>OY720459.1:37975158-38002658 GCA_963082715.1 Harpalus rubripes | reverse complement strand
AAAATAGAAACATTGACATTCCGGCCATTTTGTATATTATAGAAAACATATTTGTGCTTTTTTAGTGATTAAATAACATAATTATAAACAGCAACATTGTCAAGTTAATAATAAAAAAGCTACCAAAACCAACAACTAATTCTATATGCTTCAACAGTACCTATGTAATGATAAAACAAACAAAAAATGTTGTAATGGAGTTTAATTTAAAATCAATTGTTCCTGAACTTTAAGTAGGTACATAATTTTTGTTCTAGGTAAAAACGAGCAAAATATCATATTATGGATGGACCACAGAGCTGAAGAAGAAGCAGCTCTCATTAATAAAACTAAACACGCCGTCTTACAATATGTAGGTGGCAAAATATCATTGGAAATGGAAATTCCGAAATTAATGTGGCTGAAGAAGCATTTGAAAACGGAATGCTGGGACAAAGCGGGGATATTTTTTGATTTACCTGATTTCTTAACATGGAAAGCAACTGGATCAGAATCTAGGTAAAATATTCAGATGATGGTTTATGCTTTGTAACTCGTCCAATAATAAGCAATAATAATAATAATAATAATAATTATAATAATATTTAATTATCGGCCCTTCGTTTAATTCTTATATTATACAATACTGTAACTAGGTTACGAAAAATGACGATACCGGTAATAATATTTAGAAATAAATATTGGCAATGTTGCCGTTTTGCCTAGCTATCCGTGCTGTTCTCTCTATTTCTATCTCTCATACACATACACACCATCGACCTTCTAAACTCACGCACGCAGGCAGGCACACGCGCATGCACACAGGCACACGTGCAAGTACGCGCGTAGGCACGCGCGCAGGCACGCACGCATCCGCTCACGCGCACGTTCGCATGCACCAACCAAACATAACTAACTAATATTGTTGATTAGATCAGATTAGATGCAATACGATCATCGGTGGTCGTGTGGTCAAGAGTGCTCGCCTGGCATACAAGGTAGCTCGTGTGGGACCGCGTTCGAATCCCACACGAGTCAGTTTTTAATAAAAACCGATACACCCCGTTGAGTTGGAGTGGCAGCAGAATTATAAACGAGCTTTATTTTTTGTCGTTTGTGTCGTGAAAAATAATGAAAATGGCTGATCTGTCTGGTACAGACTGTGGTGAAAGTGTTATTTTCGTGCCTGATGTTATTTTAAATGCATTATTTGTTATTTTTTATAATAAAAAGTGCACTATTATTATTATTATTATTATTATTATTATTATTATTATTATTATTATTATTATTATTATTATTATTATTATTATTATTATTATTATTATTACTATTATTATTATTATTATTATTATTATTATTATTATTATTATTATTATTATTATTATTATTATTATTATTATTATTATTATTATGGGGTCCCGTGGCCGCGTGCCTGAGTGTCAGGTCGCGAATCTGGGGAACCGGGTTCGATCCTGACCGACGCCAAATATTTCCAATTTTAAACGGCACAAAATTGACCTCTGTGGTGCACTCTCCACGCCAGCAATGAGTGCCAACAAGTGAGTAAAGTATATCTTTTCTTCACGAGAAGGAAAATTTGATATAATTTACTCATGAGTTGTATACAATTTTTTTACGTGTGCAATAAAAGTGCGGAAAAAAGTGCCATGGCGTTTTATTATTTCACTCCGGAACGTTAAAAAAGTAAACTTCTTTCACACTTTCATGTTTTAAAAAAGACATACTTTCTAAACCTATTTTAATGAAAAAAGTGTACTTTTTTAATAGACGTAAAAAATTGTTGTTTATGTAAGATGTGAGTAAAGTATATATTTTTTCACGAGAAGGAAAATTTGACGAACGAGCCGAAGGCGAGTGCGGAAATCCTTCGAGGGAAGAAAAGATATAATTTACTGACGAGTTGCATACAAATCTTTTTTACGTCTGCAATAAAAGCGTGAAAAAAGTGCCGTAACATTTCATTATTTCACTCCGCAGCGTTAAAAATAGTGCACTTTTTAACACTTTCTTGTATTAAAAAAAGACATACTTTATATGCTGATTTTAATGAAAAAAAGTGTACTTTTTTTAACAAACGTAAAAAATATATTAGATTAGTACTTCTTGCTCCCGAGCAAAAGTAGCAAATGCTCACATGTCATTTGACATCATTTCCTTTTCTCTCGATTTACTATGCTTTTGAGAACGCTTATTATACAGGTGTCCGCCGGCAGATTTTACACTTTGAATCGAACTTGCGCCAACTGGAGTAGTGTCAGCGCGGAGAGAGGGGTATCGCTCGACGCGGTTGTGCTGCGGGTTAGTGGGTTATTTAGTAGTCATGACTGGGTGGATTGGAGCGCACCGTGCTTTTGCGGTTGAGGCAGTTTTCGCAAATAATAATTCGGTGACCGTCGTTTTTGTTCGCAATTTGATATCCGAAGAATAAAGGATGGCTCGTCGAAACAGTTGATTGAGCGTGGGTACGAAATGAGCCCCGGCCTGGACCTTCAATTTATATTTCGACCCCAGAAAACGTTAATCGCGTGATAGAGTAAATTTTGCGAAATCCACGTAAATCTGTTCGAAAGATTGCAGCATCTACAGGCATAAAAAACGTCGGTTCACAAAATTTTATGTGTACGTTTAAAGTTCCATCCATATAAGCTGCAAATCATCCAGCAATTAAAAGAAGATGATTACATACGAAGGGAGAATTATGCTAAAGTCGTTCCGGAACGATTTTCAGCGCCTTCGCGGAATTGGCGGGTACATCAGTAAATAGAATATGCGTACTGGAGCGAGAATAACCCGAAACAAGTCCATCAAAAGTCCCTCCATAGCCGGAAGACCACTGTTTGGTGCGCCATTTCCAGTAACAGCATTATCGGCGAGCGTGAAACCATTACTGCAGAACGATAATGCACGATGCTCGAGAACTTTTTTATACTGAAACTGCATAGCCATGCAGGCTACAACAACAGAACTCATTTTTAGCAGGATGGGGCCATGGCACACACCGCTGGGGTCTCAATGGCCAAAGTGAGGAGAATTTTTCCTTGAAAATTAATAAGCCGCTTTGGTAACATTGACTGGCCACCCAGATCTAACTCCATGCAACTTTTTCCTATGGGGATATCTCAAATCTTGCGTTTACAGTAATTCGCCATCTAAAAATAAGGGGCCTACAGAAAAATATTCGAAGCGAAATCATGGCTATCAGTCCAGATCTCTGTAAGCGAGTGTTTGCTGACATGAGGTCAAGATTGGAACAATGTTCTGCAGCAAAATGGACGCCATTTAAGTGGAGTCATTTTTAAAACATAAAATCCGCATGATTTCTGTTTAATAATAAATAAAAATAATTTTGATTGTACTTATATTCGATTTTTTTTTCATTATTCAAAGTGTAAAATCTGCCAGCGGACATCCCAGTTGCATCTTGTGTTTATCATTGTACTAATAATCTTGTTCGTATTTAGGTCATTATGTTCCCTCGTATGTAAATGGACGTATTGCGTACATTCAAACGGAACTGACGGTTGGAGCGAATCTCTGTTTGAGGAGTTAGGCTTATCGGAATTATTAGAAGACGGAGCACAACGTATAGGACGAGATGTTCTGGCGCCCGGGTCTCAATGCGGCGCCGGCCTAACTCCTGAGGCAGCTCAAGAGCTTGGCCTACTTCCTGGTACGGCTGTGGCTACTTCTATCATAGATGCACATGCTGGTGGTCTAGGAATGTTAGGCTGTTCAGTTCATTCCGCACCTACAGATTTTCATAGTCGGCTAGGTAATAATATAAAATACTGATGTTTAATGCATGCTCGATATTTTATTAAATACGGAAGGTATATAGGACCATAGACGTTTAACATGGGAAAATAGTTTTTCCTTGCGCAAAAGTGGCTTCAATTAAATGTTTTACAGAATTAAATTCTGCATCTAACTCAATAATCAAATTTTATTTTGCACGTTCCGTAACCGAGGTTTTTTTATATAGAACTATGGGTGGCCCGTAATTTGTCGAAGAGGGGTACGAATTAATTAAGGATCATATAAAAGTAACGATTTTACTAAAGTCGCATTTTTCTTGCTCTGCTAACTAATGTATAGAAAAAATAGTACAATAAAACAAGTTTCATAAGGAAATAGGTATGTAAATGTAGGAGTCCATGTTTGGAAAACAAGCCTCTTTGCGGCGAGGTTTACAAAGGACGAGTGTGATAACAGGCTTTATGAAACATGTTTTTATACTATTTTTTCTATTGAGGGAAATTTTATAAAAATTTGAGCAGTTTTGAAAGCAGTCATACCACCTCTACAAAACAAAAAGCGCCAAAAACATTGCCTTTATAGATCGTCTTAACGACGTGTTATCAGTGCTTTTATAGACTCATAAAGGCACCGAAATAGAAAAATTATTTTTAATAATAGTCAGATTAGCTTGTTAATTATTTCTGTATGTTTACTTTGAATACCAGCATGAATATTTATTAATTAACATAAGATTTCCGAAAAACTACTGACCATTATAATACTGATACCTATGTTATATTTTTTATTATTATAGGTTTAATTTGTGGCACGTCCACATGTCACATGGCTGTGAGTTTAACCCCCTTGTTTTGCGAAGGTGTATGGGGCCCGTACTATAGTGCCATGGTGCCTGGTATGTGGTTGAACGAAGCCGGTCAAAGTGCCACCGGCCGTCTCATTGATCACATTATTGAAACACATCCTGCGACACAGCAAATTAAGGATAATCTTTCAGATGACATGTAAGTTTATTTTTATTTTTATAGAAAAGACAGCTTTTATTTCAGGGGTTCAGCGGTATATAGTTTAATAGGTATATTCATAGCTTAGATGCTTAGAGTGTCACTTCGCCAAAGTTAAGGTTCGCGGATTTAAATCCCGGTGACTGACATGATCTTTTCACAATTTATTTGTTATTCTACACATCAAAATATGTTTTCACATACCGTAAACGCTATTTTATCTATCACATAAGTAAAATGAATGGCGAATTGGTAAGGCTTATTTTGATTGCTTATATTTACCAAAATTCAGTGAGAAAGATTTCAACAATGCCTTAATAAATTGTCACACAACAACATTTAAAATAGAAATATTACTTACAGTCTTGCAACTTCTAAATACAAAAAGTTTTTTGGACAAATAAAGTTGAACCTTATATACATACCGTAAAAAATTTACATAAACTATTATTCACGAAAGATGACTATTCAAGGTCATTTATGAGCCGTCTGATACAATATTACTAGCAGATAACTTCATTACATTTCGTATGCATAGGCGTGCAACATGAAATATTTATGGACACATTTTAACTGAAAAAGTACGAGTAATTCATTTGAAAATTATGTTTCTTTCTAAATAATGTCTTTCTGAAAGATTTATGTTCTTCACTTAAATGAAAAAGTACGAGTAATTCATTTGAAAATTATGTTTCTTTCTAAATAATGTCTTTCTGAAAGATTTATGTACTTCACTTATGTTTTTACAAAATACAAAAACATAGACAACTTATAAACCAAGGAATAATAATTTGATTTAAACAACGCCACTGGGTAAATATTAGCACAGAGGGCAGTGCAGTAGATAATTAGGTATCTGTAAATCTACGACATATGTCATTATTATTTATACTGTGTCAGAAAGTAATGCCACTATTTACGTATATCTGTCACATCACATAAATTAAATAGACACGGGTCAAATAATCTTTCTCTTTGTAATACAAAATGTTGCTAAGCTACTGCTATAAAGTGATGTGTATTCTTTCTTCGAACACATGACCTTGAATAGTCATCTTTCATGAATAATAGTATACGCATGCGCACTGGTGTCAAAACAAGCTATAGCGTTCACATTATTTATTTTGACGTTATGTGAAAACTCTCAAATATTTTTGAATAGACGATAAACACTTGCTACCCATATTTTTTCTTTTGACAAAATTTTCATTAATTGGCCAGAAACAAATTAATGAAATTTGATTATTGAAATTACCGCCATGTATGACGTAGAATTACGCAAAACCAATGAATGGCCGTAGAGTCATAGCATCGGTACGCTCCATATAAACGGCATGTGCGGGTAATTTAAACATGACAGATCACCTGTTTGACGTTTGAACAATAGTTTGGAGGTTAGTATTTTAGTTTATCAATATCCTACAAATCGAAATACGTACTAAATGCAAATTGCAAATAATAAACAAGACAGAGAAAGAAAAATGAACTAATGTAGAATTCAAATTAAAATTCGCACTCTTACAGGTTACATTCTGAAATATGCTTCGCTTTCCCCCGTGCAAAATAATGACATAACAGAAAATGTTCTTTCTTAATTTACTAAAAAAAAAACATATTTTTTTTAAATAAAATTTATATTTTTACTTTCGTTTCATCATAAATTTAGGTATATATCATGATACTATAAACACAAGATATGACATTGCGGAGGTATCGCTCTATCTCTTTCTAGCGCTGTGACGTCACCCAGTGACATTGGGCTGCAATTACAAGCTTATACTGTTTATACCAGGGGTTTAAATATAAGTTTTGACATTTATTACACATTAACCTTAAAATGGTTAGTTGTGCTGTATTCTATTGTAAAAAAATAATAAACTGATATTATTTAAAAATAATGAGAGTACGATTCTTTACTTTTCCGAAAAATAAGAAACTTCGGAAAGTTTGGTTGGAAAAATACCCAAGGAAAGACAAATTTAATATTAAAAATGCGAAAATTTGCTCCAATCATTTTATGTCTGGGGACTATTTAATGAAATACAAAATACTGGATTATTCACCGAAAATATTAAATCCCGATGCTATTCCTTCGAAAAATTTGCCTTCCAGTTCAAACGAAGTAGTCGGAAAAAAGAAAGCTAGAAGTCGCTTGAAAAATAACAGAAAATTAATTGATCATTTAACCAAATATTAGACGACAATGAGCGGGTAGTACAAGTTTTAATTTATTGATATTTATAATTATTTTTTGTATTTAAACTTTACTAACTTATCACCCCCATCTACTCATCAATTGTAATAACTTTAAATTTAAATACAATAAAAAAGTATTATACTGAGTGGCGCTCGAAATCCGTTACATAGGCATTGAACAAAATGGAATATTTTAAATATTTGCTTCCCGTTAAAACTGATTGTCATAAACAGTTTAATAAGCCAACTTTTAAAATATGTCAACGATACATAGCACAGATAATGAATCTAGTCGAATCAATTCCAGTATCGAATGGTGCAAAACGCCTTTTCTTGCGTTGTAAAATGTATTTTAAAATAAGATTACGAAATAAGGAATTAATTCAACAATCAAATATGAAAAAAAGAAAAAAATTACACAATACATAAGCTTTTAGTATACTTGTATTTATAAACATACTTGTTTTAAATCCAAATCTTTACCTTTTTGCACATCCAATTATCCTTTTTTGAATTTCATAAATAGTCTGACATTAATGTTAGTGTACCATTTTGTATAAACAAATTAATCAATATTAAATATAATATAATTGGGAATGTTGACTCATTTTGTTGTAATAAAGATCGCAAATGTTAAAAATTAAACGGACGAGTTTTCAAATTAATTTACTTATTGTTATTTACTAAATAAACATTAATTAATATTCATATATTTATATGTGTCGCATATATTACCATTTTGAACCAGTAATTTATATTATTACGAAAATATTTAAGTTTTCAATACTATTTGCTATGCTTTTTTGCCCTTACCTTGTCACTGGGTGACGTCATGCGCGTGGAGAACGAAAAGAGTACCTATCTCTGTCATATCTTCTTGTGTGATAGTATCATGTGTATACTGATAGATACGGATTTTCAGTACTACGCAAGTAGCCAATTATCCATTTTTCTCTCAAACTAAGCGCATGTAGTATCAAACTGTCACTGAATATCAACGTACGTAAACACAGTTGTCAAATTTTGCATCTTTTCTTTTGTCATGTATGGTGCGCATGGCATGGTTCTCCGCAGGACTCATTCCCGTTTCAGCACCAGAGGTTATATTGCCATCTTTCATTATTTTAATATTTAGCCTTACGATAATTTATATTAAATCGTTTTTGCTTACATGATTGAATTTTTATCTGACATATTATAAGAGTCATTAAATAATCTACGGCGCATTTCTTGAAAATATATTTATTTTTCAATCCCCTGTCATTGCAAGGAATACTATAAGACTTTGAATTCCTTTAGCCAACACATTTGCTTTGATATTTGTTTATAAATTCAGATCATGTCACACCTAAAAAAATTCATGTTTAACAATTTTATTAAAGGCAAATCATTACCGAAATCTGTGTATGAGTCCAAACCCAAAATATTTCGTCTGGTTTACATTTTCAACAAACAAATTACAAAACTTAAGTAAATGGTGAGATTATCTACAAATTTCTTTCTACTAGTTTAAAGTATAGATTTAAAATGACAAAAACTGAATAAGTTATTCAAGTATTCCGTCATTAAATATTGGGTTACAGCGCCGTTATTAGTAATATCAGCTTTAATTCTATTAGACATCGTATATGTCTTGCAAGGTAGATTTTACTGTATTGGCGAAAAAACTGAACTATAGATGGCAGGCCGGACGGTAGTAAGATGGCGGAGGAATAAGGAGTGTTCTCTCATTCCTTATTGCTGGCAATATGCATTTCCAAGTGCAAAGTATTTAATATGGAGAAAATTAACATAAACTTAAGTAATATTTTTGAATACATTGCTTCTACACGTCCTATAAAGGAAGACGAAGCAGTTTTTAAGGCTGGACATGTATTTCTTTGATGGAATAAAAGATTTTGGACCAGGTACAATACTGGGACCTTGTTTAAAAACCAGTCATTTGAGTGGAGATCCTCATATAATTGAAATTTTATTAAATGAGAATATAAATTACTGGAAAGCAAATTCAGTTGTAGAGTAGAATTGGGAGGTAAATGCAAACATATTGTTGCAGTTTTATTGCATATAAACAGGATAGTAAAAATCAAAACTATATTTATTGATTTACAACAAATGTGATTATTATTATTATTATTATTATTATTATTATTATTATTATGCTATTAATTTATTTGTTTATGGGTTTGTGTATTACAAAGTAGCAGAAATAGAAAAATTAAGTTGTACAGATTTGGAACAAGTAAGGGGAAAACTTATTAAAAAGGATGATAAACAATATAGTTTATCAATAAAATTATAAGAATTTTGGGATCCTGAAAAAATAGAACCGATTGGAGGCGTCAAAAGTATAAGGGAAGAAAATTTCGAGATCATATTTTGTCACTTGAAATATAGTGTAAACTTACACTTTTTTACTTGGAATTATTGCATTGTGGCACTGAGCGGTATCTATGGCATTTACTTATCATTGTTTAAACCTGAAAATGTAATATACACTATATATCTCACTTTCTTTTACAACAAATATAAATTAAACCTGTTTAAAAATAGATACGTTTCAATGTATGCTATCAACGTTTCCTTATTCCTCTAGTTCACAAAACCGCCGCCAGACGTCACCCACTTTGAATTTTTTCGCCAATATGCATTAGAATTTTATGAAATCGCTTTTCATTGTGTTTCGGTAGAAGCTAAGTCTGGGCTAAAAGATGACCTTTAAAATGCCGGTCATTTGGTACACAGTTTTTTTTTAAATTTAAGTCCATATTTAAAGTGCTGAAATAATTTTATAGAAATTTCGAACCATTTGTGTAAGTTTTATAATTTGTTGAAAAAGTAAACCGGCTCGTACAAAGCAGATTGGTACACCCAGCAATGGGTAATACGCCGTGATGATATACATATTTATTTATTTAAATTGGATTATTGACAGTAGATATATTGTGAAGATTCTGGCTCAAACTCGATAGAGTGTGTCCATCTACATCTACCATGTAGTATTCGTAGTTATTCAGCAATCCTCAAGATTTTAGGGATAGTTCTTCAGCAACCTCCTACAACCAATGTCGCATTGATTTACCAAAAGAAAATAATAAAATAAAAAAAAAATTCGTTATGAAGAAAAAGGATCGTAGAATCACTTTTAGAACTTTTAGATAATAAATCGAATTGTTTCCCTGTGACGGATTCGTGCATGTTAATACTTATAATTTATTTCAATTTAATTTATTTTCAATTTATCTTTTTTAAAAATGAACCATTCATGTAACCCTACATAATTAAATATACGCATGCACACAATGTTTTAACATAATCAGATGTGTGTGATTTTTATTTTTTGTAATGGGGCTATTCGATAGATAATCATATACGAAAATATAATTTTTACTCGTATTAGTTGATCGATAATGATTTCTGATGCTCATACATCAAAATAAATCTCGAAATAAATAAATTTCGAAACTACAGTTAAAGCATGCGCAGTCTGCATGAAATATATCATTTAATTTAAAAACATAAAAGATAGACATCTTATAAATTAAATTATATTAAATAAAAAATGAACAATAAATTAAATACATGCGTGAATGCTTTCATATGAAAACAGAAATTTATCTTTAAAATTTAATTTAAATTAAATTTAAAATAAAAATTGCTGCATGAATCCGGCATTATATTTATAAACACCATTTAGCTTATTGTGAGCTTATTATTTAAAATGTTCTTTATCACAGTCTAAAGTATAGGAAAGGATTGTTTAAAATGTTTTTTTAAAAAGATATTAGACATAAGTAAATTAAACTTAATCATTAAAAATGTACAACCAATGTCTTTGTCTGAGGAACAAGAAAAAGCGTTTAAAAATGCTATTAAATGTCATATATAAAGATTTTTATTTGAAAACCGATGTTCTTTTATTAGCAGATATATTTGAAAATTTTCAAAAAAGTTGTTTATAAACATATAAATTAGATAGTTTATGGTAATTTACTGCTCCTGATCTTGCTATTGATGCTAAGTTAAAATGTATTCAAATTGAACTTGAATTACATATTGATGTTGATAAAATTTTATTTATAGAAATAGATGACTAGGAATTCGAGCCGGCATTTTACAATGTTTAAATAGTTATGCAGAAGCAAATAATCTGTGTATGGATAATTTATATAATAGGGGATTCCACCATTTTTTAAATATAATTTCATCTGAACGTATAAGTAAAACTAAGACTGGCGGTGAAAATCCGGTGAAAATTTTTTTATTGATAAGCGAGTTCTAGTTCTCCGAAATTTGAAAATATAGATGTGACGTCACGAATGTAAGTTTTTATATCAAACTATTTTCTTCGTGGACCTAAATGTTCTTGAAATATATGCTATTTCTAAATTGTATTTATAAAAAATAAATGAATATTATTATACTGTACACGTCTACATGATTTATAATTGGAAATATATTTAAATTATTGAGTTTAATGCAAAATATTTATATTCAAATAAAAACTGTTTGAGAATTGCAGTACTCTACTTCCACTGCTAGTAGGCTTCTCCCCTAACTGGGTGTTCGTTATATATTTATAGGTCGTCTTTGAGTCGCCAATGAAAATTATATATATATATATATATATATATATATATATATATATATATATATATATATATATATATATATATATATATATATATATATATATATATATATATATATATATATATATGGAATTCATATGAGTGACGAGGTGCTATAACAATAACAAAGATCCCCTTATTTCCGAAGTATTTCAATTACAACGTTTTATTTCTTTATTAATATTCATTATTAAGCATATACTTTCAAATTTTTTTCCTAAATCAATTGCGCTGTAGTCCCCTATTCACTTATAAATGATATTTTAAAATATATTTTGATGTATTTCAAAAACAATTTTTTTTAATTAGATAAACAATTAAATGAAGCTGATGTTTTAATTTATAATTAATAAAATAAAAAAATCTAATATTTATTATATATAATAAACCAATTTATAGAAGTAGATAAGCTGTGTACGTACTGGCTCAAACTTGATGGAATGTGTGTACCAAGAGGGCAGTTCTTCAGCAACCCCTTTAGATTTTAGTGGTAGTTTTTTAGCAACCCTGTAGGGGTGTTTTTAGGTTATGGGTAGTTCTTTAGCAACCCCTGTAACCTCTTAGGCTAGTTCTTGTGTATACCCTGTAGATTTGAAGGGGTGGGTTTGTTTGTAACATGTTAGAGGAGGTATTTAGCTTGTGGGAGTAGGTATTAAAAGGTGTTGTTTTGCTATGTATATTTTTATTGTTTTTACAGATAGGTTTGTATTTGTACAGGTAAGTTGTGTATTTGCATCACCTTTGTGATAACGGTGATTATTTTTGGATCTATCTATAGCAATGGCTTGACGATGGCTGTTTTATGGATGTATTTATTGATAAGGATGGATGCACCCATTTTGGAATTAGCTTACGGCTATAGCGTCTGCTGGTCGACAACCGCTTCCGGGCGTCTATCTGCTGACAACTATTTTGCTGCGTAGGCGCCGATTTTCGAGTGGTGGCTAAAAAGAGGCAACAGAAAATTTACCAAATAAAAACTTTATATCTTAAAATTGGTACATAAATAAGTAAAATTGTACAAAAGATGCGAATTCATCGTATGACATAAATATCTAACAATTTTTTTTTAAAAAAACCTTCCTTTTTTAAATTAACCGCGAAACTCAAACAAGACAGATAGAACATAAATTTCAATTGTATGTGTATGTTGAATATATTGTAATGTGCAGCGCGCACCGTCGCCGCCACTGTCACCGCCGCTGTCCCCGCCGCTGTCGCCGCCTCTGTCGCAGGGACGAGCGAGTGTCTATTTTTAGCGATGACGCAACAGACTTGTCTGAACCTGCTTAATTACGTGGTTGATGTAACCTATTGTGTTTGAGTTTGTATCTAGAATAGTGTTCTAGTAAGTTATCGAATACAAATGCTGGAGTATATAAGCACTGTCAGCGAAGGCATTGGACAGTCTGATATAAATAAGCGTCGCGTGTTAAATTGTTGGTGATATAAACAGATAGTCGACAAGTGGTAAACATAAATAAATATAGTTGTATAAATAAATGAGGTATATATGGTTTAAATAAATAATCTTAGTGTTTAAGTGTATTATAATATTCTTAGTCTTAATTAGTGTTTAATATTTGTTTAATCGTAGTGTTTGTTATATTTATCATCTTTTAATTATATTTAATATCTATTTATCGTTATAATAAACTTTTATTTTCATTAATAATAATTGTCTAATATTTACACTTCACCCAAATAAATAAAAACATTACAATTGGTGTCAGGTGTGGAGTTAATAAATTGTGAAGTGTAATTAAAAATAAATAAAATGGCTAAACTATTAAAACTAAGTGAATTAAAAGTAAGCGATCTCAAGACATTAAAAAAAGAATTGACAGAAAATTCTAGAATATTAGAACAAAAATTCGAACAAAAATTTGAGGAAGTTTTAGAAAGGCAGAAGAAAATTCTAGAACATTAGAAGAAAAATTAATGAAAAGTTCTAGACAAGCAGAAGAAAATTCTAGAATATTAGTACAAAAACTAGAAGAAAAATCCAGAACATTAAAAGAAGAATTATCGGAGCAAAAATTAAAGGAAAATTCTAGAATTTTAGAACAAAAATTAGAAGAAAATTCTTGCAGTTTGTGACGTAACTTTTCCCTAAAGGGTTAATTGAGTCACGGATACTCCACAGGGATGTTCTGTTGGGAGGCCGCCAGCTTTTAAACAGTGGAGACGGGCTGGGTTGAAAACCATAGGAATGGTTATAAAAAGGAATAAGGGCGCCACGTAATTTTTAACCTCAAAATTACGAAAAGGACGGTACTAAACAAAATACTAAACGAGATCTTACCTACCGTAACGTTGTTGCCTGTAAACGACTGAGGTTTGCGAAATAAAAGAAATAATTTAATAAAATAGAATTTAATAAATTCAAGTTATAGCGTGCTTAAGGCACGACATGAAAAACTGTACAGATTGTAAATGTACAAAAAAATGAATATGTCGTAAAAAAAGTAAAGAGATCAAAAATACACAAATTGTTAAACCCTAATCCCATAACCCAGTTTCGGGCGCGGCGTATATACAGTTACAGTTATTCGAAGTGATATCATTTCAAACCTGGGCTACATGCCAGTTGATACGCGCAACCTAGCTGAATCACAAGTTGCAACAATTGGGCAACAATGTAATCATATATAAAAAAAATATTTGAAAAAAAGTGCTATACACAAAAATAGTTCTGCAACAATAAAACAACAATGAGCTGATGGCTCCAATGACATATAATCATATCCACACTAATCATTTTCATAAAAAAAATACAATTACAAACGTGTCAAAATGAAATTTACAATGAGGACACTGTAACACAGTCCTCTACGGCAACACACAACTTTAAAATAAAACTTTAGTTCATCCACGCAAAAAAATATGAAACGGAAGAACGATCTTACAAGAAGTTAATGTACTTAGCTCCTGTGACGTGTGCAGGGCGGAAAGGGCTACACAGGTGGGCGAAGTTGGCGGATGGACTCAAGCTGGCTGATGTCCCAACAAACGAAGATGCGGTTGTAGAGCGGCCAAATCCTCCCTCGGAGATTAACTGGCAGAACGAAAATGTAATGCCCATGAATCCACAATGGCGCATCACCGAAAAACCAACACTGGACAGTCAAAACGGCACTTCGATGCTATCAAAATCCGCACAATAGCGAGACCAAAACAATATTGGTTCAAAGACAACGAACGAAACACTCTACTTTTGCATCGACACAATAACTACACAAAAAATCTACGCCGAACAAAGGCCATGTGCCACAAATACGATGGTAAAAAAACACGTCTTTCCTGTTCTACATCAGGAACTAAAGTCCATGAGGTCGGAAACTTTAACATGAAAATCAAAATGGTCGCCGGAAACATACAACGCCACAGTAAAACAAAAAATAACATAAAGAAGAAATACAATAAAAAGAACGCGCACGCCACTGTAGTATTAGACCGTATTAAACCTGCCAAAAATGTCAACAAAACTTCAGAAGGTCGGTGAAAAATGAATGTCTGGAAGAAGTTCTAAATAAAATATAAATAGGCCAAAATAATCAACATAGAATACAGGTAAGTTACTAAATAGAAGTGAAACATATTTTACATGAGAGATACACAATTTAGGAACCAATGAAACACTAAACACAAACAATAAAAAGGAGAATGAAGTTACAAAGAAGATTTATTGGACAGAACACTAATTAAAGAAGGTATAACAATTGGAAAGCACAAAGAATATAAGGGATTGACACAGTAACAGTAAAGATTCGACGAGGGAAATCCAGATTTAACTTTGAAAGTAAGGTACGTAAAAGATAGGAAGAAGAATCTAGAGCAAAAAATGTTATAGGGCAAAATTAGACCGTAACAAGTTTAGAAGAGAAATTAGAGAATTCTAGAAAAAGTGAAAAAGAGTTGAAGAATTTAAAAGTTGACTATGATAAGAAGATCGAAGAATTACGAGAAAAATTCACTGAAATTACATCGGCGTCAGTGTCGATTTCCGATGTATCAAAGGGAAGTCTAAGAAAGGAAAAGAAAGTAGTAAAACCAGATAGTACTACAACAATGCACATTAAAACGCCGGAATTTGATAGAAAATCTTCGTGGCCGAACTATTTAAAACAATTTGAAGCCGCTGCGAAAGCGAGGGGAAGCCATCGATATCCTACAAAAGCTGAAGGAAGAAGAACAAGAGGACTACGACCAACTAGTCAAGCGGTTGGACATGCGGTATGGCAATGCGCACCCGGAGCAGGTGTACCAGACGCAACTGAGAAACCGCTATCAAAGTTCAAAAGAAAGCCTTCAAGAATTTGAAGTCGACGTTGCTCGTTTGGTTCGTATCGCACATCCTGCAGCTCCTGATAGCGTTTTGGAGTGCTTGGCCGTTCAAGCATTTATCTACGGAGTTTGAGACAGCGAAACGCAGCAAGCATTGCGATTGGCCTGCCCAAAAACATTAATTGACGCGCTCTCATATGCACTGGTACATGAAGCTGCCAAACAAGCTTCACGTAACCAGTCGTGAGTGCGAAATATTGATGCCGAGAGAACAGAAGACACGGAAGATATAGAAGATAAAATGCGACGAATTGTAAATGAAGTGTTTGCCGGAAGAAAGAAACTTAGTTGTTGGAAAAATGCAAAAGAAGATGGAATCGACAAAAGAAGAAAAGGACTTAGAAAACTAAGTCGGGTTGATGCCAAGGGGCAATCGTCAACTCGTAATCTTCAACCAACCAAGTGGAGATTACGCACGGCAACGGGAGAACAAGCTACCACATTAGGAGAAATAGATATGACTATCACCATTGCAAATACATCCTTTAAACATCGTGCGCTGGTACCTGACGTTGAAGATGAATTAATACTCGGTATGGACGTAATAAAAAAGCACGGTTTTAAACTTGACCTGAAGAATAGAGTAATGATGGCCAATGAAGAAGAACTTGTTTTAAACTCACGAGAAGACAAGGCTGTGCGCGTACTAATGGCCGAAGATGTTACCCTTCCAGAACGAAGTGAACCTATTGTGCAAGCACAATTAGATGGTAGTTTCTGTGACGGGAATATTGTTATGCTTGGAACCTAAGAATGATGTTGTGAAGACTGGTACTGGAGTTGTTGTAGGAAAATCACTGATCAAAACCAGTCAAGTAATGCCAGTTCGAATAATGAACGTAAATTGTTATCCAGTTGTTCTTAAGAGAGGAACAATTGTAGGAGAATGTTTGGCAGTATCCTCGATTATTCGAACTGTTAAGGCCAAAGGGACCAGAGAACCAAGGCGAAGAAATTACTTGGAAGATTTCAAGATGTGTTTCAAGTTGACAAGAAGACCAACGGGAGAACTAATGTGGTTCACAATAAGATAGACACCGGCGACGCAAGACCCATCCGCCAACCAGCAAGAAGACTACTATTGGCGAAGCGTGAGGAAGCGGAAAGAATTATTGAAGACATGAAAAAGGAAGGTGTGATCGAACCTTTAAGCAGTCCGTGGGCTTCACCAGTGGTGTTAGTGAAGAAGAAGGATGGCTCTACACGATTTGTCGTCGATTACTGTCAACTTAACAACGTGACCACTTTGGCTGGCTCGAAGATTTTCTCTACTCTGGATCTAAAGAGCGGATACTGGCAAGTAGGTTTGGATCCAAAAGATAAGGAAAAGACAGCTTTCACCATTGGTACCGGACTGTAACAATTTACTGTAATGTCATTTGGGCTCTGCAATGCCCCTGCAACGTTTGAACGACTCATGGATACGGTTTTAGCTGGACTATCATGAAAACCTGTTTAGTCTATCTCGACGACATTATTGTGGTAGGTAAAACATTCGGGGGCCACATGAAGAATTTGGAAGAGGTTTTTCAGAGATTGCGGAAGGCTAACCTGAAACTCAGCCCCAAGAAGTGTCACCTGTTTCAAAGGGAAGTTCAATACCTTGGATACGTGGTGTCGGATAAGGGTATTGCAGTTGACAAAGGAAAGATAAAGGCTGTGAGAGATTGGCTAGCACCTTAGATACAAACACGAACTTATAAGTTTTTTTGCTTTGTGTACCTATTATCGACGATATGTACCTGGATTTGCCAACATAGCCATGGCACTGACAAGGCTTACTGAAGAAGGTCGAAAATTTATCTGGGAAATGGACTGCAAAGTTGCGTTCAAAAAACTGAAACATGCTTTGACAAGCGCACCTGCCCTGAGTTAACCTTTACCTGAAGGAGAGTTCATACTAGACACAGATGCCAGCAACGTGGGAATTGGTGGCGTTCTTTCCCAGATACAAGACAGACATGAGAAGGTTATTGCCTATTTTAGTAAGACCTTGTCAAAACCAGAGAGGAATTATTGTGTTACTAGAAAAGAACTTTTGGCAGTCGTGAAATCCGTGGAACATTTCTACAAATATTTGTACGGAAGGAAATTTTTGATTAGAACTGACCATGCTGCATTAAAATGGCTGCTGCAATTCAAAAATCCTGAAGATCAGGTGGCTAGATGGATTGAAAGTCTACAGGAATACGATTTCAAAATCGAGCATAGCACAGGTACCAGCCATCGTAATGCCGACGCATTGTCCAGAAGGCCATGCCAAGACGAATGCAAGAGAAATTTTTCATCATCGCCAGAACAACAGTAGTCGACGATAATTGGCAGCCCGATGGACTACGCAAAGACCAAGAAAAAGACCCAACTGAAAAAGGAGATTTTTTTAAAATGGGAAGTAAAGAAATTGATTTTAAACAAAATAATATTAAAAATTATTATGTCTACTACTAATATAAAGCGACATGTTATAGAAGAGTTACATAAACCCAAATTTTCTGCGAAGGCGTACAATTATAAAATAATTGGATGAAACGCATCAAGCAGATCTAGTTGAAATGATTCCATTTGCAAAAATAAATAAAAATTATAAATATATTCTTGTTGTAATTGATATTTTTTCTAAATATGTATGGACAAGACCTATTAAAACAAAAAGCGCAGTTGATGTAACAAACGCTTTAAAAAAATATTTATATTACAGACAATCGTATACCAAAAAACTTGCATACAGATTTGGGAAAAGAATAAACAAATATAAAATTAATCATTATTGAACAAACAGCTCTAAAAAAGCAGCTATTGTTGAACGTGTTAATAGAACATTAAAGTCTTTAATGTGGAGGGAATTTAGCTATCAGGGTTCATATAAATGGTTAACTTCCGCATGAAACCGATTAATGTTACTAAAAGCAAAGAAAAGCACTTATTAAAAACTGTATATAATCAAATGAAAATTCTTAATATCCAACCTAATTTAAAATAGGTGATAATGTTAGAATTAGCAAGGAAAGGGGAGTGTTTGCAAAAGGTTATAAAACAAATTGGTCTAATGAAATATTTATAATTAAAAATATTAAATTAACTAATCCAATTACATATTTACTTAACGATAAATTTGGGCAGCCTATTATAGGAGGATTTTATAAATACGAGTTACAAAAAGTAAAATATTCCGATATATATTTGGTAGATTTTTTTTTAAAGGACAAAAATAAGCTGTTCTTTAAATGGGTTGGGTTTGACAATACGCATGTTGGATTGATAAAAATGATTACGTATAAAATAAATATATTAATTAATTAAATTTTAGTTTTATACTTGCATTCAATAGAAAACATTAAAATGAATTCACCGTGTTACAGTGTTATAGTAGATGTTTAAGGTTTTTTGATTATAGAAACAAATAAGTTTATTTGCAAAGAATTTGCAGTTATTAACATTACGAATGGCGACTGTAAAACAGGAATATTTAAGCAGCCATATTCTTTTACATTTTTATCAAAAGACAGTCAAAAAAGTGTACAATTATCTGTTAACTATGCATATAATTTAGAATGGAGTGCAGGAAACATTCGTTATAATAAACATCAATCAACTTTAAAAAAAAATATTTGAACAACCTGAAGTTAATATAATTTACTTCTTGGGCGAAGATAAAAAACAATGGCTAGAAACATTTATTCATAAAAAAATAATAAATTTAGAACAACTTGAATGTCCAGACTTATCGCTATTACGTACACCAGTTGAAATTGATTGTTGTTATCTTCACATTTTAAACTGTGCTGTTAAAAATGTGAAAGATATAAGAAGGTGGTACCAATCAAGATTTAATACATTTAATTCACTTCAATTATTTACTAATAATATGCAATCTCTTACTAACATGTTCGAAGAAGATATTATGCATTTACCAATGGAATTTGTAATGATTTTTGCAGAAAATTAAATTGACTATGTATGGAGCAAATAACCTGAAGAATGGAAAAATAATAAAATATTTAAAACATATAAAAAATGTTGGAAACATTACCATGAAAATTCTAATGATTGGGATGAAAACCATGTTTTAATTAAAAACTGTAAAATATGTAATGAAAATTGTTAATATTAAATGTATTCATATACATATAAATAAAACACGTGCATATAAATAATATAAAATGTTTTTATTTATAAAATTATTACAAAAAAAGTTATTATTTATAAGGGTTTTATTTTGAACAAAATTGTAAGTTTTATAAATTTGTAAATTTAAATTTAAAAAAAAACTATACAATTATCTGTTAAATATGCATATAATTTAGAATGGAGTGCATAATCTTCATTAACGATATAACATCGGTATTAACAAGAGATTGTGTACCTGTTCTGTATGCTGATGATACCTCATTGATTATATCCGGTAAAGATAAAAATGATCTAATTAACAATTGTAACAACAATGTCGAATCAGTATGTGAGTGGTTTCATGAAAATAAACTCTATCTTAACGACGATAAAACAAAAATTATAACTTTTCGCCCACATCAAAATACAAATTTTGACAATATTAATTTAATATTTGGTGATAGTACAAAAACCAATGTAACCTCCACTAAAGTACTCGGTTTAACTATAAATGGAAATTTTAACTGGAAACCACATTGTGAAGAAATTATTAGTAAACTAAGTACTATTTTTTATCAAATTCGATATCTCAAACAGTACCTGCATATACATCAACTACTGTTATTCTATCATGCTCATGTGGAATCCAAGTTACGATACGGAATCTGTTTTTGGGGAAATTCACCCGCGAGTCATAGTGTGTTTGTTCTTCAGAAGAGAATTCTTCGCTGTTTGGCTGGAATCAAAAATATTGCATCATGCAGAAGTATTTTTCAGAAATTTAATATTTTAACTGTAATCGATATCTTTATTTTTGAAACATGTCTTTTCATACACATAAACAAAAATTCTTTCTCTTTAGTTGCAGATAAACATAATTATCATACAAGGCACAAAGACCAATTTTATATTCCCAGCTCGAAATTAAATATAATTAAAACTTGCCCTCAAAGACTTGGTTTGGAAGTTTACAATAAGCTACCGGTTTCTATCAAATCTGCAAGGAATGTTCATATTTTTAAAAAAGATTTAAAATTGTTTCTAACTAACAAAAATTTTTATAAACTATCTGAGTTTCTTAACATGTAACTTTTCTGTGTTCTTTTATATCGACTTTTTCCATACACTATGTACTGTGTCCAAGGAAATAAAATAAAAAATAAATAAAATAAATAAATAAAACATTCGATATAAAAAACATCAATCAACTTTTAAAAAAATATTTGAACAACCTGAAGTTAATATAATTAACGTTTTGGGTGAAGATAAAAAACAATGGCTAGAAACTTTTATTCATAAAAAAATAAAATGTTTTTATTTATAACATAATTACAAATTTGTAAATTTATAAATAACAATAATAATAATAATAATAATAATAATAATAATAATAATAATAATAATAATAATAAAATTTATAAATTTACAAATTTATAAAACTTGCAGACTTGTGAATTAACTACTCGTCTGCATTTAGTTCTATGTCCACGGCTTTTCCTTTTGAGCCTTTGGATATCAAATAAAATTTTCCTTTTTTGCGTCTTCTTTCATGTACCCAATTTCTTCGTTAGACATCACGTTAAATCTTTCACTAAGAAAGATATAGCCGTCTTCAATTTCTACGCGAACCCTTAATCCAAACGCTGTATCCATTTTATTTATATCTTTTATGTAATATTTTTTGTTTTCTTCCAAGCTGCGTAATCCATGAATTTTTTTGGTTTAGCTTTTCCGTTTAGTTGGTCATATTTAGAGGTGGTGGGGGTGGTGTTGGTGTATGTAGAGTTTAACATTTTAAACTAAAAATAGACACATAAAATTTATTTTGTAATTTTAATAATAAATTTTTTAATTGTTTTAAAATACTTATATTAGGGCAATTTATTTCAAAAATTGATAAGTCAAATTGTGTTGCTTTTATTACTAATTTTAAATATTCACTATATTCATAAACTACATTATTTTTAAATATATATATATATATATATATATATATATATATATATATATATATATATAACCATTTATATATTGAACAATACCCTCTATTTCTAATGGAATACCAGGAAATACTGTCTGTATAAATCCATAAAAATCTATTTCTAAATTATATTCGGATTCCAGCGAGGTCCATGAATTTTTCACAATTCTTTCTTCTTTTAAATAAATTTGTCCTGGATCCTTTAGCCCATTTCTACGATTTAATATTTCTAAATTACATTCATTAAATTTTATTACATAATTATTATTATAAAAAATAAAAGTATTACCCATGTTTGTATGCACAATACCTTGTATATTTTTTATAACTGCAGGTAAAGTAATTTTGTGAATAGACAGTTTCATATCAGGCCATACAATATTATAAAACATATCATCTATTACTAAAACTAGATTTCCATTAGGTCTACGATATACAGCTGATAAATTTTTAAATTTTTTAGGTATAAATGGTAACCAACTAGGTAAATAAAGCGGTTGAGGATCAAAACCATTTTCAGATAAATTTTTTATCCAAATCCATTTATCATAAATAATTAATAATTTATTATCCATTACTAAAAATTTTGTTAATTTATGTATATTACATAAATCTGGAAAATTATGACGTGGTATTATTTTATCATTTTGATTCGGTAATTCATATTGAGAGATATTTGTTTTTTATAATTTTTTACCATGTAAATTTTGTATTGCTTTTATATCCTCAGAACTTAATTTAAAATCAAATATATTATTAAAATAGATATTTCTATTATATGCATACATAATAGAATTTTTATTATTTATATGTCCTAATCCTACTGCATGCCCAATTTCATGTACTAATACAGTAAAAAAAAAACATTTTATTTTTATCAATTCTGTATGAGATAATTTATAATTCCAATTTTTAGACTTATCAATGTGAATGTCAACAGACGTTAGTGTTGGATGCGGTGAAAATGCATGTCCTAATACATTGCCCGGTCCATCAAAATTAGTAGGACACCTTTGTTCAAATGAATAAGATTTATGAATAATTTTTCCAAAAGAAATAACAATATTTGGTTTATTTTGTAAATTTTTAAACGGTGTATGCATAAATGTTATATTTGCATGATTTTCCCAAATTTTAAATGCTTTGTTTGCAACTTCAATTAAATTTGTTTCTAAAATATCCCATGTTATAACAGATTTTTTCCATGCCGCCGGTTTATCAACATAATTTTTATAATAATCAGTTACACCGCATCGGGGTGTATTCATAAGTACCAGTGTTTCATTATTTAACTTATTTGTTATATTTAAATTATAATATTTTTGAAATGATTTTAAGGCATGCAAATATTTATCATTTTTAGAGTTTATATTAAACATATCATTTTCAGTTTTTTCTAAAAACCCATATTTTTCTAAATAGTCCAGCGATTGATAAAATTCGTCACTATCATTATTTATAAATTCTTGACTATTATTTAAATAAATTTCTTTACTATTTTCACTATTATTTATTAATTCATGGCTGTTAGTTAAATAAATTTCTTTGTTATTTTCACTTGCTAATACCAAATTAATTAAAAATTTATAAAGTATGATATTAATAAAAAACATATTTTTATTTAATACTTTATTCATATTACGCTTTTTAAATACTGAAACTTGCACACAATTACAGCAACTTTATATATATAAATTTTTGCTGAGTTGCAAAAACCATAAAAATTATAAATATATAGTTTTGTTACGTACCCATTAAAATAAACCTCTTAAAACATGAATTTTTTTAATGTTACTAACTCTATCGGTGTCAGAATCACTATCCTCGGTGGTTCTTTTTTGGTGAAAATTAGTCAGCATACGGCAATGATCTTCATCATAAATATTAAATAAAGGAGTTATTACACAGTTATCACACCAATAATATGGATTGTGTATAACCTCCGTTATAATATTATTGCCAGGCACAAGGCAATGTGTTTTAATTTTTAAAAATCTCCGATAGGGGGATTTGTAAAAAAGGGTTGTCTACATTTTCTATATTATAAATTTTTAAAAAACACTTAAAGCATATTAAAGATATCTGGCTTCTTTTGCTTACTTTTATGCATTTCATAACTATATGATTACAATTATAAGCAAAGGGTGGCAAAGAATTAAATGAAAAACACATAAGTGCATCAAAATCACGATTTGTTATATTATCAAAATTTATATTATTATAATTGAAATTAAAATTTTGAACGTTTTTAGATGGTTGAAAATAATAATTTTTCCAAAAATTTTTAAGTTCATGTTTTAGTGCCCTCGGTGCAGCTCGATATTATATTTAAGTAGTGGATTAATTCCTCTACTTCAATCCATAGATCCACTAATCCATTAACTCTTGGATTTTGATGTGTAATATTAAGCGAAAATCTACGATGTTCACTTGTAAAAAATACTATTTTATTACTTATAAAATAAATACCACGAACTTGTAATAACTGACAATAAATATCAGCGCTATTCACACAACAAGTATAAATTCAAAAATAATTATTTACAAAATATTATGCATACACATACATGTGCATTAATTTATATAGTAATCCCCACTTTTAAAATATCAATAGTGGGGAATACTATACTTTTATTAATAAATATAATACATATAATTAAACTTTAACATTATGTAATATTGAGTTCATATCCCCATGGTAAAGTAGTTGTGTACAAATAATTTACAACTCTTTTATCATCATAAGGGCTAAAAATATTTTTTTTGGCTTGTTGTATACACAGTATGCAATGTAGATGTTATATGTTGTTGATTTTTAGAAATAATAATATTGTTAAATAAACAATTATAATAATCTTCGAATGTAATTGTTTTTAAAACGCCTGATGTTATACCTTTAGCTTTTTTAAATTCAGATTTATTATTAGTTAATACCTTATAGGTATACATTTTAGATCTTAATCCTATAAATTCATACAATAACTTTCCATTACACTCGTCTTTTATTAATCCAATTACTTTTTTATTAGCTAAAGGTATACCATAACAATTATTTTCAATATAATCCGATGTATCAAATTTATGTATATCCTGCAACATTATTTCATATATATTAACATTAACAAAATTATATATTAAACTAGCTGTATCTGTATATAATAATTTTGCCTTATCGCCTAATTTTTTTCTAATATAATTATAATGAAAATCGTAAACATATGTTTTTGAAATATCTAAAATTGAAAGACCTACATAAATTGGTTTATTATAATAAATATTAGTTTTTTTCATTTCAATAATTATAACATTAGGTTCATTTAATTGTTTATCTAAAACAATGCAATTATAAAAATTTGGTTTTGAAATATGATATTTAGCTCCATATCTGCCAGACCATTTAGTAACAATTTTAACATCTTTATGTTTTTGTACATTTTCCATAGTTTTTCCAAATACTGCATTATTCATTAATTTATAAAAAAATTTTTTAAACTTATTATTACATTTTGTTCTTAAATTTGTGTTTAAATCAATATATTTTTTTACCAATTACTTTGTTTAAATTGTAGTATTCGATGTATTTTCGTTAATTTCTGTTATCTTCCTTATTTTAGTAAAAATACACGATTATATTGAAATAATAATGACAAGACGTTTCTGACACATGTAATTATTTAACTCTAAAAACAACTGACTAACTATGTTACATGACATCAATTAGGCTATGAATATAATACTTCCTCCTCGCTAATTTTATTGTCAGGGTGTAAATCGAACTGTCTTCTTTCGCTCTCTTGTAGAACGTCGCAGTTGGATATTTTCAGGAAGTTTGGCAGTAGTTCGAACTGTCTTTTTTCGCTCTCTTGTAGAACGTCGCAGTTGGACATTTTCAGGAAGTTTGGCAGTCTGCGGAATGTTAGACTCTTTATCAGGTGTTTGCTGTAAAGTAATACTAGGTTGCTGTGGTGAAGGTAATTCTGGAACAGGTAAAATATTCAAATGAGGTGCAGCTTTGCTAACACGATCTAATATAGATTTATTTAGAAGAAAATCATCATATTCTTTGTATTTCTGAAGTGTAGATCCAATTCTCATTTGATTCTGGTGTCGGCGAACAATATGACCATTATTTAATTTAACTTCATACATCATTCTTCCTAAATTTTTAATAACTTTGCCAGATAACCAAGGAACACCATAAGTTCCATAGTTCTTGATGTAAACAATATCATTTGATTTGAATTTAGTTTTAACATTATCATGATGATCACTTGGATCATCGTTGGAGGGAATAATTAAAGATAATTGGTTTCTTAGTTGTCTTCCATGTAACAATTCAGAAGGAGATTTTCCGGTGTTGATCGGTAAGCTAATAATAATTCCAGTTTGGCTCGCTCTATATTACTTTCTTCTCCCCAACATAATTTATTTAAAGCTGTTTTGAAAGTTCTTACGAATCTTTCAGCTTCACCATTTGATGCTGGATGAAATGGAGCCGTAAGAAAATGCTCAATTCCATGAGTTAAACAAAACTGTTTAAATCTTTCAGCAGTGAATTGTGTACCGTTATCAGATACAATACATTCGGGTAATCCTTCAATTGCAAAAATTGCGCTAAGTGAGCGTATAGTAGAATCAGTGGTTATTGAATTTGTAGAGCAAACATAAGGAAATTTAGAGAAAGCATCTACTACAATAAGCCAATAAGATGATTTGAATGGACCTGCATAGTCGATATGTATTCGTTCCCATGGTCGTTTTGGAGTGGGCCACGGTTAATATTCTTTAGGAGGACTTGCTTGATAAGAACGACAGGCTTCACAATTTTTTAACAAACTTTCAATGTCAGTATTGATTTTAGGCCACCAGCAATATTTTCTGGCAAGTTGCTTCATACGTACTATTCCAAAATGTCCTCTGTGTAGAAGCTGGAGAATTTTAGTCCGTAGATTTGAAGGAATTATGATTCTGCAGAATGGATTGCTGAATTACGTGGTTTAGCTACTGATTGCAGATTTAGTTGTCCCAATGAAGCATGTAAAACATCTTTAGTTGACGAACACATTCGAGATATGGTTTGGCAACATACTCCTTTTGAACAAGTTCGAAAAGCAGCTTTGGCTGAAGGCAATCCTTCGTTAGAGAAAATTAACCAAATCGCATCTACGAATCTATCCTTTCTGCTAATCAAACGCTCACTGGTACTAATGAAAAAAAAACGTCGTCATTATTTTTTCAATCTAATCGTATATTTTTACTATAATAAGGAACATAACATATTAATGATCAAGAACATTTCGAAATACTTAAAAAATTATTTGAACAGTAGTTTAGGCCAGTGATTTCTGGAGAAAATAATAAACTTTTTCCACGTTTCGGCCGACATGTGTTTCAAAATTTTAAAAATCATTTTTCTTTAATCAAACAGCAAAATTAGTAAAATAACTTTTAAAGTGTTTAGTTTAAACTGTGTAA
>OY720459.1:37947658-37972658 GCA_963082715.1 Harpalus rubripes | reverse complement strand
ATCATTTTTTCACATTTAATGTTATTGTAAATATTAAAGAATATTTTATTTTCTATACGATTTGATTGCATTTTATACCTAATATTAAATGGATATGGAGTTAAAAAATTATAAAGAAATTAAATTTCATAAAGTAGCCATAGCTGTGGAAACAGCTACTATATTAAGAAAATTTTGATTGAAAGATGTCAGTGTCAAGTGAAATTGACATAGTGTGTTTGTCTTATAATTTTACTGGAAATAGGTATAGGATCTTTTGCTTTCTGTATGGAATTTGTATAAAATACATACAACTGCTTTAAGGTAATGTACAAGAAATAATAAAAATAATAATAAATCTTTTATTTCTGCAGATACATTACACTGTATAAAGAAAACGTCACAAAATAATAATTTTCTGTATGAAATTTGCATAAAATACATGCAACTGCCGGAAGGTAATGTACAAGACATAGAATATTTAATTTAGCAAGGAACTTTCCGTATGAAATTTGTACAAAATACATAGAACTGACGCTGACGGAAGGTAATGTGCTGGCCACATCAGATTTTTTAAATCTATATCCATTTAATATTAAGTATAAAATGCAGTCAAATCGTATAGAGAATAAAATATTCTTTAATATTTATAATAACATCAAATGTGAAAAATCATATTTAACATAGTTTTTTCAAGAAAAACTGTTAAAATCTTCAAATGATGGTACTTCCGGTTGACCAATTGTAACCAAAATCTAATCAGCTCTTCATATGGATGTAACGAAGAAGTACACGAAAAAATTATAATTTTTGTAACTGTAGTATTAGAGTTATCGCAGACGAAAATTTTGTTACACACACACACACACACATCCACACACACACACATCCACACATACACACACACACACACATACAGACATCATCTTAAAAATAGTAAATTCGTATTCTAGGGACCCTAAAACGTGCTTATTGATTAAAAACTCATCATCGAATTTTTTGACCAAAGACAATACCTTCCTTACCTAAAGGTGACGGAAGGTAAAAAAATAACATGTTTATAACAAAAATTTAATGAAGATAGATGTTTCTACGTCCTATTATTCTCCAATTTAAAACTGTTAAACATATTTTATTCCCTGATAAAGTTACAAAATTAGTAACGAAATATTGGAATTTTAAATAAAATTAACAACTAAATGGGTTATTAATATAATTCCTGCCAATCACCGCCGAGAAATCCATTATTTATTTTATCAATCAACAAGTACGGCGTTACTTCTTCCTAACAATATCGCTAATATTTTCATTTTTTAACGTGCTATAAAAATTTATTTTAGAAGGTAAATTTGTTTCATCAAGTTTATCCCAATTATTTATATATTCATATGGAAATATACCTTTTTTTCTTAATAATTGAAATTCCTTTTCATTTTTACAAAATAATTTTGTAATTTTTAATTCTGAATCTTTTAAAAATGATGCAAGTTTATCTATACTGCTAGCCAGAAATCGATAAGAATCAATAAACCGAAAATTTATTTTTGTATTATTTTGTAAATGAAATATAACGTTCTTTATTAATTGGGAGTAAAGATGTTCCACAGTTAATTTCAGTGGCAATACTTTTAATTACAAAATGACCGTCATAGCCACTTAAATTATGAAATACTACGGGAACCATATAAGACTGTGAATAATTTAAATTACAATGTTGATGAGCAGCACCTCTAAATTTTGAGGTAAAATGGCAATGGTCGCGTACACGTATTTCGTCTAACGTAAATGGGTTTTCACATATATGGCATTTATCAGCATTTTTAAACATTTTTTCTTCTTCCTCAGATAAAGTAATTGGTTGTACATTTTTCATAATTAAGTTTAATTTACTACTTATATTTAATATTTCTTTACAAAACCATGTTAAACGATCTTCTCCTCTATATATTTTAAATTCTGATAAAGTATCATCATATGAACATTTTAAATAATAAGCTATACTAAATGGTGTATGTTTATGAATATATGAGGTATTACAATTTAATTTATTATCTAAAGGTTCTAAAAGTGATTCTATATCACTGTATATAACAAATGGTACTTTTTCCTTATAACGAAAATTTTTAAATTTTAATATTTTATTACCTTCTATAGGTAAATCAATGCGGCATTTGTTTTTATTTTTAGAATTGTAATAATCAGTATGTTTTTGTAATAATATTCTACTTCCAAAATAATTTAAACAAATATTACATAACCATTTTTTGTTATGACTGCTTGCCAATTGATTTCCCATTAAACGTGATAAATTTTTTATCCACATATAATGATACTTTACACATTTAAATGTTTCAATATTTTCGTTTTCCTCCTCCTCCTCCGTTTCACTGTTTTCTGTGTTACAATATTCATTATTTGATGTTACTATTAATAAATTAATTATTTTATTATTATAATTATTTTTACTGATTGCTACTGGGACAACCTGAATTTTTTTTCGAATTTTTTCAAGTGTATATATATTAATACTTATTTCATTTAGTTTTTCAAATTTTGAAATGTCTTTCAATTGCATTGGAAAATTAATCCCATTATATTTTAATAAATTTTGAAAAGGTGGATATGAGGTTACACGATCAGAATTTTTTTTGCAGGATATAAGGCTGATACCACAGCTCTTAAAAAACAATCATCAGTATTTTTAATATTTATTACAGCCTTTTTATCTTTTATAATTTTAGGCAATTCAGTGTAGCATCCACCTGTGATTGGTGCATATGTATTAATGTTTACTTTTAAATGCATTATTTTAAATAATGCCCAACCACTTTCTCTCTCCTGAAACTCTTCCAACTTGGTTAGAATTTTATCTTTCACATTTTCCCAGTACCAATCATTTAAATTTGTTAATTTTGTAATAATAGCATTACATGTATTGAAAGTTTTTATTTCTTTTATTCCTTTAGATGGTAAAATAAATTCTGCGCTAAACACAACATTTACTTTTATTAAAGATTTTTTAAGTTCTTGAATAATTTTATGTTTTAAAATTGTTTTAATTTTTTCTAAAAACAATCTAGGATCAATATAATAATTATTAAAAATTATTCCTGTTTTAATTCTTCCATTAAATGCTGAACACAAATCTTTCCAAACTAATTTTTTAATAATTTAATTTTCAGAGTTAGAATACCCGGATCCAAAGGCAATAGCACTTTTGTTTAAAATAATTTGTTTTAGTTGAAGTCGAAAATATTTCAAATGTGATAAATTTGCTTCCAATTTAAACAATTTTTCATTTTTTACTTTTTTGAAACGTTGGTTTTTTATAAACTTTATAAGCAATAAAATAAACTTATTTATTTTATTTTTCCAGTTTGTAACCTCTTCATTCGTTTTAATTAAGTTAATTGCTGTTTGTAGTGTTTTTATAAGTTTATCACTTATACAACTAACAGTTTCTTCTTCAGACATTTTTAATTAAACAAATCACTTATTTTATTCACATTTATTTTTTTATAATCACCAACACATTTTAATTTATCTATAACATATCCGCTATGCATAGAAAAAATTAGTTCTTTTATATATAATATATTTTTAAAAGGATTCCAAATATAAAAAGTTCTTGTGTTGTTGAAAATATATTTAATATTTGTATTACTGTTCACTTTGTTTACCACTATTAAATTATTATCTGTTTTTTCTTGAAAGCACGTAACATTTTTTAGTTTTTCGAAGTATGTAATTACTTGATCAGTTTCTTTTGAAGGCTTTTTACACTTTTCGTTATTATTTATAAAAAATATTTCGCTTCGCTCGTGCAGCAAAAAACCGAATAATGTTTCAACATCAGTTGCACAACCGCAACTTGCTATTAAGCCACCGTTTATTAATACATTATTTACATATTTTTCTTTTACTACTACATTTGAGCAGTTTTTTGTCAAAGTTATTTTGATTAACTTCATAGTTTTACTTTAAATAACTGTATTGACTTGTACTGAAGTGTTTCTGCTATTTATACTGTTAAAAAGGTTAAAGATTATCGCTAAAATATTAATTACATCACAAATAACCTTCATTTGTCACATATCAACATAAAAATTTAATTATATGTATGTGTTGCAGAAAAACAAATCAATTAAAATGAAGCCGTTTCGTTCCACCCGAGTATGTGTAGTAGAAAAATACTCCAGCATATACTCGGAGGAATATGATGACTTTGTCGTTCAAATTATGTGTCCCTCATGCGCCGATGCCTCATTCGATGATTTTGCCCCACCAGACTATAGAGTAGTGAAAACTGTAGTTTATAGACATTTTGTAGAATTAGACACTTGTGATATGACTATAAAGTGTTGTGAACAGTGTGGATGTAACGTGACTCTAAATTTTTTCAACTGTAGAGAGTGTGTTAGATATTAAGATAGTATATTATATATATATATATATATATATATATATATATATATATATATATATATATATATATATATATATATATATATATATATATATATATATATTTATGTAATTTTAAGTTATAAATAAAAAAATTAATAAAACTAAAAATTACAAAAATTTACTGTTAAAATATATCCAAACAATTTCTACAAGTAGCCATTGAAATTTTAAAAATAACCTAATCACAGTTGTCAACCGGCAGACGCACGCAAGCGGTTGTCGACCAGCAGACCAAAATGGCTGCGCCCATCCTTATCAATAAACACATCCCCCGCCGTCGACAAGCCATTGCTACAGACAGGTACAAAAATAATCAACGTTATCACATAGGTAATGCAAATACGCAACTTACCTGTACAAATACAAACCTGTATGTAAAAACAATAAAAATATACCTGGTAAAACAATACATTTTATTACCTACTCCAACCTTTACCTTAAGATAAGCTAAATACCTCCTCTGATAGGTTACAATCAAACCCACCCCTTCAAATCATAGGGGTACACACAAGAACTAGCCGAAGAGATTACAGGGGTTACTAAAGAACTACAGGGGTTACTAAAGAACTACCCATAACCCCAAAAAACACCCTTAAAGGGTTGCTAAAGAAATACACTTAAATCTGAAGGGGATGCTGAAGAAGTACACCCATGGTACCTCTGGATGGACTGAGTTCATCCGGTTTGAGCCAGAATGAATAGAGCATATCTACTATAGGGGTTCAACGGTATATAGTTTAATAGGTATATTCATAGCTTAGATGCTTAGAGTGTTACTTCGCCAAAGTTAAGGTTCGCGGATTTAAATCCCGGTGGCTGACATGATCTTTTCACAATTTATTTGTTATTCTACACATCAAAATATGTTTTCACATACCGTAAACACTATTTTATCTATCACATAAGTAAAATGAATGGCGAATTGGTAAGGCTTATTTTGATTGTTTATATTTACCAAAATTGAGTGAGAAAGATTTCAACAATGCCTTAATAAATTGTCATACAACAACATTTAAAATAGAAATATTACTTACAGTCTTGCAACTTCTAAATACAAAAAGTTTTTTGGACAAATAAAGTTGAACCTTATATACATACCGTAAAAAATTTACATAAACTATTATTCACGAAAGATGACTATTCAAGATCATTTATGAGCCGTCTGATACAATATTACTAGCAGATAACTTCATTACATTTCGTATGCATAGGCGTGCAACATTTATGGACACATTTTAACTGAAAAAGTACGTGTAATTCATTTGAAAATTATGTTTCTTTCTAAATAATGTCTTTCTGAAAGATTTATGTTCTTCACTTAACTGAAAAAGTACGAGTAATTCATTTGAAAATTATGTTTCTTTCTAAATAATGTCTTTCTGAAAGATTTATGTTCTTCACTTATGTTTTTACAAAATACAAAAACATAGACAACTTATAAACCAAGGAATAATAATTTGATTTAAACGTTAACGCCACTGGGTAAATATTAGCACAGAGGGCAGTGCAGTAGATAATTAGGTATCTGTAAATCTACGACATATGTCATTATTATTTATAGTGTCAGAAAGTAATGCCACTATTTACGTATATCTGTCACATCACATAAATTAAATAGACATGGGTCAAATAATCTTTCTCTTTCTAATACAAAATGTTGCTAAGCTACTGCTATAAAGTGATGTGTATTCTTTCTTCGAACACATGACCTTGAATAGTCATCTTTCATGAATAATAGTATACGCATGCGCACTGGTGTCAAAACGAGCTATAGCGTTCACACTATTTATTTTGACGTTATGTGAAAACTCTCAAATATTTTTGAATTGACTATAAAAACTTGCTACCCATATTTTTTCTTTTGACAAAATTTTCATTAATTGGCCAGAAACAAATTAATGAAATTTGATTATTGAAATTACCTCCATGTATGACGTAGAATTACGCAAAACCAATGAATGGCCCTAGAGTCATAGCATCGGTACGCTCCATATAAACGGCATGTGCGGGTAATTTAAACATGACAGATCATCTGTTTGACGTTTGAACAATAGTTTGGAGGTTAGTATTTTAGTTTATCAATATTCTACAAATCGAAATACGTACTAAATGCAAATTGCAAATAATAAACAAGACAGAGAAAGAAAAATGAACTAATGTCGAATTCAAATTAAAATTCGCACTCTTACAGGTTACATTCTGAAATATGCTTCGCTTTCCCCGTGCAAGATAATGACATAACAGAAAATGTTCTTTCTTAATTTACTAAAAAAAACATATTTTTTTTTAAATAAAATTTATATTTTTACTTTCGTTTCATCATAAATTTAGGTATATAGCATGATACTATAAACACAAGATATGACATTGCGGAGGTATCGCTCTATCTCTTTCTAGCGCTGTGACGTCACCCAGTGACATTGGGCTGCAAGTACAAGCTTATACTGTTTATACCAGGGGTTTAAATATAAGTTTTGACATTTATTACACATTAACCTTAAAATGGTTAGTTTTGCTGTATTCTATTGTAAAAAAAATAATAAACTGAAATTATTTAAAAATAATGAGAGTACGATTCTTTACTTTTCCGAAAAATAAGAAACTTCGGAAAGTTTGGTTGGAAAAATACCGAAGGAAAGACAAATTTAATATTAAAAATGCGAGAATTTGCTCCAATCATTTTACGTCTGGGGACTATTTAATGAAATACAAAATACTGGATTATTCACCGAAAATATTAAATCCCGATTCCTTCGAAAAATTTGCCTTCCAGTTCAAACGAAGTAGTCGGAAATAGAAAGCTAGAAGTCGCTTGAAAAATAAAAGAAAATTAATTGATCATTTAACCAAATATTAGACGACAATGAGCGGTTAGTACAAGTTTTAATTTATTGATATTTATAATTATTTTTTGTATTTAAACTTTACTAACTTATCACCTCCATCTACTTATCAATTGTAATAACTTTAAGTTTAAATACAATAAAAAAGTATTATACTGAATGGCGCTCGAAATCCGTTACATCGGCATTGAACATGGGAAATTAGAATATTTTAAATATTTGCTTCCCATTAAAACTGATTGTCATAAACAGTTTAATAAGCCAACTTTTAAAATATGTCAACGATACATAGCACAGATAATGAATCTAGTCGAATCAATTCCAGTATCGAATGGTGCAAAACGCCTTTTCTTGCGTTGTAAAATGTATTTTAAAATAAGATTACGAAATAAGGAATTAATTCAACAATCAAATATGAAAAAAAGAAAAAAATTACACAATACATAAGCTTTTAGTATACTTGTATTTATAAACATACTTGTTTTAAATCCAAAACTTTACCTTTTTGCACATCCAATTATCCTTTTTTTAATTTCATAAATAGTCTGACATTAATGTTAGTGTACCATTTTGTATAAACAAGTTAATCAATAATAAATATAATATAATTGGGAATGTTGACTCATTTTGTTGTAATAAAGATCGCAAATGTTAAAAATTAAACGGACGAGTTTTCAAATTAATTTACTTATTGTTATTTACTAAATAAACCAGTAATTTATATTATTACGAAAATATTTAAGTTTTCAATACTATTTGCTATGCTTTTTTGCCCTTACCTTGTCACTGGGTGACGTCATGCGCGTGGAGAACGAAAAGAGTACCTATACCCAAATCATTCAAGCAGCCGTTGCACGTCATCATTTACTGTACCAACTTTAATACAGTAAAATAACTAATATTGAAAAATGAAATAAAATTTTAATCATTTTTAACTGTTAAAAAGTGTATGGCCTTATAGAATAATTATTTAGATGTTTAGTAAAGTTCATTATTTAACTTATATGACATGAATAGTAAATAAATAATGACATCTATCTTATTTATTTTATCTTATATTATTCATTTATTTGTTGCTACAATTGGTAACATTGATATTTTCTATGTTTACACTTTTGTTTCACGATTATTATTTAAATTTGAATTGTCAATTTCAGAAATATTTGCATTGTGTTCGAAAGATTTGTGTACGTTGTGAGTTGTATTTTCATTCCATTCCTGTTTATTTATATATTAGTGCTTGTTATTATTTATCCAGTTTCATTTCCTTTTGTGTTATTTTCATTATTGTTAATTATAAATCAGTCTTTTTCAAGACTACCACTAGTTTTTATTTATACGGTTCTGTTTTATTTGTACAATGCCGAAACCACTTTCGAGGCAGTGTCAGATTTTTGTAAAAAACCTTATTTCGTACTTTGAGTTAGAAAAAGAAAATAAAGGACCTTTAATTTCATTATCAGCAGTGAGAGAAGTAAGTTATTGAAAATATAATGTTTTATTGTATTTTTAATTTCTTTATACGTCAGCGAGTAGCTGCGGCTCTTCAAATAAATATATCTACCGTGTCTGCAATTTCTTCCAAATTGAAAAAAAAATGAACCATTGCAAAGCCCAAAAAAGAAAAAAAATGTTAATAAACCAGTTGTAAATGTAGATAATTTTACGGAATGTGCGATTAGAAATGTTATTTATCAAATGTATGCTGAAAGTAAGTATAAAACGTTGATCATTTCTATAGTAGGTATACTAAAACTTAATAATATTTAGAAATTCATGTTACTTGTGAGTCTCTCTTAACTATTTTGAAACAAAGAAATATTTTTTCTGGAGGCATTACAAGCCTCAAAAAAGTTATGAAAAACATTGGCTTCAAATGGAAGAAGAATGACAGCCGTCGTTTACTTTACGAAAATCCGAGAATAGCAAGTTTGCGGATTACATTTTTAAAACAATACCTCCGGAATTTAAAATCAGATGCACCATCGCAATTTGTTTTCCTGGACGAAACGTGGATATTTCAGAAAGGAATGGGTGGCAAATCATGGCAAGATTCTAATGCAAAAAGTGTAAAACGCAAAACCGAAGGTGGAAAGCGGTATATTAAATCAATTTTGTTCAATATTTTTTTTAAATATGTATCTAAAATTTGTTTGCAGGTATATTGTACTTCATACAGGAACAGAGAACGGTTTCGTACCCAATGCATCTTTAGTATTTGCATCAAAAACAAAAAATGCTGATTATCACGGTGAAATGAACCAAGAAAATTTTACAAAATGGTTCAGGGATCAACTGCTACCAAATTTAAAAGAGAAATCCATTATTATTATGGATAATGCTCCGTACCATAATTCTGTTGTCGAGAAAATTCCAAATATAAGTTGGAAAAAAGATGATATCAAAAAATGGCTTCAAAATAAGAATTTAAAATTTACTGATACAATGCTAAAACAAGAGATTTTAAATATAGTTATGATGTAAGCTAAATTAATTCTGCTGTCGTTTTTCTTTTATTCATTGTTAAGATAATTTAATATATTTTTTAGAAACAAACCCCAAAAACGGTATGTGATTGATGAAATGACTTCCGTTCAAGGACATACTGTTCTACGACTGCCTCCATATCATTGCATTTTTAATGCAATTGAAAATATATGGAGCACAACAAAGAATTATTATAATAATAATATTGGCAGGAATGGATACGGAGACAACGAAACTCTTCAAATATGAAAAGAAGCACTTGACCATGTAACACCACAAATGTGGAAAAATTCAATAGATCATGCGACAAACGAAATACAGCAGTGGTGGAATCGTGAAGTTATGTATGATGATGGAGATATTGCACCAATTATTATTAATTTGGGTTCTGATTCGGAGAGTTCAGATGAAGATCTGAATCCGACTGATGATTCAGACGAAGATTTGAATCCTACTAACGATTCAAAGTAATTAATTATTATTGTATATTTGTACAGTATTATAACTTATAATATATTATAGTTCAATGAAATGTACATGTATTTCACTACAATGTTAATTGAATAAAACTTGGTAACCAGACAGAATCCTGAATTTGCATTGGTTTATTAAATTATGAGTGAAATAGTCTCTAAAATATCATTAAATTTTGAAATAAGATTGTATGCAACCAGTATTACATTTTTCATTACGATTCTTAAACCTATGTAAATGTACCAAGACATGACGTCATACATTTAGTTACTTTTATTCATTTTTTATTGATGACGTGCAACGGCTGCTTGAATGATTTGGGTGTACCTCTGTCATGTCTTCTTGTGTTATAGTATCATGTGTATACTGATAGATATCGGATTTTCAAACTGTCACCTGTCACTGAATATCAACGTACGTAAACACAGTTGTCAAATGATGCATCTTTTCTTTTGTCATGTATGGTGCGCATGGCATGGTTCTCCGCAGGACTCATTCCCGTTTCAGCACCAGAGGTTATATTGCCATCTTTGATTATTTTAATATTTAGCCTTACGATAATTTATATTAAATCGTTTCTGCTTACATGATTGAATTTTTATCTGACATATTATAAGAGTCATTAAATAATCTACGGCGCATTTCTTGAAAATATATTTATTTTTCAATCCCCTTTCATTGCAAGGAATACTATAAGACTTTGAATTCCTTTAGTCAACACATTTGCTTTGATATTTGTTTATAAATTCAGATCATGTCACACCTAAAAAAATTCATGTTTAACAATTTTATTAAAGGCAAATCATTACCGAAATCTGTGTATGAGTCCAAACCCAAAATATTTCGTCTGGTTTACATTTTCAACAAAAAAATTAAAAAACTTAAGTAAATGGTGAGATTATGTACAAATTTCTTTCGACTAGTTTAAAATATAGATTTAAAATTACAAAAACTGAATAAGTTATTCAAGTATTCTGTCATTAAATATTTGGTTACAGCGCCGTTATTAGTAATATCAGCTTTAATTCTATTAGACATCGTATATGTCTTGCAAGGTAGATTTTATTGTATATGCATTAGAATTTTATGAAATTGCTTTTCATTGTGTCTCGGTAGAAGCTAAGTCTGGGCTAAAAGATGACCTTTAAAATGCCGGTCATTTGGCACACAGTTTTTTAAAAAAAATTTAAGTCCATATTTAAAGTGCCGAAATAATTTTGTAGAAATTTCGAACCATTTGTGTAGGTTTTATAATTTGTTGAAAAAGTAAACCGGCTCGTACAAAGCAGATTGTTACACCCAGCAATGGGTAATACGCCGTGATGATATACATATTTATTTATTTAAATTGGATTATTGACAGTAGATATATTGTGAAGATTCTAGCTCAAACTCGATAGCGTGTGTCCATCTACATCTACCATGTAGTATTGGTAGTTATTCAGCAATCCTCAAGATTTTAGGGATAGTTCTTCAACAACCTCCTACAACAAATGTCGCATTGATTCACCAAAAGAAAATAATAAAATAAAAAAAATTCGTTATGAAGAAAAAGGATCGTAGAATCACTTTTAGAACTTTTAGATAATAAATCGAATTGTTTCCCTGTGACGGATTCGTGCATGTTAATACTTATAATTTATTTCAATTTAATTTATTTTCAATTTATCTTTTTTAAAAATGAACCATTCATGCAACCCTACATAATTAAATATACGCATGCGCACAATGTTTTAACATAATCAGATGTGTGTGATTTTTATTTTTTGTAATGGGGCTATTCGATAGATAATCATATGCGAAAATATAATTTTTACTCGTATTAGTTGATCGATAATGATTTCTGATGCTCATACATCAAAATAAATCTCGAAATAAATAAATTTCGATACTACAGTTAAGGCATGCGCAGTCTGCATGAAATATATCATTTAATTTAAAAACATAAAAGATAGACATCTTATAAATTAAATTATATTAAATAAAAAATGAACATTAAATTAAATACATGCGTGAATGCTTTCATAAGAAAACAAAAAATTATCTTTAAAATTTAATTTAAATTAAATTTAAAATAAAAATTGCTGCATGAATTCGGCATTATATTTATAAACACCATTTAGCTTATTGTGAGCTTATTATTTAAAATATTCTTTATCACAGTCTAAAGTATGGGAAAGAATTGTTTAAAATGTTTTTTTAAAGAGATATTAGACATAAGTAAATTAAACTTAATCATTAAAAATGTACAACCAATAACTTTGTCTGAGGAACAAGAAAAAGCGTTTAAAAATGCTATTAAATATCATATATAAAGATTTTTATTTGCAAACCGATGTTCTTTTATTAGCAGATATATTTGAAAATTTTCAAAAAAGTTGTTTACAAAAATATAAATTAGATAGTTTATGGTATTTTACTGCTCCTGATCCTGCTATTGATGCTAAGTTAAAATGTACTCAAATTCAACTTGAATTACATATTGATGTTGATAAAATTTTATTTATAGAAATAGATGACTAGGAATTCGAGCCGGCATTTTACAATGTTTAAATAGTTATGCAGAAGCAAATAATCTGTGTATGGATAATTTATATAATAGGGGATTCCACCATTTTTTAAATATAATTTCATCTGAACGTATAAGTAAAACTAAGACTGGCGGTGAAAATCCGGTGAAAAAATTCTTATTGATAAGCGAGTTCTAGTCTTCCGAAATTTGAAAATATAGATGTGACGTCACGAATATAAGTTTTTATATCAAACTATTTTCTTCGTGGACCTAAATGTTCTGAAATATATGCTATTTCTAAATTATATTTATAAAAAATAAATGAATATTATTATACTGTACACGTCTACATGATTTATAATTGGAAATATATTTAAATTATTGAGTTCAATGCAAAATATTTATATTCAAATAAAAACTGTTTGAGAATTGCAGTACTGCACTGATAACCACGCCTCCGCTATTTGAATTTCTCTACTTCCATTGGTAGTACGCTTCTCCCCTAACTGGGTGTTCGTTATATATTTATAGGTCGTCGTTGAGTCGCCAATGAATATATATATATATATATATATATATATATATATATATATATATATATATATATATATATATACCGTGTGTCTGTCTTAAAGGTGTACATAGGAGATTAACATGGGAAATCAGTTTTTTGCAATTTCCTCCTCGCCTAATTATTTTAAGCAAAAATGCGTCAAATAAAAGTTTTAGAGCATAAAATTCTGCATCTAAATCAATAAACAGAATTTCCTTTTCATGCATTGTAACGACAGAAATTAAATATGAAAATATCGAAAATTACGTTCAAAATATCAACAGCCATGGAATTGAACAAAAAATAAATAAATGCTTGACGTTTTATCTGTCACAACCAGTCACAACGTCCACAACGTAAGATAACTTATTTGACGTTTCTGACAATTTGATTTTGTCTCTAGTTTTATTGTGTGAAATGATTAAAAAATGAACATTTATACGAATGAAGAGTTAAATTCGTGACAAAATTTGAAAAGACTGCTAATGTGTCTTCAAAAAATACACGTGAGCCGCGTAATCAGAATTTAGAACGAGCAGAACATGCGTTACTCTAAGAAAGAGTGGAAGGAATGATAAGTGTAGACCCCTTCTGTGGTATATGGTATACTAAGGTAGATGTATTGGAAATAAGTTGAGAGTACATAACAGCATCATACATAATTTTGTTAGACAATGTTGAATTTTTGATATATTTATATTATTTAAACAAAACTGTATTTTCTTAACTTTATTTATTAATTTTACATTTTTATTATTGCCATAATTAACGATATTTGTTCAAATCAAATTGTTAGAAACGTCAAATAAGTTAACCATAACTTACGTTGTGACAGATAAAACGTCAAGCATTTATTTATTTTTTGTTCAATTCCATGGCTGTTGATATTTTCAACGTAATTTTCGATATTTTCATATTTAATTTCTGTCGTTACAATGCATGGAAAGGAAATTCTGTTTATTGATTTAGATGCAGAATTTTATGCTCTAAAACTTTTATTTGACGCATTTTTACTTAAAATAATTAGGCGAGCAGAAAATTGCAAAAAACTGATTTCCCATGTTAATCTCCTATGTACACCTTTAAAATAGACACACGGTATATATATATATATATATATATATATATATATATATATATATATATATATATATATATATATATATATACCGGGTGTCTTAGGCCGACCGACACATGGGCGATTAACATGTAAAATTAGTTAATTGTGAATAGTATCTCCCCAGTGCAAGATATTTAGATGAAATTTTGCATGCTTATCCGGGGATACTATTTCTATGGATTTCAATTCAAATCAGTCAATTTACAAGTGTAATATTAGAATAAATTAAGAAAAATTGTAGAAGTACCATGAATGTTATTCATATCTTGAAAATAATAGTATCTAAGCAACAGCTCTGATAGAGTAGGGGTAACGAGCGCGCTTCACAATTTAGAGAGTCGGGTTCGAAACCAACCGACAGCAATATTTATTTTTTAATTTTTTCTTTTCAAAATAATTTTTATTATTAGTATGTTTTTAATCTTTTATTAATATTTAATTTAATAAAGTGGATACATTGTACGTAACAAGATTTATTTATTTAAAAAATATTTTATTATTTGCTTTATTGGTTTATTAATATTTTTTAAATAAATAAATCTTGTTACGTACAATGTATCCACTTTATTAAATTAAATATTAATAAAAGATTAAAAACATACTAATAATAAAAATTATTTTGAAAAGAAAAAATTGAAAAACAAATATTGCTGTCGGTTGGTTTCGAACCCGACTCTCTAAATTGTGAAGCGCGCTCGTTACCCCTACTCTATCAGAGCTGTTGCTTAGATACTATTATTTTCAAGATATGAATAACATTCATGGTACTTCTACAATTTTTCTTAATTTATTCTAATATTACATTTGTAAATTGACTGATTTGAATTGAAATCCACAGAAATAGTATCCCCGGATAAGCATGCAAAATTTCATCTTAATATCTTGCACTGGGGAGATACTATTCACAATTAACTAATTTTACATGTTAATCGCCCATGTGTCGGTCGGCCTAAGACACCCGGTATATATATATATATATATATATATATATATATAGAATTCATATGAGTGACGAGCTGCTATAACAATAACAAAGATCCCCTTATTTCCGAAGTATTTCTATTACAACGTTTTATTTCTTTATTAATATTCATTATTAAGCATATACTTTCAAAAAAATTTCCTAAATCAATTGCGCTGTAGTCCCCTATTAAAATGAAAAAAAAAATCTAATATTTATTATATGTAATAAACCAATTTATAGAAGTAGATAAGCTGGGTACGTACTGACTCAAACTTGATGGCGTGTGTATACCATGATGGCAGTTCTTCAGCAACCCCTTTAGATTTTAGTGGTAGTTTTTTTGCAACCCTTTAGGGGTGTTTTTAGGTTATAGGTAGTTCTTTAGTAACCCCTGTAACCTCTTATGCTAGTTCTTGTGCATACCCTGTAGATTTGAAGGGATAGGTTTGTTTGTAACATGTTAGAGGAGGTATTTAGCTTGTGGGAGAAGGTATTAAAAGGTGTTGTTTTGCTATGTATACTTTTATTGTTTTTACAGATAGGTTTGTATTTGTACAGGTAAGTTGTGTAAACTATTATTCACGAAAGATGACTATTCAAGGTCATTTGTGAACCGTCTGATATAATATTACTTGCAAATAACTTCATTGCATTTTGTATGCACAGGCGTGCAACATGATATATTTATGGATACATTTTAACTGAAGAAATAAGAGTAATTCATTTGAAAATTATGTTTCTTTCTAAATAATGCCTTTCTGAAAGATTTATGTTCTTCACTTATGTTTCTGCAAAATACAAAAACATAGACTTAATTTATAAACTAAGGAATAATAATTTGATTTAAACGTCAACGCCACTGGGTAAATATTAGCAGTGTAGTAGATAATTAGGTATCTGTAATTCTACGACATATGTCATTATTATTTATAGTGTGTTAGAAAGTAATGCCACTATTTACGTATATCTGTCACATCACATAAATTAAATAGACAGAGGTCTAATAATCTTTCTCTTTCTACTATTGCTATATAGTGATGTGTATTCTTTCTTCGAACAAATGACCTTGAATAGTCATCGTTTGTGAATAATAGTATATTTGCATCACCTATGTGATAACGGTGATTATTTTTGGACCTATCTGTAGCAATGGCTTGACGACGGCTGTTTTAATGGATGTATTTATTGATAAGGATGGGTGCAGCGATTTTGGAATTAGCTTACGGCTATAGCATCTGCTGGTTGATAACCGCTTCCTGGCGTCTATCTGCTGACAACTATTTTGCTGCGTAGGCGCCGACTTTTGGATTTTCGAGTGGTGGCTAAAAAGAGGCAACAGAAAGTTTACCAAGTAAATACTTTATTTTTTTAAAATTGTACATAAATAAATAAAATTGTACAAAAGATGCGAATTCATCGTATGACATAAATATCCAACAATTTTTTTTAAAAAAAAACCTTTTTTTTAAATTAACCGCGAAACTCAAACATAAGACAGATAGAACATAAATTTCAATTGTATGTGTATGTTGAATATATTGTAATGTGCAGCGCGTACCGTCGCCGCCACTGTCACCGCCGCTGTCCCCATCGCTGTCGCAGGGACGAGCGAGTGTCTATTTTTAGCGATGACGCAACAGACTTGTCTGAACCTGCTTAATTACGCGGTTGATGTAACCTATTGTGTTTGAGTTTGTATCTAGAATAGTGTTCTAGTAAGTTCTCGAATACAAATGCTGGAGTATATAAGCACTGTCAGCGAAGGCATTGGACAGTCTGATATAAATAAGCGTCGCGTGTTAAATTGTTGGTGATATAAACAGATAGTCGACAAGTGGTAAACATAAATAAATATAGTTGTATAAATAAATAAGTGAGTTATATATAGTTTAAATAAATAATCTTAGTGTTATAGGGCCATTTTATAAAGAAATTGAATCTTCACTTAAAATTTAGTTGTCAAGTAAATTTAACGGCATGAACAAATTCGAATCAGTTTCCCTATTCTTATGACATTTAAATCATTGCTGTCAAAAACTCGTGTTGCATTTTTTCTTTTCATTAAATTTACTATGGAAATAAATTTGAAGTGAAGATTTAATTTCTTTATAAAACCGGCTTTAAGTGTATTATAATATTCTTAGTCTTAAGTAGTGTTTAATATTTGTTCAATCGTAGTGTTTGTTATATTTATCATCTTTTAATTATATTTAATATCTATTTATCGTTATAATAAACTTTTATTTTAATTAATAATAATTGTCTAATATTTACACTTCACCCAAATAAATGAAAACGTTACAATTGGTGTCAGGTGTGGGGTTCATAAATTGTAAAGTGTAATTAAAAATAAATAAAATGACTAAACTATTAAAACTAAGTGAATTAAAAGTAAGTGATCTCAAGACATTAAAAGAAGAATTAAAAAGAATTGACAAAAGATTCTAGAACATTTGATCAAAATTTCAAACAAAAATTTGAGGAAGTTTTAGAAAGGCAGAAGAAAATTCTAGAACATTAGAAGAAAAATTAATGAAAAGTTCTAGAAAAGCAGAAGAAAATTCTAGAATATTAGAACAAAAACTAGAAGAAAATTCTACAACATTAAAAGAAGAATTATCGGAGTAGTCTAACACATTGGAACAAAAATTAGAGGAAAATTCTAGAATTGTAGAACAAAAATTAGAAGAAAATTCTAGCAGTTTAGAAGAGAAATTAGAGGAGAATTCTAGAAAAACTGAAAAAGACTTGAAGAATTTAAAAGTTGACTATGATAAGAAGATCGAAGAATTACGAGAAAAATTCACTGAAATTACATCGTCGTCAGTGTCGAATTCCGATGTATCAAAGGGAAGTCTAAGAGAGGAAAAGAAAGTAGAAAAACCAGATAGTACTACAACAAGGCACATTAAAACGCCGGAATTTGATAGAAAATCTTCGTGGCCGAACTATTTAAAACAATTTGAAGCCGCTGCGAAAGCACATAATTGGACGTCGACAGAGAAAGCTACAGCGTTAACTGTCTCGTTGCGTGGGGAAGCCATCGATATCCTACAAACGCTGAAGGAAGAAGAACAAGAGGACTACGACCAACTAGTCAAGCGGTTGGACATCCGGTATGGCAATGCGCACCCGGAGCAGGTGTACCAGACGCAATTAAAAAACCGCTATCAAAGTTCAAAAGAAAGCCTTCAAGAATTTGAAGTCAACGTTGCTCGTTTGGTTCGTCTCGCACATCCTGCAGCTGCTGACAGCGTTTTGGATTGCTTGGCCATTCAAGTATTTATCTACGGAGTTCGAGACAGCGAAACGCAGCAAGCATTGCGATTGGCCTGCCCAAAAACATTAATTGACGCGCTCTCATATGCACTAGAACATGAAGCTGCCAAACAAGCTTCACGTAAGCAATCGTGAGTGCGAAATATTGATGCCGAGAGAACAGAAGACACGGAAGATCTAGAAGATAAAATGCGACGACTTGTAAATTAAGTGTCTGCCGGAAGAAAGAAACTTAGTTGTTGGAAAAATGCAAAAGAAGATGGAATCGACAAAAGAAGAAAAGGAGTTGGAAAACTAAGTCGGGTTGATGGGAAGGGGCAATCGTCAACTCGTAATCTTCAACCAACCAAGTGGAGATTACGCACGGCAACGGGAGAACAAGCTACCACATTAGGAGAAATAGATATGGCCATCACTATTGAAAACACATCCTTTAAACATCGTGCGCTGGTAGCTGACGTTGAAGATGAATTAATACTCGGTATGGACGTAATGAAAAAGCCCGGTTTTAAACTTGACCTGAAGAATGGAGTAATGATGGTCAATGAAGAAGAACTTGTTTTAAACCCACGAGAAGACAAGGCTGTGCGCGTACTAATGGCCGAAGATGTTACCCTTCCAGAACGAAGTGAATCTATTGTGCAAGCACAAATAGACGGTAGTTTCTGTGAAGGGAATATTGTTATGCTTGAGCCTAAGAACGATGTTGTGAAGACTGGTACTGGAGTTGTTGTAGGAAAATCACTGATCAAAACCAGTCAAGTAATACCAGTTCGAATAATGAACGTAAATTGTTATCCAGTTGTTCTTAAGAGAGGAACAATTGTAGGAGAATGTTTGGCAGTATCTTCGATTATTCGAACTGATAAGGCCAAAGGGAACATATCTCAAGAAGTTCCGGACACATTAATTAACCAATTATCAACCTCCTTCCAAGAACTGACCGCCGACCAGAGAACCAAGGCGAAGAAATTAATTGGAAGCAGAAATAATTATTGAAGACATGAAAAAGGAAGGTGTGATCGAACCTTTAAGCTGTCCGTGGGCTTCACCAGTGGTGTTAGTGAAGAAACAGGATGGCTCTACACGATTTTGCGTCGATTACCGTCAACTTAACAACGTGACCAAGAAGGATAGCTACCCGCTACCCCGAATAGACGATACGCTAGACATTTTGGCTGGCTCGAGGATTTTTTTTACTCTGGATCTAAAGAGCGGATACTGGCAAGTAGGTTTGGATCCAAAAGATAAGGAAAAGACAGCTATCACCATTGGTACTGGACTGTGGCAATTTACTGTAATGCTATTTGGGCTCTGCAATCCCCCTGCAACGTTTGAACAACTCATGGATACGGTTTTAGCTGGACTATCATAGAAAACCTGTTTAATCTATCTCGACGACATTATTGTGGTAGGTAAAACATTCGGAGACCACCTGAAGAATTTGCAAGAGGGTTTTCCAGAGATTGCGGAAGGCTAACCTGAAACTCAGCCCCAAGAAGTGTCACCTGTTTCAAAGGGAAGTTCAATACTTTGGACACGTGGAGTCGGATAAGGGTATTGCAGTTGACCCAGGAAAGATAAAGGCTGTGAGAGATTGGCTAGCAACTAGAGATAAACACGAACTTAGAAGTTTTCTTGTTTTGTGTACCTATTATCGACGATATGTACGTAGATTTGCCAACATAGCCAAGGCACTGACAAGGCTTACTGAAGAAGGTCGAAAATTTATCTGGGAAATGAACTGCAAAGTTGCGTTCAAAGAACTGAAACATGCTTTGACAAGCGCACCTGCCCTGAGTTACCCTTTACCTGAAGGAGAGTTCATACTAGACACAGATGCCAGCAACGTGGGAATTGGTGGCGTTCTTTCCCAGATACAAGACAGACATGAAAAGGTTATTGCCTACTTTAGTAAGACCTTGTCAAAACCAGAGAGATATTATAGTGTTACCAGAAAAGAACTCTTGGCAGTCGTGAAATCCGTGGAACATTTCTACAAATATTTGTACGGAAGGAAATTTTTGATTAGAACTGACCATGCTGCATTAAAATGGCTGCTACAATTCAAAAATCCTGAAGGTCAGGTGGCTAGATGGATTGAAAGACTACAGGAATACGATATCAAAATCGAGCATAAGACAGGTACCAGTCATCGTAATGCCGACGCATTCTCCAGAAGGCCATGCCAAGACGAATGCAAGAGAAATTTTCCATCGTCGCCAGAACAACAGTAGTCGACGATAATTGGCAGCCCGATGGACTACGCGAAGACCAAGAAAAAAACCCAACTTTGAAAATTATACTGGAATGGAAAGCAGAGGAGAGCAAACCAGTATGGGAAGATGTTGCAGCGCACTCACCGATCGTAAAATCGTACTGGGCGCAATGGGACTCCATGGTGATTGAGGATGGCCTGTTAAAGCGTGTGGTAGAAAATGCTGAAGGAATTGAGAAGAGAACTCAGTTAGTTATCCCTAAGAGTAGAGTACCAGACGTGTTGAAAGAGATCCATGACGGACCTGGAGGCCATTTTGGAGTCATCAAAACGCTAGAAAGATTGCGGCAGCGGTTTTACTGGGTTAACTTTACAGAAGATGTTAAAGATTGGTGCAAGAAATGTGTGGTTCGCGCTGGAAGTAACGGTCCGCATAAACGACGAAAAGCTTCGATGCGCCAATACAATGTTGGCAGTCCCTTTGAGCGTATTGCGATTGATGTGGCTGGACCATTTCCAGCAAGTGACGAAGGAAATAAATACATCGTTGTTGTCATGGACTACTTTACCAAGTGGGTTGAAGCGTATCCCTTACCCAACCAGGTTTTAAATTATCATATGAACCTGTTACTATATTACATTGTATACGAATAGCATTAACTTTAATTATATTTACAGAATTTTCTGATATATGATATATTTTCGGCATATATTTTTGCTTCAAAACCTAATAATTCTGTAAATTCTTTTTTTTTTTTTTGGTAAAATCTACATCCCATTCACAATACATTTCACATTTTAAAGTATTATTTTCTATAATTGAAATAGTCGGTTTTCCTAAGTACTTTTCATTTTTTTCTTAAATATGTATCCTTCAGGTATAGTGATTTCTTGACTATTATTTAAATATTTTTTTGTAATTTTCATTTCCTAAACAAAATAAATTAAAAATTTATAATGTATAGCATTGATAAAAAATATATTTTTATTTAATACTTTATTTATATTATATTTATATTTATTTATATTATATTTATATTATATTTATATTATATTTATATTATATTTATATTATATTTATATTGTATTTATATTGTATTTATATTGTATTTATATTACATTTATATTACATTTATATTACATTTATATTACATTTATATTACATTTATATTATATTTATATTATATTTATATTATGTTTATATTATGTTTATATTATGTTTATATTATGTTTATATTAATTATATTATATTTATATTATATTTATATTATATTTATATTATATTTATATTATATTTATATTATATTTATATTATATTTATATTATATTTATATTATATTTATATTATATTTATATTATATTTATATTATATTTATATTATATTTATATTATGTTTATATTATGTTTATATTATGTTTATATTATGTTTATAATATATTTATATTATATTTATATTATATTTATATTATATTTATATATATTTATATTATATTTATATTATATTTATATTATATTTATATTATATTTATATTATATTTATATTATATTTATATTATTTTATATATATTTATATTATATTTATATTATATTTATATTATATTTATATTATATTTATATTATATTTATATTATATTTATATTATATTTATATTATATTTATATTATATTTATATTATATTTATATTATATTAATATTATATTAATATTATATTAATATTATATTAATATTATATTAATATTATATTAATATTATATTAATATTATATTAATATTATATTAATTATATTAATATTATATTAATATTATATTAATATTATATTAATATTATATTAATATTATATTAATATTATATTAATATTATATTAATATTATATTAATATTATATTAATATTATATTAATATTATATTAATATTATATTAATATTATATTAATATTATATTAATATTATATTAATATTATATTAATATTATATTAATATTATATTAATATTATATTAATATTATATTAATATTATATTAATTTATATTAATATTATTTAATATTATATTAATATTATATTAATATTATATTAATATTATATTAATATTATATTAATATTATATTAATATTATATTAATATTATATTAATATTATATTAATATTATATTAATATTATATTAATATTATATTAATATTATATTAATATTATATTAATATTATATAATATTATATTAATATTATATTAATATTATATTAATATTATATTAATATTATATTAATATTATATTAATATTATATTAATATTATATTAATATTATATTAATATTATATTAATATTATATTAATATTATATTAATATTATATTAATATTATATTAATATTATATTAATATTATATTAATATTATATTAATATTATATTAATATTATATTAATATTATATTAATATTATATTAATATTATATTAATATTATATTAATATTATATTATATTATATTAATATTATATTAATATTATATTAATATATATTAATATTATATTAATATTATATTAATATTATATTAATATTATATTAATATTATATTAATATTATATTAATATTATATTAATATTATATTAATATTATATTAATATTATATTAATATTATATTAATATTATATTAATATTATATTAATATTATATTAATATTATATTAATATTATATAATATTATATTAATATTATATTAATATTATATTAATATTATATTAATATTATATAATATTATATTAATATTATATTAATATTATATTAATATTATATTAATAGTATATTAATATTATATTAATATTATATTAATATTATATTAATATTATATTAATATTATATTAATATTATATTAATATTATATTAATATTATATTAATATTATATTAATATTATATTAATATTATATTAATATTATATTAATATTATATTAATATTATATTAATATTATATTAATATTATATTAATATTATATTAATATTATATTAATATTATATTAATATTATATTATATTATATTAATATTATATTAATATTATATTAATATTATATTAATATTATATTAATATTATATTAATATTATATTAATATTATATTAATATTATATTAATATTATATTAATATTATATTAATATTATATTAATATTATATTAATATTATATTAAATATTATATTAATATTATATTAATATTATATTAATATTATATTAATATTATATTAATATTATATTAATATTATATAATATTATATTAATATTATATTAATATTATATTATATATTATATTAATATTATATTAATATTATATTTATATTATATTAATATTATATTAATATTATATTAATATTATATTTATATTATATTTATATATTATATTAATATTATATTAATATTATATTATATTATATTTATATTATATTTATATATTATATTAATATTTATATATTATATTATATTTATATTTATATTATATTTATATATTATATTATATTTATATATTATATTATATTTATATATTATATTATATTATATATTATATTATATTATATTATATTATATTATATTATATTATATTATATTTTATTATATTATTATTATATTATATTATATTTATATTAATTATATTTATATTATATTTATATATATATTATATTTATATTATATTTATATTATATTATATTATATTTATATTATATTATATTTATATTATATATTATATTATATTATATTATATTATATTATATTATATTATATTATATTATATTATATTATATTATATTTATTATATTATATTATATTATATTATATATATTATATTATATTATATTATATTATATTATATTATATTTATAATATTTATATTATATTATATTATATTATATTATATTATATTATATTATATTATATTATATTATATTATATTATATTATATTATATAATATTATATTATATTATATTATATTATATTATATTATATTATTATATTATATATTATATTATATTATATTATATTATATTATTATATTATATATATTATATTATATTATATTATATTATATTATATTATATTATATTATATTATATTATATTATATTATATTATATT
>OY720459.1:37898156-37945656 GCA_963082715.1 Harpalus rubripes | reverse complement strand
ATATTAAATGGATATAGAGTTATAAATTTATAAAGAAATTAAATTTCATAAATTAGCCAGCTATGCTAGAAACAGCTACTATATTAAGAAAATTGTGATTGAAAGATGTCAGTGTCAAGTGTAATGACATATTCGTAGTATATTTGTGTCAGGATCTTTTTGCCCGAAATTTTCTGTATGAAATTTGTATAAAATACATACTACTGTCGAAAGGTAATATAAATACAAGAAATCTATAATCTTTTGCAAGGAACTTTCTGTATGGATTTTATAGAAAATACATACGCATTTACGAAAATTCTACCGATAGATACCGCATCTACCGACTGTGTTCGAAAACACTACTGGATTCATAAAGAAACTAATCTCAAAAAAAGGTAGTAATGCAAAGCGAAGCGTGCGCGGTAAAAGTGGAAATGTGTTCAAAGTAGGACTCTGCTCAGTTTGTTAACTACGTCAAATTTCTAACCTGTTTAAAATTTTCAATTTTTTTCATAGGTTATGGATCTACACTGTTTACTACTCGCGTTCTTAAAATAACGATTCTGGTAGCTATAACCTGATAAACAGCTATTTACTGGTAACAGTTTACCGGTAGAATTTTTGTAAATACCTCATATAACTGACGGAAGGTAATGTGCTGGCCACATCAGATTTTTTTAAATATATATATATATATATATATATATATATATATATATATATATATATATATATATAAAACCATTTATATATTGAACAACACCCTCTATTTCTAATGGAATACCAGGAAATACTGTCTGTATAAATACATAAAAATCTATTTCTAAATTACATTCCTTAAATTTTATTACATAATTATTATTATAAAAAATAAAAGTATTACCCATGTTTGTATGCACAACACCTTTTATATTTTTTATAACTTCAGGTAAAGTAATTTTGTGAATAGACAGTTTCATATCAGGCCATACAATATTATAAAACATATAATCTATTACTAAAATTAGATTTCCATTAGGTCTACGATATACAGCTGATAAATTTTTAAAATGTTTAGGTATAAATGTTAATCAACTAGGTAAATAAAGCGGTTGAGGATCAAAACCATTTTCAGATATATTTTTTATTCAAACCCATTTATCATAAAAATTAATAATTTATTATCCATGACTAAAATTTTGTTAATTTATGTATATTACATAAATCTGGAAAATTATGAGGTGGTATTATTTTATCATTTTGATTCGGTAATTCATATTGAGAGATATTTGTTTTTTCTAATTTTTTACCATATAAATTTTGTATTGCTTTTATATCCTCAGAACTTAATTTAAAATCAAATATACTATTAAAATAGATATTTCTATTATATGCATACATAATAGAATTTTTATTATTTATATGTTCTAATCCTATTGCATGCCCAATTTCATGTACTAATACAGTAAAAAAACATTTTATTTTTATCAACTTCTGTATGAGATAATTTATAATTCCAATTTTCTGACTTATCAATGTGAATGTCAACAGACGTTAGTGTTGGATGCGGTGAAAATGCATGTCCTAATACATTGCCCGGTCCATCAAAATTTGTAGCACACCTTTGTTCAAATGAATAAGATTTATGAATAATTTTTCCAAAACAAATAATAATATTTGGTTTATTTCGTAAATTTTTTAACGGTGTATGCATAAATGTTATATTTGCATGATTTTCCCAAATTTTAAATGCTTTGTTTGCTACTTCAATTAAATTTGTTTCTAAAATATCCCATGTTATAACAGATTTTTTCCATGCCGCCGGTTTATCATCATAATTTTTATAATAATCAGTTACACCGCATCGGGGTGTATTCATAAGTACCAGTGTTTCATTATTTAACTTATTTGTTATATTTAAATTATAATATTTTTGAAATGATTTTAAGGCATGCAAATATTTATCATTTTTAGAGTTTATATTAAACATATCATTTTCAGTTTTTTCTAAAAACCCATATTTTTCTAAATAGTCCAGCGATTGATAAAATTCGTCACTATCATTATTTATAAATTCTTGACTATTATTTAAATAAATTTCTTTACTATTTTCACTATTATTTATTAATTCATGGCTATTAGTTAAATAAATTTCTTTGTTATTTTCACTTGCCAATACCAAATTAATTAAAAATTTATAAAGTATGATATTAATAAAAAACATATTTTTATTTAATACTTTATTCATATTACGTATTTTAAATACTGAAACGTGCACACAATTACAGCAACTTTATATATATATAAATTTTTGCTGAGTTGCAAAAACCATAAAAATTATAAATATATAGTTTTGTTACGTACCCATTAAAATAAATCTCTTAAGACATGAATTTTTTTAATGTTACTAACTCTATCGGTATCAGAATCACTATCTTCAGCGGTTCTTTTTTGGTGAAAATTAGTCAGCATACGACAATGATCTTTATCATAAATATTAAATAAAGGTGTTATTACACAGTTATCACACCAATAATATGGATTGTGTATAACCTCCGTTATAATATTATTGCCAGGCACAAGACAATGTGTTTTAATTTTAAAAAAATTCTGATAGGGGGAAAAGTAAAAAAAACGGTTGTCTACATTTTCTATATTATAAATTTTTAAAAAACACTTAAAGCATATTAAAGATATCTGGCTTCTTTTACTTACTTTTATACATTTCATAACTATATGATTACAATTATAAGCAAAGGGTGGCAAAGAATTAAATGAAAAACACATAAGTGCATCAAAATCATGTTTTGTTATATTATCAAAATTTATATTATTATAATTGAAATTAAAATTTTGAATGTTTTTAGATGTTTGAAAATCATAATTTTTCCAAAAATTTTTAAGTTCACGTTTTAGTGTTAATGGAATATTTAATTTGTCAATATCAATAGAATAATTTATTTGTTTCATAACTTGTGCTCGCGCAAAATACTTTAACGAATCTGGATTAATAACACTCATTATTAATATTAATATAAACTGTAATTTTTTATGAATTAGTACATAAAATAAAAAATTTAAAAAAATATTTTATACCTGATATAGCTGTATTGCTTTTCTCGTACTCGTAGAACTGTAAAATAAAGAGTTGAAGTAAACGATTCTAAATGTATCCAGTTTATATACCCAAAATTTTTGATAAGATTTTCGTTCAGCATATTTACGCGTGTTCAAGGGCGTAGCCAAGGGGGGGGGGGCAGGTGGGGGCAGTCCCCCCCCCCCCAGAAATGGACTAAAAAAATTATTGGTAACATTTTAGCATAAAACCAATAACTACAGTCAACTAAAATAAATAAAAGTTTTTCTTTTGTGTAAATAATGGCCGGTTGCACCACCGAAACTTAAATATTAAACGGCTTAAATTAACAATATTGCATCGAAATGAAATGCAAATGAATTATAAATATATTGCTGTCAATATTTCGATTTGCATTTTTTTTTTGTTTAAATCTAGTTTAAAATTTAAGCACTGCTGGTGCAACTGGTCATTATTTTTTTATTTTCATGATTATCGAAATAAATTGCTGTTAATTTATATCTAGTTAAATAAAAATAATTTTATACTTTTATTATAAGTATATATACAGGGTGTTATATTTCAATGGACCCAGCAAATATCTCGCTCATTTATTAAGTTGGCAATTTTTTCATATAACATGATTTATACAGGAACATGTAAGCTACTTGATGACGGATGTACATTCCTGATACCACTTCCGGTTTATGAGTAATTAATATCTACTTTGAAATTTCAAATGGAACATACTATATTTTTTTACAAATTTGAAAAGTGCATCAAATTTGCTTTACAATCATGTAAAATAATCCATATGTTACATTATTAAAAATTAAAATGGCGGGCACTTTTTTATACACCTAATTGGAAAGAGAATAGTGAGCCATGACTGTGGCTTGTGTTCCTTATTCTTATTTTTTGTATTATGACAAAAAAAAAATTATTTCGTTTAATAATAATAGTTACAATTGTCTTAGTTAATTGTTTTATTTCAAGCCACAGTCATGGCTCACTATTCTCTTTTCAATTATAAAAAAGTGCCCGCCATTTTAATTTTTCATAATATAACATATGTATTATTTTACATGATTATAAAGCAAATTTGATGCACTTTTCAAATTTGTAAAAAATATAGTGTGTTCCATTTGAAATTTCAAAGTAGATATTAATTACTCATAAACCGGAAGTGGTATCAGAAATGTACATCCGTCATCAAGTAGCTTACATGTTCCTGTAAAAATCATGTTATATGAAAAAATTGCCAACTTAATAAATAAGCGAGATATTTGCTGGGTCCACTAAAATATAACACCCTGTATATATATATATATATATATATATATATATATATATATATATATATATATATATATATAATAGTCGTCAGACTACCTTGCCCTCCCCTAATATAAATCCTGGCTACGCCCTTGCGCGTGTTAATAAACTATTTGCATACACAACAAATCTGATTTAAATTATCAATATTACCAGCTTCATCCGGGTTTATTTACGCAATAATTACTAAAATAATTTTGTTTATATAAACATAATTATATTTTAACCTTTTAACATTTAAGATAAAATGTAGTTTATTAATATTATTAGCTTATTATGATTTATTAATGCAATAATTACGAAAATAATTTTGTTTATCTAAACTTAATTATATTTTGACTTTTTTGACATTTAAGATAAAATGTTGTACATATATACTAGTACTAGTTCAGTCCAACGCTAGTTCAATCGACAAAGATATTGCGTAAAAAATAAAAACGTCTTAGTAATATATAATATATATTTAATTTTATATATAACATATACATATAGTTTACATTTTACATAGTTTAGTTACATATATTAATTTTCTTCGACTTCGCCATCACTGCTGTTTGGAGGTGTAAGTATTCCAGAGTAATTTCTTTCTTCATCCATACTCCATCGCATTACATGATCGCAATTAACACAGTCTTGTGGACCGGTTGAACGGCATAATACAATTTGGGTAGTAAAAATATCAAAATTACCTCCGTCTTCCTCTTCTTCATAATTAACATATCTATATGGATTTAAAATCCATATGTTATGTAAATTTACATATTTTCTCTTCTTTCAGGTAAAACGTTGTAAATTTGTAATATATTTTCATTTAAATTTCGATATTTTACAGCTGCTTGTATATTAAACTCGCTTTTAATTTTTACATAGTCAAGTTTAAAAGAGTAAACTTGCCCTCGGTGCAGCTCGATATTATATTTAAGTAGTGGATTAATTCCTAATTCCTCTACTTCAATCCATAAATCCACTAATCCATTAACTCTTGGATTTTGATGTGTAATATTAAGCGAAAATCTGCGATGTTCACTTGTAAAAAATACTATTTTATTACTTATAAAATAAATACCACGAACTTGTAATAACTGACAATAAATATCAGCGCTATTCAAACAACAAGTATACATTTTCAAAAATAATTATTTACAAAATATTATGAATACACATGCATGCACAGTAATTTATATATAGTAACCCCCACTTTTAAAATATTAATAGTGGGAAATACTATATTTTAGTAATAAATACAAATTAAACATGTAATATTGAGTTTATACCCCCATGGTAACGTAGTTGTGTACAAATAATTTACAACTCTTTTATCACCATGAGGGCTTAAAATATTTTTTTTTTGGTTGGTTGTGTATACATTATGTAATTTAGATGTTATATGTTGTTGATTTTTAGAAATAATAATATTGTTAAATAAACAATTATAATAATCTTCGAAAGTTATTGTTTTTAAAACTCCTGATGTTATACCTTTAGCTTTTTTAAATTCAAATTTATTATTCTTATTAGTTAATACCTTATAGGTATACATTTTAGATCTTAATCCTATAAATTCATACAATAACTTTCCATTACACTCATCTTTCATTAATCCAATTACTTTTTTATTCGCTAAAGGTAAACCATAACAAATATTTTCAACATAATCAGATGTATCAAATTTATGAATATCCCGCAACATTATTTCATATATATTAACATTAACAAAATTATATATTAAACTATCTGTATCTGTATACAATAATTTTGCCTTATCGCCCACTTTTTACCTTCCGTCACCTTTAGGTAAGGAAGGTATTGTCTTTGGTCAAAAAATTCGATGATGAGTTTTTAATCAATAAGCACGTTTTAGGGTCCCTAGAATACGAATTTACTATTTTTACGATGATGTCTGTATGTGTGTGTTTTTATTTTATTATATTTTATTCTCTATACGATTTGACTGCATTTTATACTTAATATTAAATGGATATAGAGTTAAAAAATTATAAAGAAATTAAATTTCATAAAGTAGCCATAGCTTTGGAAACAGCTACTATATTAAGAAAATTCTGTTTGAAAGATGTCAGTGTCAAGTGAAATTGAGATAGTGTGTTTGTCTTATAATTTTACGAGAAATATAGGATCTTTTGCTTTCTGTATGGAATTTGTATGAAATACATACAACTGCTTTAAGGTAATGTACAAGAAATAATAATAATATTAAATCCTTTATTTCTGCAGATACATTACACTGTATATAGAAAATGTCACAAAATAATAATTTTCTGTATGAAATTTGCATAAAATACATGCAACTGCCGGAAGGTAATGTACAAGAAATAGAATATTTAATTTAGCAAGGAACTTTCTGTATGAAATTTGTACAAAATACATAGAACTGACGGAAGGTAATGTGCTGGCCACATCAGATTTTTTTCTAATATAATTATAATGAAAATCATATACATATGTTTTTGAAATATCTAAAATTGAAAACCCCACATAAATTGGTTTATTATAATAAATATTAGTTTTTTTCATTTCAATAATTATAACATCAGGTTCATTTAATTGTTTATTTAAAACAATACAATTATAAAAATTTGGTTTTGAAATATACTATTTAGCTCCATATCTACCAGACCTTTTAGTAACAATTTTAACATCTTTATGTTTACGTACATTTTTTATAGTTTTTCCAAATACCGCGTTATTCATTAATTTATAAAAAAAAATTTAAACTCATTATTACATTTTGTTCTTAAATTTGTGTTTAAATCAATATATTTTTTCAACCAATCACTTTGTTGAAATTGTAATATTCGATGAATTTTGGTTAATTTCATTCCTAATTTTAAGCATTGTTTTAAATTTTGGTAATGAATAATATAGTTTTGCTTTGAATATAAATTTGTAATTAATTTTGTATTTTTGGAACCAGGTGGTATAAAATGTTCTGGACATAATGGTAAATCTTTATGTGCATCGTGTAATTCTTCTCCATACTTCAAATCAACCTCAAAAATATAACCTATTTCGGAAGAATTACATAAATTTAAATAATCAATACTATAAAAATCTTTTTCTTGCACCCATTTAAAATCTTTATATAGTAAATAATGACACATTGCTGCTCCATATAAATTATTTACATCAAAATATATTAAAAAATTTTCCTCTTCAAATGAATTATATAAATTACCCATATAGCGATTATTTGCTTTTGCGTACCTATTTGAACATTGTGAAACACCGCCTCGAATTCCTTTTTCTATAAATAAAATTTTGTCAACATCTGTAAGTAATTCAAGTTCGACTTGAGTACATTTTAACATAGCGTCAAAAGCAAGTCCTGGAGCAGTAAAATACCATAAACTATCTAATTTATAAGTTTCTAAACAACTTTTTCGAAAATTTTCAAATATATCTGCCAATAAAAGAACATCAGTTTTTAAATATAAATCGGCATATTCTCCCAAAGTTTTAATATTAAACTCTTTCCATACATTTAAGGCATGTTCATAATCAGCATCACTAATATTTTCATTTTTTAAGGTGCTATAAAAATGTGTTTTTGAAGGTAAATTTGTTTCATCAAGTTTATCCCAATTATTTATATATTCATATGGAAATACCCCTTTTTTTCGTAGTAATTGAAATTCTTTTTCATTTTTACAAAATAATTTTGTAATTTCTAATTCTGAATCTTTTAAAAATGATGCAAGTTTATCAATACTGCTAGCCATAAAACGATAAGAATCAATAAACCGAAAATTTACTTTTGTATTATTTATATATTTTGTAAATGAAATATAACGTTCTTTATTAATTGGAAGTAAAGATGTACTACCATTAATTTCAGTGGCAATATTTTTAATTATAAAATGACCGTCATAACCACTTAAATTGTGAAATACCACTGGAACCATATAAGACTGTGAATAATTTAAATTACAGTGTTGATGAGCAGCACCCCTAAATTTTGAAGTAAAATGACAATGATCGCGTACACGTATTTCTTCTGGCTTAAATGGGTTTTCACATATATGACATTTATTAACAGTTTTAAACATTTTTTCTTCTTTTTCAGACAAAGTTATTGGTTGAACATTTTTCATAATTAAGTTTAATTTACTACTTATATCTAATATTTCTTTACAAAACCATTTTAAACAATCTTTTCCTCTATATATTTTAAACTGTGATAAAGTATCATCATATGAACATTTTAAATAATAAGCTATACTAAATGGAGTGTGTTTATGAATATAAGAAGTATTACAATTTAATTTATTATCTAAAGGTTCTAAAAGTGATTCTATATCACTATATATAACAAATGGTACTTTTTCCTTATAACGAAAATTTTTAAATTTTATTATTTTCTAAAGGTAAATCAATGCGGCCTTTGTTATTATTTTTAGAATTGCAATAATTAATATGTTTTTGTAATAATATTTTACTTACAAAATAATTTAAACAAATATTACAAAGCCATTTTTTGTGTCCGTTACTTGACAATTGATTTCCCACCAAACGTGATAAATTTTTTATCCACATATAATGATACCTTACATGTTTAAGTATTTCAATATTTTGTCCGTCCTCCTCTTCTGTTTCACTCTCTTCTAAGTTACAATATTCATTATTTGATTTTAATATTAATAAATTAATTATTTTTTTATAATTATATTTACTTATTGCTACTGGGACAACCTGAATTTTTTTTCGAATTTTTTCAAGTGTATATATATTAATTCCTATTTCATTAAGTTGTTCGAATTTTGAAATGTCTTTTAATTGTATTGGAAAATTTATTCCATTATATTTTAATAAATTTTGAAAAGGTGGATATGAAGTAACACGTTCAGAATTTTTTTTTTGCTGGGTATAAAGCTGATATTACAGCTCTTAAAAAAACAATAGTCATCATTATTTTTAATATTTATTACAGCTTTTTTATTTTTTATAATTTTAGGCAATTGAGTGTAACATCCACCGGTAATGGGTGTATATGTATTGATATTTACTTTTAAATGCATTATTTTAAATAATGCCCAACCACCATCTTTTTCTTGAAACTCTTCCAATTTTGTTAAAATTTTGTTTTTCACATTTTCCCAGTACCAATCGTCTAAATTTGTTAATTTTGTAATAATAGCATTACATGTGTTGAAAGTTTTTATTTCTTTTATCCCTTTAGATGGTAAAATAAATTCTGCGCTGAATACAACATTTACTTTTATTAAAGATTTTTTAAGTTCTTTATTAATTTTGTTTTTAAAAATTGTTTTAATTTTTTCTAAAAATAATCTAGGATCAATATAATAATTATTAAAAATTATTCCAGTCTTAATTCGTCCATTAAATGCCGAGCACAAATCTTCCCAAACTAATTTATTAATATTTTTATTATGTTTGTTTTTAAAGTTAGAATACCCTGATCCAGAAGCAATGGCACTAACACTTTTGTTTAAAATATTTTGTTGTTCAATTTGCTTTAGTTGTAATCGAAAATATTTTAAATGGGATAAATTTGCTTCCAATTTAAACAAATTTTCATTTTTTACTTTTTTAAAACGTTGGTTTTTTATAAACTTTATAAGCAATAAAATAAACTTATTTATTTTATTTTTCCAGTTTGTAACCTCTTCATTCGTTTTAATTAAGTTAATTCACAGTCTGTATCCAGCTACCGACATATGAACATCGGGAGACGAGATAAGACAAAGCCGAATTGAGTGATATTAGTGAGTGATATATATTAAGTGTAAATGGATAGTGGGCAGTACGGGGAATGTGGGGAACCACCTTCCTTAAACACAGTTGGTTCAACCATCACAACAGCTCTAAACACACTTATTTACTCGGACATGGACGTAGAAGGTTTGGCAACTGATTCCGATACAAATACTTCTCAACAGAACACAAGTAAGACAAAATCTGCAATCAAACCTAACTTAAAATCACCCATGAAAGCAAACAATAACATAAAAACCAAAACTAACCCGACATTACAACGTATCATACCTCAAATTATCACTAACGAATTTTTACATACTCACCTTACTCCGGCCATGGATTTAACATTCAACAGTTCATTAACACAAACAAATTCGACCGTGCAAACACATTCAGGTAGCAATCAAAAAATTACAGACACACAAATACATACACAACAAAATATCGGAGGAGTAAATAGCCACAGTAATTATCAAATTACTAATACTTCTAATAACACACCAGTATCATCAGAAACATACAACTTTGAATCTAATAAAAATTCGCAGAAAGCTTTAGAAACAGAATTAAACACAGTCAATCTGAAACTAAAAAATCGATTTAACGTCAGTAGTACAGGACCGTATTATGTCTATGTAGAATCACTAGAAAAAAATATAGGGAAATTACATCCTATGGCTATCGGCAAAAAAATGTTAACAACAATTCATGACAGTAAAAATAAAATTATAGAAATTTCTAGTCTAGGGAAAAACAGAATAAAAATGCAAACAACGGATCCAATATATGCAAATAAACTTGTAACAAACGAATTTTTCCAAAAAAACAAATTGGTAGCCTATATTCCTACGCACTTAGTGCAGCGAAAAGGAGTAATTAAATATGTGGAAATGTCTATAACGATGGATGAAATCAAAAGTGACATAGACGTGTCAATATTAGAAGCAAACAGAATCATGCGATATGACAAAATTAAAAAAAGTCAAATACCAACTCAATCAGTAATACTAACTTTCGCAGGTCAGGAATTACCTCAATATATCTACTTCAATAGAGTACGGTGCGAAGTACAGCCCTACATATATAGGGTCGTACAATGCTACAAATGCTTAAGATATGGGCATTCCAAAAACCAGTGCCGTAGTAACCCACGATGTAACACCTGCCAACAACAACATTTTTCTCATGAATGTGAAAGTACAAATGAACCAGTCTGCATACACTGCGGAGGGAACCACAAATCCACGGACCATAATTGCCCGGAATACCAATTTCAGACCGAAATAAAAAAAATTAATGGCCATCGAAAATATAAGCTATATTGAAGCCTCTAAAATATAAAGCAAAACGTTTACTGTGAGTCTGATTATCCACCGCTCAAAATTACACATAACACAAATCACAAACAACACCCTAACTCAGAAATTAACCTGCATGAAAGATTTAATTTAAACCAAACACCAACAACATCTTTTAAAATTACAAAATATATCCCAACAAAACAAAAAACATTTGCCTCTAGAAATACTTTCCCTACCGTTAATAACCAACCCTTAAGTAACCCCCCGGCGATGGCTAAAAATCCATATTCCCCCCACTATCATAAAATAAACAACATTGAACAATTCATAGACAATATTTCTAAAATTATACTTAATATTTTAGCAGATAGAAACGTTAATGATTTCAACCAACTTAAAGAAATAATCTACGAAAACTTACAAAACAGTACACTCGATTTATTAATATAACAAAATGGAAAATAAAATGCATATTCTACAATGGAACTGCCGATCAATAAAACCTAAAAAAGCGTACTTAGAGAGATTCTTATCCACTGAAAAAAATTTAGCTGCCTGCATTCAGGAAACGTGGCTAATGGAAACCGAAACAATAAATATAAATGGTTATAACATTATTAGAAATGATAGGTATGATGGCTATGGAGGATCCGCCATTCTAGTTAAAAAAACATATACCCTTCCAAATTATTCACATTAATAATCCCATTCCCAATAAATTACAGATAAGTGCTATCAAAATTAATATTAATAAAGAAAAAATAACACTTATTTCAGTATATGCTCTACAAAACCCACCAATAACTCATAATATGTGGATCTCAATCTTACAAGGCATTCCGGCTCCCTACTTTTTATTGGGAGATTTTAACGCACATCATCAAAGCTGGGGCAACACATCTTATGATAATTCTGGACTAGAATTAGATGAATGTATAAATCAACTGAACCTCACTATTTTAAATGATGGATCACCTACTCTTCTCACAAGCCCTTCACTAAACAAATCTGCAATAGATATAAGCTTCGGTACTTCCTCTCTGTCCACCAGATCTTCATGGAAAACTTTTCCAGACAGCATGACCTCCAACCATTTTCCAATTGTTGTAGAATTGCAAACTTACACATCAGAAAGTATTACTTACTATCCAAAAACACAGTGGAATACCAAAAGAGCAAACTGGCGCAAATATACCCAAATGACTGAAATGCTTGCTCATGAACATAACCAAAACAAATACACAGATATTAATGAAGAATACAACGCATTCATACATCTGATAAATGAATCTGCAAAAGTTTCTATACCTCCAGCGAAACCAACAGAAATTAGAATACATAGACAATGCAGCTGGTGGAATGAAGAATGTCAAGAAACCGAAAACAGAAAAAACGCTGCATGCAAACAAAATAGACAACAAACAAACCATGAAAACTATATAGAATGCAAGCGTCAAACCGAAAGAGCTCACAGATTATATAAAATTAAAAAAAGACAACACTGGATTAATTTCTGCAATAGTTTAAACAAAGACACACCCATATCGTCTGTATGGGATAAAATAAAAAATTTGACAAACAGAAAAGGTACCAATACTCCCAAGTTAAGCAGTGAAGAGCGTTCTGAAATCTATAGTAATTTACTGCATAGTTTATCACCGGAAACACCTTTCCAGGAATATGATCAAAAGTAAAAACACGAAGAAGAAACCCTTATTTCTGCTCCATTTTCAGAAAAAGAACTGGAATCAGTACTTAACAACAAAATAAATACCTCACCTGGTCGAGATTCGATATACTACCCGATGCTACAAAATCTCTCTAATACGGCAAAAACTATTCTTTTAAACCTATTTAGCAAAATCCTTATAAAGGGTAATATACCCGAAGAATGAAGAGACCAAATCATAGTACCAATTTTGAAGCCAAACAAAGACCCGTTTTCTACAGCCTCCTACAGACCTATAGCTCTCTTATCCTGTGTCAGAAAAACCCTGGAAAGAATGTTAAAAAATCGTTTGGAATGGTGGACTGAAAACAATGGAACTTTATCAGGCTACCAGAATGGCTTTAGAAAAGGAAGATCCACACTCGACAATCTCTCGATACTTACAACAGATGTACAAAATTCATTTACCAACAATCACTACTTAACTGCTATATTTATTGACATAAAAGGGGCTTTCGACAATGTCGATATAAACATATTAACCGAAAAAATGTACGAACTGAAAATACCTCTAAAATTAATAAAAGTTATCTACGAGCTAATTAAAACAAGAAGAATTTTCATAAGAGATGGCAATAATTTTATAGGACCACGAATTACACACGTTGGATTACCACAAGGATCGATTTTAAGTCCTATTCTTTTCAACATTTACATACACAGCATCCATAAATATTTTTCGCATAGTATCAAATCACTCAGTTACGCGGACGATATGGTTCTATATACTCACTCAAATAAACTATCAGAATGCCAAACCGAACTTTACAATGCGGTCTCTAAACTAGAAACCTGACTGTTTAAACATGGATTAGAACTTTCTCCTCAAAAAACAACAGCCGTAATCTTTACGAGACGGAGAACAACCTCTCTACCGACCCAAATTACATTAGGTTCGTACACATACGAAGTTAAATCAAATATTAAATTTTTAGGTATGCTATTTGATGCCAACTTAAAATGGCTATACCATATAAGGTACTTAATCTCGAAATCGGAAAAAGCAATAAACATTCTAAGAACGACATGTAAATTCAGCTGGGGCGCAGATCCTGCAACAGCTCTAATTCTGTACAAATCCATAGTTAGATCCCGACTACGGCTGCTTTTTGTGCAGATCAGCGACAGAAATGGCTCTTGCAAGTCTAGAGAAATTACAAAACAAATGTTTACGACTCTATATTAAAGCTCTTTCCTCTACACCTGCACACTGCTTGCAAGCAGAAACAGAGGAGTAAGTCCTTTACACATCAGAACTACCATATTAGCAGATAGATACTATATAGACCGCGCAATATTAAAAACTCATCCATTACATACATCACTCAATATACTAACATGCGAATATTTAGTAAATAGGTATTGGAACAAAAAAATACTCCACCACTGGTTAACTCTTACATAAACATCAATAATCAAAATTCCTCAACCGAAACCCACAATATCCATCCATGTTATCAGTATAAATATAATCTATCATTAACCAACAACTATGCCGATCATACAATAAAGCTAATACCAAGCGAGATAAGTAACAATATAATAGCAAACATTATATTTCGACACAATTATGAACAGCAATTCCCAAAATCATATGAGATATATACGGATGGGTCCAAATCGAATTTTGGAGTTGGATGCTCTTTCTATGACCCTCAGGCAGACTACTCGGAAATTTATAAGCTACCGCATTTATATTCTATATATAATGCAGAAATGTTGGCCGTTGAAAAAAGCTTAGAATATGTTTTCCATAAAAATTTCGAGCAATGTGTTATAATGTGTGATAATCAAAGCGTCGTGAAAAAATTGGACAACCCTGGTTTAATCAGTAATAATAATGAAGCAATATATGCTATTATACAACTATGCAATCAAATTGAATTTACGAAAAGAAAAATTAAAATCATTTGGATAAAAGGACACAGCGGTATCACCGGTAACAATAAAGCAGATGAACTCGTTAAAAACGCAAGTAAAGTATGAACAATTCTGACAATACCTACCATAGGATCCGACATTAAAACGATAATACTAAACCAACACTTAGAGGAATGGCAAAGTCAGTACACTGAAATCAGCTCCTTGAGAGGTAATTTCCATTACAGAATTAACCAAAAGATTCCCAAGAAACCATGGTTTACAAATACCACTCTTACAAGGAAAGAGATAATTCAAATCTGCAGATTAAAATTCAACCACAATATTACGCCAGCTCATCTGTTTAAAATTAATATTCTGGAATCTCCAAACTGCACCTGCTCTTCCGACATAGAAACCAAAATAGCTGATAGCAATCATCTGATACTTCAATGCCCATTATATGCTCAACAGCAAAAAGAATTATATAACGAACTAGTAAAACTCAAGGTAGCATTACCAACCTCAGTCCCCATTTTATTAGCTGAAAACAAGAAACAAATCTACGAAATCATTTCAAGATATTTAAATAATACCAAAATAAGAATATAAGCCCTCTATATACACTTACCGACATGCATCTACAGTTTTCACCGCAGTAACAATCTCCAGCCTCTAATGTAACCCACTCCAAGATCTTACTCCAGTTTGTTTAAAACCTAAAAGCCGTGGCGGATCTCACAGGCAACCTTTGTCCTATCTTGTGTCCTTTGTCAGACATTCATACCACATAGACACTAACAAATTGTCATTGGCTAATCGGCATCGTATCGAAAGCCAGGGGGGTTAATAAAAAAAAAATTAAGTTAATTGCTGTTTGTAGTGTTTTTATAAGTTTATCACTTATACAACTAACAGTTTCTTCTTCAGACATTTTTAATTAAACAAATCGCTTATTTTATTCACATTTATTTTTTTATAATCACCAACACATTTTAATTTATCTGTAACATATCCGCTATGCATAGAAAAATTTGTTCTTTTATATATAATATATTTTTAAAAGGATTCCAAATATAAAAAGTTCTTGTGTTGTCGAAAATATATTTAATATTTGTATTACTGTTTACTTTGTTTACCACTATTAAATTATTATCTGTTTTTTCTTGAAAGCACGTAACACTTTTTAGTTTTTCGAAGTATGTAATTACTTGATCAGTTTCTTTTGAAGGCTTTTTACACTTTTCGTTATTATTTATTAAAAATATTTCGCTTCTTTCGTGCAGCAAAAAACCGAATAATGTTTCAACATCAGTTGCACAACCGCAACCTGCTATTAAGCCACCGTTTATTAATACATTATTTACATATTTTTCTTTTACTACTATATTTGAGCAGTTTTTTGTCAAAGTTATTTTGATTAACTTCATAGTTTTACTTTAAATAACTGTATTGACTTGTACTGAAGTGTTTCTGCTATTTATACTGTTAAAAAGGTTAAAAAGGTTAAAGATTATCGCTAAAATATTAATTACATCACAAATAACCTTCATTTGTCACATATCAACATAAAAATTTAATTATATGTATGTGTTGCAGAAAAACAAATCAATTAAAATGAAGCCGCTGCGTTCCACCCGAGTATGTGTAGTAGAAAAATACTCCAGCATATACTCGGAGGAATATGATGACTTTGTCATTCAAATTATGTGTCCCTCATGCGCCGATGTCTCATTCGATGATTTTACCCCACCAGACTATAGAGTAGTGAAAACTGTAGTTTATAGACATTTTGTAGAATTAGACACTTGTGATATGACTATAAAGTGTTGTGAACAGTGTGGATGTAACGTAACTCTAAATTTTTTCAACTGTAGAGAGTATGTTAGATATTAAGATAGTATATTATATATATATATATATATATATATATATATATATATATATATATATATATATATATATATATATATATATATTTATGTAATTTTAAGTTATAAATAAAAAAATTAATATAACTAAAAATTACAAAAATTTACTGTTAAAATATTTCCAAACAATTTCTACAAGTAGCCATTGAAATTTTAAAAATAACCTAATCACAATTGTAATTTAAAATATTTCTTAAAAACAAAATACGTCATTCCAAATAAGTTCATGGCTATAAGGTTAAATTATTATCTAAAGATACATTTTATCAGCAAACATTCATGTCTCACACAGCTCTATCCACATCATATATGTAACAGTACAAGTAGCCATTGAAATTTTAAAAAATAACCTAATTACAGTTATCAACCGGCAGACGCCCGCAAGCGGTTGTCGACCAGCAGACGCTATGGCCGTAGCCAATTCCAAAATGGCTGCGCCCATCCTTATCAATAAACACATCCCCCGCCGTCGACAAGCCATTGCTACAGACAGGTACAAAAATAATCAACGATATCACAGGTAATGCAAATACACAACTTACCTGTACAAATACAAACCTGTATGTAAAAACAATAAAAATATACCTGGTAAAACAATACATTTTATTACCTACTCCAACCTTTACCTTAAGATAAGCTAAATACCTCCTCTAATAGGTTACAATCAAACCCACCCCTTCAAATCATAGGGGTACACACAAGAACTAGCCGAAGAGATTACAGGGGTTACTAAAGAACTACCCATAACCACAAAAAACACCCCTAAAGGGTTGCTAAAGAAATACACTTAAATCTGAAGAGGTTGCTGAAGAAGTACACCCATGGTACCTCTGGATGGACATAGTTCATCCGGTTTGAGTTAGAATCGGTCAAGCATATCTACTGCTTTGACAAGCGCACCTGCCCTGAATTACCCTTTACCTGAAGGAGAGTTCGTTCTAGACACAGATGCCAGCAACGTGGGAATTGGTGGCGTTCTTTCCCAGATACAAGACAGACATGAAAAGGTTATTGCCTACTTTAGTAAGACCTTGTCAAAACCAGAGAGATATTATTGTGTTACCAGAAAAGAACTCTTGGCAGTCGTGAAATCCGTGGAACATTTCTACAAATATTTGTACGGAAGGAAATTTTTGATTAGAACTGACCATGCTGCATTAAAATGGCTGCTACAATTCAAAAATCCTGAAGGTCAGGTGGCTAGATGGATTGAAAGACTACAGGAATACGATATCAAAATCGAGCATAAGACAGACATTAGTCATCGTAATGCCGACGCATTCTCCAGAAGGCCATGCCAAGACGAATGCAAGAGAAATTTTCCATCGTCGCCAGAACAACAGTAGTCGACGATAATTGGCAGCCCGATGGACTACGCGAAGACCAAGAAAAAAACCCAACTTTGAAAATTATACTGGAATGGAAAGCAGAGGAGAGCAAACAAGTATGGGAAGATGTTGCACCGCACTCACCGAGCGTAAAATCGTACTGGGCGCAATGGGACTCCATGGTGATTGAGGATGGCCTGTTAAAGCGTGTGGTAGAAAATGCTGAAGGAATTGAGAAGAGAACTCAGTTAGTTATCCCTAAGAGTAGAGTACCAGACGTGTTGAAAGAGATCCATGACGGACCTGGAGGCCATTTTGGAGTCATCAAAACGCTAGAAAGATTAGGGCAGCGGTTTTACTGGGTTAACTTTACAGAAGATGTTAAAGATTGGTGCAAGAAATGTGTGGTTTGCGCTGGAAGTAACGGTCCGCATAAACGACGAAAAGCTTCGATGCGCCAATACAACGTTGGCAGTCCCTTTGAGCGTATTGCGATTGACCATTTCCAGAAAGTGACGAAGGAAATAAATACATCGTTGTTGTCATGGACTACTTTACCAAGTGGGTTGAAGCGTATCCCTTACCCAACCAGGTTTTGAATTATCATATGAACCTGTTACTATATTACATTGTATACGAATAGCATTAACTTTAATTATATTTACAGGATTTTCTGATATGTGATATTTTTTCCGGCATATAATTTTGCTTCAAAACCTAATAATTCTGTAAATTCTTTTTTTTTTTTGGTAAAATCTACATCCCATTCACAATACATTTCACATTTTAAAGTATTATTTTCTATAATTGAAATAGTCGGTTTTCCTAAGTACTTTTCATATTTTTTCTTAAATATGCATCCTTCAGGTATAGTGATTTCTTGACTATTATTTAAATATTTTTTTGTAATTTTCACTTCCTAAACAAAATAAATTAAAAATTTATAATGTATAGCATTGATAAAAAATATATTTTTATTTAATACTTTATTTATATTATATTATATTATATATAAATAAATAAATATATAGTATTTAAAAAGCGTAATATAAATAAAGTATTAAACAAAAATATATTTTTTATCAATGCTATACTTTATAAATTTTTAATTTATTTTGTTTAGGAAGTGAAAATAACAAAAAAAATATTTAAATAATAGTCAAGAAATCACTATACCTGAAGGACACATATTTAAGAAAAAAAATTAAAAGTACTTTAGGAAAACCGACTATTTCAATTATAGAAAATAATAATACTTTAAAATGTGAAATGTATTGTGAATGGGATGTACATTTTACAAAAAAAAAAAAAAATTAGAGAATTATTAGGTTTTGAAACAAAAATATATGTCGGAAAAAATATCATATATCAGAAAATTCTGTAAATAAAATTAAAGTTAATGTTATTCGTATATAATGTAATATAGTAACAGGTTCATATGATAATTCAAAACCTGTGGATATAATTTACGAGTTTCATCAGGATTTAAAAGTTTTAAAAATCCGTTAAATGTTATCTATTTACCAATTAATACTAATGTTATTACCAATATTACACTTAAAATAACTGATCAAAAGGATGTGTAATTCAATTTTAGAAAAGAATTTATCACGATAAGAGTACATTTAAAAAAATTCTAAAACAAAATGGGGATAGTATATAATACGAGTAGTATAGCTGTGTTCATTCTGGCTCAAACCTGATGGAATGTGTCCATCGACATCTACCATGGGGGTAGTTCTTCAGCAATCCCTTTAGATTTTAGTGGTAGTTCTTTAGCAACCCTTTAGGGGTGTTTTTTTTTTTGGTTATGGGTAGTTCTTTAGTAACCCCTGTGGCCCCTTAGGCTAGTTCTTGTGTGTACCCCTATAGATTTGAAGTGGTAGTTCTTTAGCAACCCTTTAGGGGTGTATTTTTAGGTCATGGGTAGTTTTTTATTAACCCCTGTAATCTCTTAGGCTAGTTCTTGTGTGTACCCGTATAGATTTGAAGGGGTGGGTTTGTTTGTAACCTATTAGAGGAGGTATTTTGCTTATCTTAAGTTGTAAGGAGTAGGTAATAAAATGTATTATTTTACCAGGTATGTTTTTACATATAGGTTTGTACAGGTAAGTTGTGTATTTGCATTACCTATTTGATAACGTTGATTATTTTTGTACCTGTCTGTAGCAATGGCTTGTCGACGGCTGGGCATGTATTTATTGACAAGGATGGACGCAGCCATTTTGGAATTGGCTACGGCCATAGCGTCTGCTGGTCGACAACCGCTTGCGGGCGCCTGCCGGCTGACAACTGTGATCAGGCCATTCTGTTAAGGAGTACATAATATGATGTGGATAGAGCTGTGTGAAATGAATTTTTGCTGATAAACTTTATCTTTAGATAATAATTTAACCTTATAGCCGTGAACTTATTTGGATTGACGTATTTTGTTTTTGAGAAATATTTTAACATGCGTTTTGCCATAGTGATTTTAAAGCAATGTCGTTGACCGTCTTATCGCTGGAGCAGTTAATGTTTATGAGTTTTGCTAAGAAATACATATAATGTGTTAGAGTTGTGTGTGAAATGAATATTTGCTGATAAAATCTATTTTTAAATATTAATTTACTCTTAAACCATGAACTTATTTCGATTAACATATTTTCTTTTGAAAAATATTTTAACACCTCTTGTGATAGTGAATTCTAACAATAAGTTTGTTAGCTAATAAATTTACATTTAAACTACAATTTTTAAAAATATAGATAAACAAGAGTATTTATTATAAAAGTTTAAAACGATAGTAATTTTTTAGTCTTCTTTTAAATGTGAAAGGTAAAAGTTATATTTTAACTTTAATTTAACAATGGAGAAAAAATTATTGCACGCAATTTGTTATCAGTTGCTTTTAATTTAAAACTGCTACCAGAAGAAGATTATAACTATTATAAATTTTTAATAAAAAATAGTAAAGAAGATTGTAAAAATGTAATTTATATAATTGAAAAATATGCATCTATTGCATACATATGTCAACAAATTTCCGAGGAAGATTTAAATGATATATTAAATATAAAAGATATATGTATAGAAAATATGTGGAAAGAACTTCCTTTAAAATTTAAGCTGCACCCAAATATTATATTAAAATTACGTTGTGTGGGACATTATAATTTACCAATACATAAAATTCATATTGATGGTCCATCGCCACCTATTGAAAAGTGTTTTGCATGCAAACAAGGTTTAAAAATTAGTAATGCAAAGCTTTGTTGTTAATAATAAAACGCAATCAATTCCAAACAGATTAATTAATCGTGAGATATTCGGTACTCATATATCGCCATCATACTGTAGAAAAAATGTATGTTTAGAAGAAATAGCAAAACTAAAAAATGTTCAATTATTTTGTAAAGAAAATTTAATACGAGAAGAAACTATATATGACAAACAAATTAAAATACTTACAAACTCAATTATTTTATCACATCAAAAACATAATAAGTAAAATATATTATATATAATTTGCAAAAAATGTAAACAAAATGAAGTATGGATGGAAGAAAGCAGCTACAACCTATTATGGATTATTTATTTTACCTGTAAGCAATATAAAAGTAAAAATATTATGTACTTATAATAAATATAATAATAATAATAATAATAATAATAATAATAATAATAATAAACTTTTATATATATATATATATATATATATATATATATATATTATTTATTTTTTATTTTACATAATTCGTACAGTATTTGTTAAAGGTTTATATTTAATAATTTTATCATGTATTATTAAACAGTAAGCAGTAGTGTTAGCTGAAATATTTTTACTTGTTTCAAAATTTAATTTTAAATCTATTGTATCAGATTTTAAAGTTTCATTTTGATATATTGTATTTATTACAGTAGGACATTTTTTTATAAATTCATTAGTTTTTTGATAATATGCAAATTGATATTGCATATACATATACTATAAAGTAGCCCATTGATTATTACTAAAATTTAAATTATCATATGGAAAAACTTTGGAATTTAACTCAACTTTAAAATTTGTTAAATTACAATGATCAAATACACTCACATCTTTTACAGAACTATTTTTACTATCTGTTTGAAATCCAAAAATGATCATTCTGGGTTTTTCCAATTGTGCTGCGGTTTTGACTACCCAGGTATGTTGTTGGGTTTGTGCTACCACTAAATGTTCGTGTAATTCCCAGGTTCGAAATGCAATTGGTATTTCTGTACCACTATCCAAATATTTCACTAATTTTAACTTTTCCTGATCTGAAACTGTTATATGAGGTATATGCCAACTTACTTTAAAAAGTTTTATTTTTAACGTTTCCGTATTATTTGATGTGATTAAAGCATTTTTATTAGAACTGGCACGTAAAAGAACTAAATCATGGCGTGAATTTAAAAGAATTTTTTTATAATCTTCAGCAAAACCTAATACGAAGTGGGATATAAAAGCTAAAATTTCCTTTATTATTATGTGTACTTATATCATCTGTATATGGTGACCAACATGCATTTATTAGCCCACGACATTCACTTGGACTATATGAACAATAGTGTTTTAAAGTAGTTGTAATCCCAGGATTACGAATACGCTCAATGACAATTCCCCCTATTTTATAACGAATTTCATCAAACAAGTGCATTATTCCATTGTTTATAAATTTTCCGGTTTCCGTTGGTTTATCCTCATGATTTAGTAATTGCCCCTCGATATAAATATGACTATTTGAGGGTTGGATATATAAATCTTGTCTCTGCAGTGTTATTCTAATTTCATCATTGTTGTTTAAATTGAAGATGCATATAGTACATAAGTATGCGTTTCAGCACTTTGTATACTTTCGTCAAAATATATAGGTTCCTTCACACTTCAAATGTCACTCATTTTTTTGTTTTTGTACACAGTACACAGTACATATAATTTGAGCACTTACAAAATGATGTACCAATTTAAAAATGTATGTAGAGTAGTATTTGTGTTAATATGTTTTTATTTTTTCCCGTTTTTAATATTATTTTTTGATACCACTTTAAATCCAAGAGCTTCTAAATATTGTTTATTTTCACTTGTTAATTGATGCCTTGTTTGGCTTTTACTGACGCTAGCATTATTATATTTCGTTTTTATATGTAATTTAGTATGCGTATTATATATTATTCCCATTTTGTTTTAAAAAAATTTTAAATGTAGTCTTATCGTGACAAGTTCTTTTCTAAAATTGACTAACTCATTCTCTTGATCAGTTATTTTAAGCACAATATTGTTAATAAAATATGTATTAATTGGTAAATAGATAACATTTAACGGATTTTCAATAATTTTAAATCCTGATGGAGCATTTGGATAAAACTCATGGATTATATGAACAAGTTTTGAATTATCATGTGAACCTGTTACTATATTACAGTGTATACGAATAGAATTAACTTTAATTATATTTATAGGATTTTCTGACGTATGATATATTTTTCTAGTATATAATTTTGCTTCAAAACCTAATAATTCTCTAATTGTATTTTCTTTAGTGAAATCTATATCCCATTCACAATACATTTCACATTTTAAGGTATTATTATTTGCTATAATTGGAATTGTTGGTTTTCCTGAAGCACTTTTCATTTTTTTCTTAAATGTGTATTTATATCTTTTAGTTCATATGATTCTTCTGGTATAATAATGCTGTATTTACCAGTATAAAATGTATTGTTCCGTTTATCAATATTTGGAATAGAATTATAACCTTGAAAATTTATCAGTCCTAATACAAATTCGTTATTAGGATCGAGTTGAATAGCTGGATTTATAGTTTGAGATAATTCCAAACTTTTATCCGAAAAATAAATGTGTACGACATTGTTGTTTGTGTAATACTAAAAAATTTGTTTATAAAAAATGTTTATTAAATAAAAATTTTAAACAAATATGTCCACAATTAACAGTGTCAAATAAGTGATATTGATTATAATTATATTTAATGTTACAGCTACCAAAATATTTAACTATTTCTTTTGGAGGTTTTAAACTACCAAAACTATCAAAATATATAATATTTTTACCAAATTTTTTGTCTGCCACCCAATGTGTACCTATTTGTTAAAATCATCCAAATTAACTATTCCACATTCTTTAAAATTAACACGTATAGGTAAATCATTTCTCATAAAAACTCCTCTAAAATTCGGTATTTTTAAAATCTTTACATATTTTAATAATTCAATATTAGTTGTTTTGGTAGCTATTTAGTAGTTTTTTTACATTTTTATTTGCGAATATGACGAAGGTTGCAAATACAATCCTAGTCCTTTTTTATATGGTTTTAAATATAAACCTTTTCCTAAAGCAATAGCTTCCATTGTTTTATTATGACGTTGGTTTTCTTTCAGCTGTTTGTTTGCTGATTTTACGTCATTTACTGCTTTCGCAATACCTGCAGCACCTCCCGCTAATGTTCCTAATGCACTTAATCCGGCAAATATTGGTATAAGTGGTAATATACCACCTCTTTTCGGTACTGATATTATTCTTGGATTATGTATTTTTTTTATTTTTATTAAATTCTTTTAAAGCAATTAAAATAGTTTTGTTATCAGAATTGTTATTACGTAATGTTGAACGAATACGTTTAATTTCATTTTGAAAGGTAAGTTTACCGCCTTTATTTTTAGTATTTTTTTAACGCGCTTTATTTTATTTCCAGCACCTAATTTAATTTTTGCTTTCATTGTTCCAGAAACACCTAGAGCAGCAATTTTTTCTTTTATAGAAGCCTCTTTTGAAAGATACCGTTCAAATGCTTTATTAGATAATATTTTATCAGCTTTATGACGGTCTTCTAAATTATTACTTTTAGAATACGCAATATCATGAATTTTACACGCTTCGTCTAATAAATTTACACCTTTATCCCCACGTGAAAGCCTTTTTTCTAATTTTGTTCCAGGACCGCAGTAATTATAATATAATATAATAAATTTATTATTCAACAGGACATTGTCCCAATTACAGAATAATAACATTTAGAAAATACATAGATGTAGATAAGTGAGATTATAATAATTACATAAAATAATAATAATATACATATATATGGAAAAAACCTAGATTACAGTATCTAATTTGGCCTTAATATCCCTAATATTAAGAGAAAAATCTAACTCAGAATAGACAGTATTGTAACAGCGACACATAGAACTAACTGGAGAATTATAGTGATATTTGGTACGTGACAGAGAAGGTGTGAAAGTATTACTGCATCTAGTATGGCACATACTAACAAAAAAGTCGAGCTTAGCAAGTAAATCACAATCATCAACAATGTTATTTACAATTTTGTACAAGAATACTACTTTGCTTTTAAAACATCTATTAGCAAGCGGCTCAAGATTAAAATTATCAATTAAAGAGGAATATTCACAGTCAGGCCAGTAACGAAAGATTCTGTAAAAAATATTTTTGCAATTTTTTTTTTGTATACCTTCGATTGCATTTTTTAGATATTGTTGTGACGGGTGCCATATAACAGAGCAATAATCTAGTTTGCTTATAATTAAAGCATGATAATGCAATGTAACATGAAACATTCTTAAAACTCGAAGTTGAACGCAGAATGAAACCAATTAATTTGAAACATGACTTTATTATATATACTGCATGATAAATTAAAGTTAATTTAATGTCAAGGAATAGACCTAAATCTTTTATAATTGTGGTACGGGATAAAAGTACACCATTCATGGAATAATCATAACTAAGTGAATTAGATTTTCTAGAGAAAGTTATAAATTGACACTTGTTTACGTTAAAATGTAATTGATTGTTTAGTGACCATTGACATATAGAATTTAGATCGTGCTGCAATAATTTAAAAGCTAAATATAATTCTCTTTTTATATTCGACGATATTGCATGCGAAAAACAGGATATAATTAGAGATTATTTTTCTATGGGACGACATAAATTAGTTGATTGTTTTTACTTATGTCAAACGTATACACGTATGCCAAAACATTTAATACGTGATAATGCAAATATGTTAATATTATTTAAACATGATGACATAAATTTAAAACATGTATATGATGAACACGTGGGATCTGATAAGAGTTTCGACGAATTTAAAAATATGTGTTCAATATGCTGGTCCGATAATTATAATTTTTTAGTTATAAATAACAAAACAAAATAACAAAAAAATTAAAAGAAATTACCGAAAAATTTGCAAACTGTACCTAACTTATAAAATAAAGAAAACAAAATAGAAGAACAAGAAGAAGAAAATATTAAATCTGTAGTAAATTCATATGCTGCTAGTACTAGCCAAAAAATAGCAGAAACTTTTGATTCAGATGTGGATGATAAAAAATTAGCACGTAGCACAAGCACATATAACCAAAAGGTTATAAATTTATATTTAGAGGGTTTTAATGAATTACTTAAACCATATATTAAAAATGTTATAACAAAATCTGAAGAAATAGATTATGTGTATGGGGTTACATTTCATGAAACTGAAGAAGGAGAATTTTTTAAAATTGGAAGTAAAAAAAATGATTTTAAAGAAAATAATATAATTATTGATAATAAACTATTTCCTGGAACAATAGGTTTATACGAACTTATTTTTAAAAAACTTTCAAATGATAATCTATACACCGATGAATATAGTAATAATTACAAAGAAGTTTTAAACATAACAAACGCAGCGCGTCGTGATAATAGTCCTGCAGGACAACTTAAAGGAAATCAATCATACCAATATAAAAATATAAGTCCGCTATTAACACCTAAAAGACATTCGTCATTTTCTCTTAGCCCAATTTCAGCAACACAAGCTGCAAAATTATTACGTAAAAGAACTGGTAAAGGGTTAGAATTGTTTAAAAATTATAATAATAAACCTGTTGAATATGAATTTTGGGATAATCCCAATGAATTAGTTGAAAAATTAAAAAAATTTATAGCATCTAAAAACGCAGGTAATAATAACCTTAACGAAATTATTTCTATAATTGAAGAATTAAAAGAGGCTAATATTATTTTATAATATTTAGTAATAAAATGTCTATCGATAAGTTCGGACGTCATATTACAACATATACCTCTTTACAATCACACTTGGAGAATAGCAATAATTGTAATAGTGATTATGATAGTGATAACAATAATAGTGAAAAACTTGTTAATGTTGCATCACCTATATTAGATTCTCATGTAATTAGCAATATATATATATATATACATATATATTTATTTAAAAATAATGTAGTTTATGAATATAGTGAATATTTAAAATTAGTAATAAAAGCAACACAATTTGACTTATCAATTTTTGAAATAATTTGCTCTAATATAAGTATTTTAAAACAATTAAAAAAATTATTATTAAAATTACAAAATAAATATTCTTTTTACTAAATATAAGTTTCATGTGTCTTTTTTTTTAGTTTAAAATGTCAAACTCTGCATCCACCAACACCACCACTACCTCTAAATATGGCCAACTAAACGAAAAAGATAAACCAAAAAAAATTCATGGGTTACGCAGCTTGGAAGGAAACAAGAAATATTACATAAAAGATATAAATAAAATGGATACAGCGTAGAAATTGAAGACGGCTATATCTTTCTTAGTGAAAGATTTAACGTGATGTCTGACGAAGAATTTGGGTACATGAAAGAAGACGCAAAAAAAGAAAATTTTTATTTATTGTCCAAAGGTTCAAAAGGAAAAGCCGTGGACATAGAACTAAATGCAGACGAGTAGTTAATTTTGAACAAGTCTGCAAGTTTTATAAATTTATAAATATGTATAAAAATAATAGATTTTATTATTATTATTTATAAATTTACAAATTTTAAAACTTACAATTTTGTTTAAAATAAAACCCTTATAAATAATAACATTTTTTGTAATTATTTTATAAATAAAAACATTTTATATTATTTATATTGTAACGCGGCAGTGTGAAACCACCGGCGTACAATTTATCGTGATCGTCAATAAATACCCTACGTTGTGTTAATGTAAATAGTGCCCAGAATTCTTTGATTTGAAGTCGTGGTAGTGTGAGGAATAAAACAAATAAAAACATAGATTCAACAATAAACAACGTTTATTCAACAAGAAACATGGATTAGAAATATTTTCAGTACAATGTAAATGTCTGATACTTATGTCCGGGGACGGCGTGGGTATGCCCTGGTTAGGACCGTGGCTGGCAGCGGGCTCGGACGGGGCCGGCAGCGGGCTCGGACGGGGTCCGCACCGGGGCGCAGCGCAAGCAGCGTCGCGGTACAGCCGGAGAGCGGGACAGCGGCCTTGGTACGTGGGCCGTGGTCAGCCGTGGTTGGCCGTGGTTATGGCCGTGGACGATGTCCCCCAGATGTAGGAATACGCATACAGCGTCACAGACATACAAGATGTCCGATATAAATTTAATACTTGGTATGGTGTTATATTTATTACATGGATATTTTTATATATGGATATACAACGTTGTTGGAGAATCGCAACTGGACCACTGTGTGGAGCGTGCGCTCCCCTGTTATCAACGTAGCAATCACGGTGAGTGAGAGGCGAGGTTGGAGAATCGCAACTGGACCACTGTGTGGAGCGTGCGCTCCCCTGTTATCCTGCCTACGCTGGCCGTTTATTTATAATTTATCGGATTACGCCGCTGTTGGAGAATCGCAACTGGACCACTGTGTGGAGCGTGCGCTCTCCTGTTATCAACGGCGCAACCGTACGGAAAGTGAGTGACGAGGTTGGAGAATCGCAACTGGACCACTGTGTGGAGCGTGCGCTCCCCTGTTATCCTTTCACCACTAGCCGTGCAATGCGTTAAATAATATCCCAGGGCTGCAGGTGAAAGCGTAGCCGACACCTTACAGCAATACCAACATATAACACCAATACCAAAGCCTCAAAAATTACCAATGATCATTAATGCCGATCAAGCTACCATAGAGGCTGATCCTGGTCGAAACCAAGATCCCTTTCCGAGTGCCGTGCACCCAGTTTTAAACACATAGACGCCACCCCTAAAGATTGGGGGTGGAAAGGAGGGAAGATTAGATGTCCATACGTGAAACTGTAACAGACAGAAATTTCTGAGAAAAACATCTCAATGATATGCGCCTCATTCGTTGATGTCCCGATGTAGTGGGGAAGTTTCTGCATATGCAGATTGTATGTTGAACGGAGACAGCTTATAATTGTTGTTCCTGATTTGTGCGAACTCATCCCAAGTAGCCACCCTTGCTTCCCTGTGCCTGTTTGTGGAGAGAATTCTCGCCTGTTGATTTGCTAATTAGTTGCATTCAAAAAATCACATATGCCCTATATATTAGACAAAGACACCAAGATCTGTATTCTGCGTGAACGACAAAGATGCTACGAGGTAGTGGTGATTTCACCCCCTACTTAAACAAAGATACCTTTAAATCTCGGACTGGTGAGTGGGACAGAGATGGCCTGCGAGAGTGCTGCTTTCAACCCCCACTTCATAATGTTCATTTAATTCTTGGTTTACCTAAAGTGAAAATATTTACACAAAACAAAAATGTTTAAATAAATATGAAATGTTTATCGACATCAATGAGGAGCCTGTTAACCCTTTCGTTGATTGTTTTATTAATTGTTCATGTTTTATCTAGTAATTCATAGGTTCATAGGTATTTTCCCTGTCAGGGCCGGCTTCGAAATAACTTGTGGAATTTATTTAGTATCACGCTGTTATATTGTTTCTCATGCTACTACAATGGTAAATTAATTAGTTAATGTTAGTTAGTCATATTAGTTGGTTATTAATTGTCAAACATTCTAAATATTATTGTAAATTCTAATATTCATTCGAACTGTACACATTCTCACGCTACAATCTCATGCCTGGCCTGTCTTAAGTTTCACAACCCTTAGACCTATGGCAATTTATTACCGTCTTGAGTTGGCCGGCAAATATTCTTGGCACCATTCTAATCGGTAACACGTGCACTATATTTTTGTCTCCATGTAGAAAACTGATACTAAAGATTTTAAATAATACCTAAATAAATATGTCATCGTCATTTAAAGAAATCTGCGTATACAGCAACTTGGCCCACCCAGCTATAGTACTATATGCCGTGTTGATATGTTTATTTGTTTGTTTATTTATTTGTTTATTAATTTATTTATTTATTTATACAAACCGTATGTCGTCGCGTTTCAATCTCCCCCTGATATTAAACTGGAAGTACTTATCAATTTAATATCACTGTTCTCTGAAACAAAACTGCCAATTGTTGGAAATAAGAAGACACATGCTAAAACTATTTCTTTCTAAGTCCATTCATTCTTAACGATTACGAGTATACATGGAGATTTCCACTAGATATGAAAAAAAAAAATTAATTTATTATGCTTAAATTTAACCTCTACCACTTATTAATTTTTTTTTTCTTTGTGTCCATGTCACGTCTATTTAGGATATTTTTTCCGGACTCGCAGGTGAATCAGAAATTGTGTCTATAGTTTTCGTCAACTACTATGTACGTGATTGAGATTGGCGAGGTGGCTGATATGATTGCTTCTGCTAATTGTCTTTCACATACCTCGCTATCTGAAAAGTTCGAGGTCGAGTGGAACTTTGAATCGTTGCTTCTGCCTCCGAGGTGCCTGGTGTATGTACATTCTTCTTTTCCTGGTACGCCTGGGGCGTATTTTCTTGACGTCTCAAGAAAATCATCAGATCTGTAACCGTCTGCTGGTTACAGACTTGCCATAATGCTTGTATATGGATTGGGAAATGCCGTATCATTTCTTCAACAAATTGTCTCTCTGGCAGCGGGATATTCAATAATTTGTTCTGGCTCACGTACAGAGCAAGATGCGACACCATACTCGGAGTTTTTCTTGGATCCCATCTCTCTGTACTGATCCTCATTCGCCACTTATTTTGTATACTGTCCGACCAGTACGTGTGCAGAAAGTCTTGTTTAATATCCGCATATGTCGCCCAGTATCCCACGTACACTGTGGCCCATTTGTCCGCCTCTCCAGTTAGGCATTCCCGCGCTATGTCCAGTTGGAATTCTTCGAGAATTTGCAGGCGTCGTACGTATTTTTCCAAAATTTCCAGAAAACGAACGGGATTCAGCTTTAAACAATCCCCGTTAAATTTCGGTTTCACCGGTAAAGTGGCAGGCCATCTTTCCGAAGTGTGTGGTGCCACATTAGGTGCGGGTGGCAGAATAGTTGGGAAGTCGTTTGGTGGGTGCATAATAGTTTGTGTAGTTTCTCCCCCGAGGTGGGATACATTGTCCCCAGTAGAAGATCCTGCACCACTTGGTATTGACGACGTAATTGTACCTGCCGGGCCAGATTCTATATTTGCCACCTGAGTTGTAGTTACAGGTGCTGTGACCTTATTCACCACCAACTCTTTCATTGTGACGTTTAACTCCCCCAAAATCTGGCAAATGTTCTCTTAATTTCCACTGTTCTTGCTGCTCGATCTTCCAATCTTTATGTACGTTGGCGAGGTCGGCGGTAACCAGCACGATGGGTTCCCGAATGCTATTTTCCTGCTTACCAGAGGATTCCATAATGATTGTTAGTCTTTTTTTTTAAAAAAAAAACAAGAGTCTACTGCTCACACGAGTCTATATCGTTTATAACACACAGGAGTCTTTCTGTCAGAGTCTATTGCTCTCTCTCTCTCTCTCTCACACACACACACACACACACACACACACACACGCACGCACGCACCTGTTGATCCCTGTTCATTACCTGTCTTAAACTTCACACCACCAACCTCAAAAACTTCAAATCCTGGTCACCAGGCACCAAATTATGTAACGCGGCAGTGTGAAACCACCGGCGTACAATTTATCGTGATCGTCAATAAATACCCTACGTTGTGTTAATGTAAATAGTGCCCAGAATTCTTTGATTTGAAGTCGTGGTAGTGTGAGGAATAAAACAAATAAAAACATAGATTCAACAATAAACAACGTTTATTCAACAAGAAACATGGATTAGAAATATTTTCAGTACAATGTAAATGTCTGATACTTATGTCCGGGGACGGCGTGGGTATGCCCTGGTTAGGACCGTGGCTGGCAGCGGGCTCGGACGGGGCCGGCAGCGGGCTCGGACGGGGTCCGCACCGGGGCGCAGCGCAAGCAGCGTCGCGGTACAGCCGGAGAGCGGGACAGCGGCCTTGGTACGTGGGCCGTGGTCAGCCGTGGTTGGCCGTGGTTATGGCCGTGGACGATGTCCCCCAGATGTAGGAATACGCATACAGCATCACAGACATACAAGATGTCCGATATAAATTTAATACTTGGTATGGTGTTATATTTATTACATGGATATTTTTATATATGGATATACAACGTTGTTGGAGAATCGCAACTGGACCACTGTGTGGAGCGTGCGCTCCCCTGTTATCAACGTAGCAATCACGGTGAGTGAGAGGCGAGGTTGGAGAATCGCAACTGGACCACTGTGTGGAGCGTGCGCTCCCCTGTTATCCTGCCTACGCTGGCCGTTTATTTATAATTTATCGGATTACGCCGCTGTTGGAGAATCGCAACTGGACCACTGTGTGGAGCGTGCGCTCCCCTGTTATCAACGGCGCAACCGTACGGAAAGTGAGTGACGAGGTTGGAGAATCGCAACTGGACCACTGTGTGGAGCGTGCGCTCCCCTGTTATCCTTTCACCACTAGCCGTGCAATGCGTTAAATAATATCCCAGGGCTGCAGGTGAAAGCGTAGCCGACACCTTACAGCAATACCAACATATAACACCAATACCAAAGCCTCAAAAATTACCAATGATCATTAATGCCGATCAAGCTACCATAGAGGCTGATCCTGGTCGAAACCAAGATCCCTTTCCGAGTGCCGTGCACCCAGTTTTAAACACATAGACGCCACCCCTAAAGATTGGGGGTGGAAAGGAGGGAAGATTAGATGTCCATACGTGAAACTGTAACAGACAGAAATTTCTGAGAAAAACATCTCAATGATATGCGCCTCATTCGTTGATGTCCCGATGTAGTGGGGAAGTTTCTGCATATGCAGATTGTATGTTGAACGGAGACAGCTTATAATTGTTGTCCCTGATTTGTGCGAACTCATCCCAAGTAGCCACCCTTGCTTCCCTGTGCCTGTTTGTGGAGAGAATTCTCGCCTGTTGATTTGCTAATTAGTTGCATTCAAAAAATCACATATGCCCTATATATTAGACAAAGACACCAAGATCTGTATTCTGCGTGAACGACAAAGATGCTACGAGGTAGTGTTGATTTCACCCCCTACTTAAACAAAGATACCTTTAAATCTCGGACTGGTGAGTGGGACAGAGATGGCCTGCGAGAGTGCTGCTTTCAACCCCCACTTCATAATGTTCATTTAATTCTTGGTTTACCTAAAGTGAAAATATTTACACAAAACAAAAATGTTTAAATAAATATGAAATGTTTATCGACATCAATGAGGAGCCTGTTAACCCTTTCGTTGATTGTTTTATTAATTGTTCATGTTTTATCTAGTAATTCATAGGTTCATAGGTATTTTCCCTGTCAGGGCCGGCTTCGAAATAACTTGTGGAATTTATTTAGTATCACGCTGTTATATTGTTTCTCATGCTACTACAATGGTAAATTAATTAGTTAATGTTAGTTAGTCATATTAGTTGGTTATTAATTGTCAAACATTCTAAATATTATTGTAAATTCTAATATTCATTCGAACTGTACACATTCTCACGCTACAATCTCATGCCTGGCCTGTCTTAAGTTTCACAACCCTTAGACCTATGGAAATTTATTACCCTCTTGAGTTGGCCGGCAAATATTCTTGGCACCATTCTAATCGGTAACACGTGCACTATATTTTTGTCTCCATGTAGAAAACTGATACTAAAGATTTTAAATAATACCTAAATAAATATGTCATCGTCATTTAAAGAAATCTGCGTATACAGCAACTTGGCCCACCCAGCTATAGTACTATATGCCGTGTTGATATGTTTATTTGTTTGTTTATTTATTTGTTTATTAATTTATTTATTTATTTATACAAACCGTATGTCGTCGCGTTTCAATATGCACGTGTTTTATTATTTATATGTATATGTATACATTTAATATTAACAATTTTCATTACATATTTTACAGTTTTTAATTAAAACATGGTTTTCATCCCAATCATTAGAGTTTGCACGGTAATGTTTCCAGCATTTTTGATATGTTTTAAATATTTCATTATTTTTCCATTCTTCAGGTAATTTGCTCCATACATAGTCAATTTCATTTTCTGCAAAAATCATTACAAATTCCATTGGTAAATGCATAATATCTTCTTCGAACATATTAGTAAGAGATTGCATATTATTAGTAAATAATTGAAGTGAATTAAATGTATTAAATCTTGATTGGTACCATTTTCTTGTATCTTTTACATTTTTAACAGCACAGTTTAAAATGTGAAGATAACAACAATCAATTTCAACTGGTGTACGTAATAGCGATAAGTCTAGACATTCAAGTTGTTTTAAATTTATTATTTTTTTATGAATAAATGTTTCTAGCCATTGTTTTTTATCTTCGCCCAAAACGTAAATTATATTAACTTCAGATTGTTCAAGTATTTTTTTTAAAAGTTGATTAATGTTTATTATATCGAATGTTTCCTTCACTCCATTCTAAATTATATGCATATTTAACAGATAATTGTATAGTTTTTTGACTGTCTTTTAATAAAAATGCGAAAGGGTATGGCTGCTTAAATATTCCTGTTTTACAATCGCCATTCGTAATGTTAATAACTGCAAATTCTTTGCAAATAAACTTATTTGTTTCTGTAGTCGAAAAAGCCTGACCATCTACAATAACACTGTAACACGGTGAATTCATTTTAATGTTTTCTATAGAACGCAAGTATAAAACTAAAATTTAATTAATTAATATATTTATTTTATATGTAATTATTTTTTCAATCCAACTGTTATGCGTATTATCGAAACCAATCCATTTAACGTATAGCTTATTTTTGTCCTTTTTTAAAAATTTTCTACCAAATAAATATCGGAATATTTTACTTTTTGTAACTCGTATTTATAAAATCCTCCTTTAATAGGCTGCCCAAATTTATCGCTAAGTAAATATGTAATTGGATTAGTTAATTTAATATTGTCACAGTAATTATTTTTATTAAATTTATTATGTTTTGTCTCTAATTAGGTATTTAGGTACGTAACCGATGCTGTTGGATAAGAGCTACATTTAATGATACTGGTATGCACGTATTTTATTTCAGTTTAGGTCTAGATTTCAGTGTGAGAACATCGATATCGTGGTGATTGATTTTTGTAGTGATTCAGGTGAGAGAGCGAATCTAGCATGTGTATGATTGAGAGTTGAGTCTTACACACACTTTTAGTTTACGATGGCAAGAGTAATGCAGATACAGATTTGTATGATTATTCTCTTACTTTACTGCGTTGTCCTTTATCCTTATCCTTGTTGAACGGTCGCGCCCGGTAGAGCCTCCAGGTGTGATGAGAGAGCTGATAAGGGTAACCAGGAATGCGATCTATGTGTCCACGATTGCTAGCCTCGTGGGTTTTCGCTGATTGACCGCGTGGTAACGGCAGGGATGGTTTTATCCTGGTTTTGTAACTATGTCCCTAAGGCCGAAGTAAAGCCACTAGGGTTGATCAGCACCTGAGCGGAATTCGGGTTAGAGTAGCTCCCTATTCCCATGGGTGGTAATGGCAAGGTTGGTTGTGTATCCATATTTGAGTGCCGGGATAAACCACACCGCTCAGGCTGGCAATGGCAGGTACAGTTGAGTATACGTACGCGTAAGACCGGTGCCAGGGTGGCAATGGCAGGTACAGTTGAGTATACGTACGCGTAAGACCGGTGCCAGGGTGGCAATGGCAGGTACAGTTGAGTATACGTACGCGTAAGACCGGGGCCAGGGTGGCAATGGCAGGTACAGTTGAGTATGTTTTAATATTCTTATTTTCAGGGCTAACATTTAATCGTCATTTTTCATTTTTGTTTATAATATTTTTAATTATAAATATTTCATTAGATCAATTTGTTTTATAACCTTTTGCAAACACTCCCCTTTCCTTGCTAATTCTAACATTATCGCCTATTTTAAATTTAGATTTGATATTAACAATTTTAATTTGATTATATACAGTTTTTAATAAGTGCTTTTCTTTGCTCTTAGTAACATCAACCGGTTTCATACGGATTGTACTGTTTTTTATTATTATATATTTCAGTAATTTTTGGTAATAAAGTTAACTATTTATATGAACCCTGATAGCTAAATTCCCTCCACATTTATGACTTTAATGTTCTATTAACACGTTCAACAATAGCTGCTTTTTTGGAGCTGTATGTTGAATAATGATTAATTTCATATTTGTTTATTAATTATTAAATTTTTATTATAAAATTCATTTCCCAAATCTGTATGCAAATTTTTTGGTATACGATTGTCTGTAACATAAATATTTATTAAAGCATTTGTTACATCAACCGCGCTTTTTGTTTTAATAGGTCTTGTCCATACATATTTAGAAAAAATATCAATTACAACAAGAATATATTTATAATTTTTATTTATTCTTGCAAATGGAATCATTTCAACTAGAGCCGTGTTCCTTTGGGCTGTGATTCGTAATCTAAATGATAAAACTGATCATGATTAAAAAGAATAATGTTTTTACGTTTCCTATGCGTTATCCCCACTTTCTCATTTTGTGATCACTAGACAACCTTCCCCCTTCCCTTCAGAATCAATCTTTTTGAGTGATTTACATGGATTCAGTTCAGAACAAATTAAAAATATACTATTCCGAGCGTAGAAATTTACGAATGTGGGGTTTGTGGCATTAAGGGAAATAAGATTTTTCTACAAATGCGTGTAATGAACCACATAAAGATTTGTTTGAAATAAACATACTTCATATTCCTTCCCAAGAACATTATTTTTTACTTCAATATAATCCTTTTTTAATTCTGACTATAACACTATAGACAGTTGATTATTTATAAAATAAAGTAGGATAGTTTGCATTAGTCTGCATATGACATTGACATTTGACACTATATTGTGTTGTTTTCTTGCTATAATTTTTTAATCCTGTTTCAAAAGGATCACGATTAAATTAATCAGGATTCACAAAATCACAATCACAACCCGAAGGAACACGGCTTAGATCTGCTTTATGCGTTTCATCCAATTGTTTTATAATTGTACGCCTTCGCAGAAAATTTCGTCTTACGGGTTTATGTAACTCTTCTATAACATGTCGCTTTATATTAGTATTAGACATAATATTTTTTTATTTTAATTTTGATTCAGATAAATCATGAATTTTTAATTCTTTAAAAATAACGCTTGTATCTTGTTGAATATTTTTTATAGTATCATTAGTTTCTTTTATGTATTTATTAAATTGAGTAATTATTGTTTGCAGTGTTAGCGCTATTTTGAATAATGCAAGTATTATGTTTAATTACTTCTCTCTTTAATTTTTTATTTCAGCTTTAAATTGAATTACATGATCGTATATTTATTAAATGACTGTTCATTTGATTATCGGTCAGTTGTGCTAGTGTTTTCGAAACGACGACGTCTAGTTGGTGCATTTACTTCTTTGTGAAACGGTGAGTGCTATGATTTTGTGGTTATTATGTGTGGTTACTCTCACGCTGCGGTGTTGAGAAAGAGTTGTTCTGCGGTTCAACTGTTCCCTCGCTTGCGGGCTGAGGAAGAGTCTACAGTGCGGCTGGGACTATCTCATTCTCTGCGGAGATGAGACTGAGTGCTCTCCACTGCGGTGTTGAGAAAGAGCTGTTCTGCGGTTCAGCTGTTCCCTCGCTTGCGGGCTGAGGAAGAGTCTACAGTGCGGCTGGGACTGGTACCTAATCCTATCCTAATCCCAAAAGTTGGGCTCGAGCCTGGAGCATTTACGGGGATCCTAAGTATTCACTGAGAATATACTCATCTATTTTTATCTTTTGCAGACTATTGGCGCTCGTGGGGAGAAGTGTGGACCATCCGGGGATTGAGGATTGGAAGATTTATTTATTTATTTGAGATATTTGTAATCGTTTTCTATTATGTAATTTAGTATTCTTTTCTTTAATAAATTTTAGTATTCTTTACAGCAGTTTTTTTTCTATACTTTCTATTGATATCTTTAATTGTTTTTCAAAATATTTTTTGCTAATTGCATGAGAATCTAATATAGGTGATGCAACATTAACAAGTTTTTCACTATTATTGTTATCACTATCATAATCACTATTACAATTATTGCTATTCTCCAAGTGTGATTGTAAAGAGGTATATGTTGTAATATGACGTCCGAACTTATCGATAGACATTTTATTACTAAATATTATAAAATAATATTAGCCTCTTTTAATTCTTCAATTATAGAAATAATTTCGTTAAGGTTATTATTACCTGCGTTTTTAGATGCTATAAATTTTTTTAATTTTTCAACTAATTCATTGGGATTATCCCAAAATTCATATTCAACAGGTTTATTATTACAATTTTTAAACAATTCTAACCCTTTACCAGTTCTTTTACGTAATAATTTTGCAGCTTGTGTTGCTGAAATTGGGCTAAGAGAAAATGACGAATGTCTTTTAGGTGTTAATAGCGGACTTATATTTTTATATTTGTATGATTGATTTCCTTTAAGTTGTCCTGCAGGACTATTATCACGACGCGCTGCGTTTGTTATGTTTAAAACTTCTTTGTAATTATTACTATATTCATCGGTGTATAGATTATCATTTGAAAGTTTTTTAAAAATAAGTTCATATAAACCTATTGTTCCAGGAAATAGTTTATTATCAATAATTATATTATTTTCTTTAAAATCATTTTTTTTACTTCCAATTTTAAAAAATTCTCCTTCTTCAGTTTCATGAAATGTAACCCCATACACATAATCTATTTCTTCAGATTTTGTTATAACATTTTTAATATATGGTTTAAGTAATTCATTAAAACCCTCTAAATATAAATTTATAACCTTTTGGTTATATGTGCTTGTGCTACGTGCTAATTTTTTATCATCCACATCTGAATCAAAAGTTTCTGCTATTTTTTGGCTAGTACTAGCAGCATATGGATTTACTACAGATTTAATATTTTCTTCTTCTTGTTCTTCTATTTTGTTTTCTTTATTTTGTAAGTTAGGTACAGTTTGTAAATTTTCGGTAATTTCTTTTATTTTTTTTGTTATTTTGTTTTGTTATTTATAACTAAAAATTTATAATTATCGGACCAGCATATTGAACACATATTTTTAAATTCGTCGAAACTCTTATCAGATCCCACGTGTTCATCATATACATGTTTTAAATTTATGTCATCATGTTTAAATAATATTAACATATTTGCATTATCACGTATTAAATGTTTTGGCATACGTGTATACGTTTGACATAAGTAAAAACAATCAACTAATTTATGTCGTCCCATAGAAAAATAATCTCTAATTATATCCTGTTTTTCGCATGCAATATCGTCGAATATAAAAAGAGAATTATATTTAGCTTTTAAATTATTGCAGCACGATCTAAATTCTATATGTCAATGGTCACTAAACAATCAATTACATTTTAACGTAAACAAGTGTCAATTTATAACTTTCTCTAGAAAATCTAATTCACTTAGTTATGATTATTCCATGAATGGTGTACTTTTATCCCGTACTACAATTATAAAAGATTTAGGTCTATTCCTTGACACTAAATTAACTTTAATTTATCATGCAGTATATATAATAAAGTCATGTTTCAAATTAATTGGTTTCATTCTGCGTTCAACTTCGAGTTTTAAGAATGTTTCATGTTACATTGCATTATCATGCTTTAATTATAAGCAAACTAGATTAATGCTCTGTTATATGGCACCCGTCACAACAATATCTAAAAAATGCAATCGAAGGTATACAAAAAAAAAAATTGCAAAAATATTTTTTACAGAATCTTTCGTTACTGGCCTGACTGTGAATATTCCTCTTTAATTGATAATTTTAATCTTGAGCCGCTTGCTAATAGATGTTTTAAAAGCAAAGTAGTATTCTTGTACAAAATTGTAAATAACATTGTTGATGATTGTGATTTACTTGCTAAGCTCGACTTTTTTGTTAGTATGTGCCATACTAGATGCAGTAATACTTTCACACCTTCTCTGTCACGTACCAACTATCACTATAATTCTCCAGTTAGTTCTATGTGTCGCTGTTACAATACTGTCTATTCTGAGTTAGATTTTTCTCTTAATATTAGGGATTTTAAGGCCAAATTAGATACTGTAATCTAGGTTTTTTCCATATATATGTATATTATTATTACTTTATGTAATTATTATAATCTCACTTATCTACATCTATGTATTTTCTAAATGTTATTATTCTGTAATTGGGACAATGTCCTGTTGAATAATAAATTTATTATATTATATTATAATTACTGCGGTCCTGGAACAAAATTAGAAAAAAGGCTTTCACGTGGGGATAAAGGTGTAAATTTATTTGACGAAGCGTGTAAAATTCATGATATTGCGTATTCTAAAAGTAATAATTTAGAAGACCGTCATAAAGCTGATAAAATATTATCTAATAAAGCATTTGAACGGTATCTTTCAAAAGAGGCTTCTATAAAAGAAAAAATTGCTGCTCTAGGTGTTTCTGGAACAATGAAAGCAAAAATTAAATTAGGTGCTGGAAATAAGTGCGTTAAAAAAATTAAAAAAAGAAAAGGTAGTAAACTTGCCTTTCAAAGTAAAAAAATTAAACGTGTAAAAAAATTAAACAAATGTAAAGTTGGTAAGCTTATGTTTAAAAATAAAAAAATTAAACGTGGAAAAAAAATACTAAAAATAAAGGTGTTAAACTTACCTTTCAAAATGAAATTAAACGTATTCGTTCAACATTACGTAATAACAATTCTGATAACAAAAATATTTTAATTGCTTTAAAAGAATTTATTAAAAATAAAAAAAATACATAATCCAAGAATAATATCAGTACCAAAAAGAGGTGGTATATTACCACTTATACCAATATTTGCCGGATTAAGTGCATTAGGAACATTAGCGGGAGGTGCTGCAGGTATTGCGAAAGCAGTAAATGACGTAAAATCAGCGAACAAACAGCTGAAAGAAAACCAACGTCATAATAAAACAATGGAAGCTATTGCTTTAGGAAAAGGTTTATATTTAAAACCATATAAAGAAGGACTAGGATTGTATTTGCAACCTTCGTCATATTCGCAAATAAAAATGCAAAAAAACTACTAAAAAAGCTACCAAAACAACTAATATTGAATTATTAAAATATGTAAAGATTTTAAAAATACCGAATTTTAGAGGAGTTTTTATGAGAAATGATTTACCTAAACGTGTTAATTTTAAAGAATGTGGAATAGTTAATTTGGATGATTTTTTTTACCTTTAGGTAAGGAAGGTATTGTCTTTGGTCAAAAAATTCGGTGATGAGTTTTTGATGAATAAGCACGTTTTAGGGTCCCTAGAATGCGATTTTACTATTTTTACGATGATGTCTGTATGTGTGTGTGTGTGTGTGTGTGTGTGTGTGTGTGTGTGTGTGTGTGTGTGTGTGTGCGCGTGTGTGTGTGTGTGTGTGGGTGTGGGGTGGGTGTGTGTGTGTGTGTGTGTGTGTGTGTGTGTGTGTGTGTGTGTATGTGTGTGTGTGTGTGTGGATGTGTGTGTGTAACAAAATTTTCGTCTACGATAACTCTAATACTACAATTCCAAAAATTATAATTGTTTCGTATTCCTCTTCGTTGCATCCATATGAAGAGCTGATTAGATTTTGGTTATAATTGGTCAACCGGAAGTACCCTTATTTGCAGATTTTAACAGTTTTTCTTGAAAAAACTATGTTAAATATCATTTTTTCACATTTAATGTTATTATAAATACGAAAGAACATTGTATTCTCTATACGATTTGACTGCATTTTATACTTCATATTAAATGGATATAGAGTTATAAATTTATAAAGAAATTAAATTTCATAAATTAGCCAGCTATGCTAGAAACAGCTACTATATTAAGAAAATTCTGATTGAAAGATGTCAGTGTCAAGTGTAATGACATATTCGTAGTATATTTGTGTCAGGATCTTTTTGCCCGAAATTTTCTGTATGAAATTTGTATAAAATACATACTACTGTCGAAAGGTAATATACATACAAGAAATTTATAATCTTTTGCAAAGAACTTTCTGTATGGATTTTATAGAAAATACATACGCATTTACGAAAATTCTATCGATAGATACCGCATCTACCGACTGTGTTCGAAAACACTACCGGATTCATAAAGAAACTAATCTCAAAAAAAGGTTGTGATGCAAAGCGAAGCGTGCGCGGTAAAAGTGGAAATGTGTTCAAAGTAGGACTCTGCTCAGTTTGTTAACTACGTCAAATTTCTAACCTGTTTAAAATTTTCAATTTTTTTCATAGGTTATGGATCTACACTGTTTACTACTCGCGTTCTTAAAATAACGATTCTGGTAGCTATAACCTGATAAACAGCTATTTACTGGTAACAGTTTACCGGTAGAATTTTTGTAAATACCGCATATAACTGACGGAAGGTAATGTGCTGGCCACATCAGATTTTTTTTAAATATATATATATATATATATATATATATATATATATATATATATATATATATATATATACAGGGTGTTAATTAAAAAGCGGGCCATAGGCGTTTAACATGGGAAATCAGTTTTTCCTTGCGCAAAACTTCCCATTTAATTTTAAACAAAAATGTTTCAAATAAATGTTGTAGAGAATTATATTCTACACCAGCATCACTAAACAGATTTTATTTTGCATGTTTAGTAACCTATAAAATCCAATTTGAAATTTTATAAATATTACTCATTTATAGTGATAGCCATGAAATTTGAACAAAATTACAAAGAAATGCATATCGTTTGAATTGTCAGAATTTCGATTTTGTAGGTTACAAAATAAAAATAAATAAAATCTAAGCAATAATTTAGATGTAGGCACGGTGTAGAATCTATAGGTGAGTGCACGACGTATTCCAATGCATTACGAAGAATGGCTGACTAACTGGGCTAGTTCGTACAGTGTACCGCTAGATGTCAGGTTTTGTTGCGACCCGGTTTTTACACAAAATATTTATAATACGAAATTATTCATACATAACGCATAATATTCTATATTTTCAATCATTACCTTTTATCTTTTGTCATTTCTATGATTCTATGTATGTATTTTGTACAAATTCCATACAAAAACGTTTGTATACTTCCAGTAAAATTATAAAACAACATATGTCAAATGCACTTGACATTGACACCTTTCAATCAGAAATTTATTTTTGTACCTGTTTCTGTGATTATGTGTAGCTGGCTGCCGCTAAATTGCACATTTTGGCACCTTAAAAAGACTATATTTCTCTTTATTTGATCCATACCCTGTTGTGAATCTTGTAGCAAAACATTTTTTGTCAAATGGTAACGGGTCGCGTTAGCGCCATTTTGTTTCCCCAGTTACTTAGCCATGTCAACGCATCTCGTGCTCTCACCTATAGATACTACACCGTGGATGTAGGTTATAAAAACAAAATATTTTTAAGGACTTAGGATAGAATATAATTATCAGTAATTTTTATTTGAAAATCGAATTTCTGATAGTTCAAACGATATGCATTTCTTTGTAATTTTGTTTAAATTCCATGGCTATCACTCCAAATGAGCAATATTTATACAATTTCAATTCGGATTTTACAGGTTACTAAACATGCAAAATAAAATCTGTTTAGTGTCGCTGGTGTATAATTTAATTACCTACAACTTTTATTTGAAACACTTTTGTCTAAAATTAATTGCGAACTTTTGCGCAAGGAAAAACTGATTTCCCATGTTAAACGCCTATGGCCCGATTTTTAATTAACAGCCTGTATATATATATATATATATATATATATATATATATATATATATATATATATATACAGGGTGTCCCATAACTTCAGGTACATATTAGAAGGGCATATAGTTCTTAACGTCCTGATTACGGAACAAAAAGAATTTTTTCAAAATTCAAAAATTAGTTTTTGAGGTTTTTGAAGGAAACAGTTTTGGGACACTGGTTGAATAGGTTGTGTGTTTTTTTCATTACATACACATCTCCCAAAGTTAATTGGTGTGACAAAGCTTTACGTAATTGAATAAATTTATTTCATTGTTAAATTATTTATGTAATAATATGGCATAATACAATTTGGTTAGTATAAATATCAAAATTACCTCCGTCTTCCTCTCTTCATAATTAACATATCTATATGGATTTAAAATCCATATGTTATGTAAATTTACACTTTCTCTTCTTTCAGGTAAAACGTAAATTTGTAATATATTTTCATTTAAATTTCGATATTTTACAGCTGCTTGTATATTAAACTCGCTTTTAATTTTTACATAGTCAAGTTTAAAAGAGTAAACTTGCCCTCGGTGCAGCTCGATATTATATTTAAGTAGTGGATTAATTCCTAATTCCTCTACTTCAATCCATAGATCCACTAATCCATTAACTCTTGGATTTTGATGTGTAATATTAAGCGAAAACCTGCGATGTTCACTTGTAAAAAATACTATTTTATTACTTATAAAATAAATACCACGAACTTGTAATAACTGACAATAAATATCAGCGCTATTCACACAACAAGTATACATTTTCAAAAATAATTATTTACAAAATATTATGCATACACATACATGTGCATTAATTTATATAGTAATCCCCACTTTTAAAATATCAATAGTGGGGAATACTATACTTTTATTAATAAATATAATACATATAATTCAACTTTAACATTATGTAATATTGAGTTCATATGCCCATGGTAAAGTAGTTGTGTACAAATAATTTACAACTCTTTTTTATCATCATAAGGGCTTAAAAATTATTTTTTTTGGCTTGTATACACATTATGCAATGTAGATGTTATATGTTGTTGATTTTTAGAAATAATAATATTGTTAAATAAACAATTATAATAATCTTCGAATGTAATTGTTTTTAAAACGCCTGATGTTATACCTTTAGCTTTTTTAAATTCAGATTTATTATTAGTTAATACCTTATAGGTATACATTTTAGATCTTAATCCTATAAATTCATACAATAACTTTCCATTACACTCGTCTTTCATTAATCCAATTACTTTTTTATTAGCTAAAGGTATACCATAACAATTATTTTCAATATAATCCGATGTATCAAATTTATGTGTATCCTGCAACATTATTTCATATATATTAACATTAACAAAATTATATATTAAACTATCTGTATCTGTATATAATAATTTTGCCTTATCGCCTAATTTTTTTCTAATATAATTATAATGAAAATCGTAAAAATATGTTTTTGAAATATCTAAAATTGAAAGACCTACATAAATTGGTTTATTATAATAAATATTAGTTTTTTTCATTTCAATAATTATAACATTAGGTTCATTTAATTGTTTATCTAAAACAATGCAATTATAAAAATTTGGTTTTGAAATATGATATTTAGCTCCATATCTGCCAGACCATTTAGTAACAATTTTAACATCTTTATGTTTTTGTACATTTTCCATAGTTTTTCCAAATACTGCATTATTCATTAATTTATAAAAAAAAATTTTAAACTTATTATTACATTTTGTTCTTAAATTTGTGTTTAAATCAATATATTTTTTTAACCAATTACTTTGTTTAAATTGTAGTATTCGATGTATTTTCGTTAATTTCATTCCTAATTCTAAACATTGTTTTAAATTTTGATAATGAATAATATATTTTTGCTTTGAATACAAATTTGTAATTAATTTTGTATTTTTGGAACCAGGGGGTATAAAATGTTCTGGGCATAACGGTAAATCTTTATGCGTTTCATGTAATTCTTTTCCATATTCCAAATCAACCTCAAAAATATAACCTGTTTCAGCAGAATTATTCAAATTTAAATAATCAATACTATAAAAATCTTTTTCTTGCACCCATTTAAAATCTTTATATGGTAAATAATGACACATTGTTGCCCCATATAAATTATTTACATCAAAATACATTAAAAAAAATTCCTCTTCAAGCGAATTATATAAATGACCTATATAACGATTATTTGCTTTTACATACCGATTCGAACATTGAGAAACACCACCTCGAATTTCTTTTTCTATAAATAAAATTTTGTCAATATCAGTAATTCAAGTTCAACTTGAGTACATTTTAGCATAGCATCACAAGCAAGGCCTGGAGCAGTAAAATACCATAAACTATCTAATTTATATGTTTCTAAACAACTTTTTAGAAAATTTTCAAATATATATGCTAATAAAAGGACATCGGTTTTTAAAAAAAATCTGCGTATTCCCCTAAAGTTTTAATGTTAAACTCATTCCATACATTTAATGCATGCTCATAATCAACATCGCTAATATTTTCATTTTTTAATGTGCTATAAAAATTTATTTTGGAAGGTTAATTTGTTTCATCAAGTTTATCCCAATTTTTTATATATTCATATGGAAATATACCTTTTTTTCTTAATAATTGAAATTCCTTTTCATTTTTACAAAATAATTTTGTAATTTTTAATTCTGAATCTTTTAAAAATGATGCAAGTTTATCTATACTGCTGGCCATAAATCGATAAGAATCAATAAACCGAAAATTTATTTTTGTATTATTTATATATTTTGTAAATGAAATATAACGTTCTTTATTAATTGGGAGTAAAGATGTACCACCGTTAATTTCAGTGGCAAAACTTTTAATTACAAAATGACCGTCATAACCACTTAAATTATGAAATACTACGGGAACCATATAAGACTGTGAATAATTTAAATTACAATGTTGATGAGCAGCATCTCTAAATTTTGAGGTAAAATGGCAATGGTCGCGTACACGTATTTCGTCTAACCTAAATGGGTTTTCACATATATGGCATTTAGCAGCATTTTTAAACATTTTTTCTTCTTCCTCAGATAAAGTAATTGGTTGTACATTTTTCATAATTAAGTTTAATTTACTACTTATATTTAATATTTCTTAACAAAACCATTTTAAACAATCTTCTCCTCTATATATTTTAAATTCTGATAA
>OY720459.1:37529369-37897956 GCA_963082715.1 Harpalus rubripes | reverse complement strand
AATTATTAAAAATTATTCCTGTTTTAATTCTTCCATTAAATGCTGAACACAAATCTTCCCAAACTAATTTTTTAATATTTTTATTTTCAGAGTTAGAATACCCGGATCCAAAGGCAATATTACTTTTGTTTAAAATAATTTGTTTTAGTTGAAGTCGAAAATATTTTAAATGTGATAAATTTGCTTCCAATTTAAACAAATTTTCATTTTTTATTTTTTTAAAGCGTTGATTTTTTATAAACTTTATAAGTAATAAAATGACCTTATTTATTTTATATTTCCAGTTCGTAACCTCTTCACTTGTTTTAATTAATATAATTGTTGTTTGTAGTGTTTTTATAAGTTTATCACTTAAACAACTAACAGTTTCTTCTTCATACATTTTTAATTAAACAAATCACTTATTTTAATCACTTCTATTTTTTCATAATCGTCAACACTTTTTAACTTATCTATAACATATCCACTATGTTATATATATTATTTCTTTTATACACAATATATTTTTATAAGGATTCCAAATATAAAAAGTTTTTGCGTTGTCAAAAATATATTTAATATCAGTATTACTATTCACTTTGTTTACCACTATTAAATTATTATTTTTTTCTTCAAAGCATGTAATATTTTGTAGTTTTTCAAAGTATGTAGTTAATTGACTAGTTTCTTTTAAAGGCTTTTCACACGTTTTATTTTTATTTATTTAAAAATATTTCACTTTTTTCATGTAGCAAAAAGCCGAATAATGTTTCAACAATAGTTGTACAACCATAACTTGCTATTAAACCACCGTTTATTAATATATTATTTATATATTTTTCTTTTACTGCTACATTTGAACAGTTTTTTGTTAAAGTTACTTTGATTAGCTTCATAATTTTACTTCAAATAACTATGGTGACTTGTACTCAAGTGTTTATGCTATTTATACAGTTAAAAGGTTAAAGATTATCGCTAAAATATTAATTGCATCACAAATGACCTTTATTTGGCACATAGCAACATAAAAAATTTAATTATATGTATGTGTTGCAGAAAAACATATTTATCGTTATGAAGCTGTTTCGTTCCACCCGAGATGTATAGCAGAAAAATACTACAGCATTTACTCAAATACTACAGCATTTACTCAAAGGAATATGACGACTTGCGATATGCCTATAAAGTCATGTGAACAGTGTGGACGTGATATGACAATAGAATTAGACTGTAGAGAGTGTGTTAGATAACATAGTATTAAGCATTAGTTAGTATTTTTATGTAATTTTAAGTTATAAATAAAACATTAATAAAACTAAAAATTACAAAAATTTACTGTTAAAATATATCTAAACAATTTCTATCACTTATAAATAAAACATTTTTTTTGTAAACTAATATATTTTATTGTATAAATGCGAGAGAAAAATCAGCTGACGCCGGGGTTCGAACCCGGGACCTCCAAATATATATATATATATATATATATATATATATATTATATATTACAGATGAATAATTGTCTGTATTGTACAACGTCAAATTGCCCTGGTTTTCCATCAAAATGTCCAGGCTGCAATTATAAAGATACTTGGAGACACACACCTCCAACACAACAGACACCGGGCATTCTTTATTGTACTAAAAGAAGATGTATTTATTACAATGAAAGAGGGAACCCGTATGAATATCATCCAAAATTAACACCAACAAACAAGCGGATATATTATTTACTAAAGAACTACCCATAACCCCAAAAAACACCCCTAAAGGGTTGCTAAAGAAATACCAATAAAATCTAAAGTGGGTTGCTGAAGAAGTACCCCATGGTACCTCTGGATGGACATAGTTCATCCGGTTTGAGCCAGAATAAATAGAGCATATCTACTATTATCTGTTTTTTCTTGAAAGCACGTAACACTTTTTAGTTTTTCGAAGTATGTAATTACTTGATCAGTTTCTTTTGAAGGCTTTTTACACTTTTCGTTATTATTTATTAAAAATATATCGCTTCTCTCGTACAGCAAAAAGCCGAATAATGTTTCAACATCAGTTGCACAACCGCAACATGCTATTAAACCGCCGTTTATTAATACATTATTTACACATTTTTCTTTTACTTCTACATTTGAGCAGTTTTTTTGTTAAAGTTATTTTGATTAACTTCATAGTTTTACTTTAAATAACTGTATTGACTTGTACTGAAGTGTTTCTGCTATTTATACTGTTGAAAAGGTTAAAGATTATCGCCAAAATATTAATTACATCACAAATAACCTTAAATAAAATAAAATAAATATATCATCACGGCTTATTACCCATTGCTGGGTGTGCCAATCTGCTTTGTACACAGATGCGTAATGATGAAATATTTGCACCGTGCGGGCGCTTACCAGGCGTCACCTCCCGGGCACTCATTGCTGGCGTGGAGAGTGCACCACAGGGGTCAATTTTGTGCCATATAAAATAACCTTCATTTGTCATATAGCAACATAAAGATTTAATTATGTATGTGTTTACAGAAAAGCATATCATTCAAAATGAAGCCATTTAGAGCAACAAGAGTCTGCATCAGCGAAAATTATTGCAGTATTTACGTCCATGATACTGCTGATTTAGCTGTGGACATCTTGTGCCCGCAATGCGCCTTCGAGATGAGTGATTTGTTTTGTCCTCCCAACTTCAAAATCATAAGGACCATAGTTTACAGACATTGGGTGGAAGCGGAAACGTGTGATATGACTGTAAACGTGTGTGAGAACTGCGGAAGGGACGTTACAGAAGAATTTGACTGTCGTGAATGTGTTTAGGTTTAGGGGTTTAGAATATAATATAGTTTGAGTTTGTAATAATGTAGTTTTATAATAGTGTTTAATATATTGTAATTGTAAATAATATAATTTTAGTATTAGCACAGTCCTTAATTATATCGTTTTATTTATTTATATTATATTTTTGTTATTACAGAAAATGTGTGCATGCAATTATTGTGTTCATTTCACACAGCTCTATCCACATCATATTATGTACTTCTTAACAGAACAAGTAACCATTAAAATTTTTTAAAAATGGTCTGATCACATAATACGTCATTCCAAATAAGTTCACGGCTATAAGGTTAAATTATTATCTAAAGATACATTTTGTCAGCAAACATTCATGTCACACACAGCTCTATCCAAAATGGTTGCGCCCATCCTTATCAATAAATACATACCCCGCTGTCGACAAGCCATTGCTACAGACAGGTACAAAAATAATCAACGTTATCACATAGGTAATGCAAATACACAACTTACCTGTACAAATACAAACCTGTATGTAAAAACAATAAAAAAAATACCTGGTAAACCAATACATTTTATTACCTACTCCCCACACCTTAAGATAAGCAAAATACCTAATCTAATAGGTTACAAACAAACCCACACCTTCAAATCTATAGGGGTACACACAAGAACTAGCCTAAGAGATTACAGGGGTTACTAAAGAAATACCACTTCAAATCTATAGGGGTACACACAAGAACTAGCCTAAGAGGTCACAGGGGTTACTAAAGAACTATCCATAACCAAAAAACACCCCTAAAGGGTTGCTAAAGAACTACCATTAAATCTAAAGGGGTTGCTGAAGAACTAACCCCCATGGTACATGTCGAGGGACGTTGGTCATCAAGTTTGAGCCAGTACCGGTCAAGCTTATCTACTTATGTATTCTTTGGCAATTGGCAAAACTCATAGCCATTAACAGATCCAGCGATAAGACGGTCAACGTCATTGCTTCAAAATGGCTGACGCTAAACCTATCACAACAGCAAAATAGTTGTCAGCAGATAGACGCCCGGAAGCGGTTGTTGACCAGCAGACGCTATGGCCGTAGCTAATTTTAAAATGGCTGCATCCATCCTTATCAATAAATACATCCATAAAACAGCCGTCGCCAAGCCATTGCTACAGGCAGGTCAAAAAATAATCACCGTTATCACATAGGTGATGCAAATATACAACTTACCTGTACAAATACAAACCTATCTGTAAAAACAATAAATATATACCTGGTAAAACAATACATTTTAATACCTATTCCCACCTTCATCTTAAGATAAGCCAAATACCTCCTTTAATAGGTTACAAACAAACCTACCCCTTCAAATATACAGGGTATACACAAGAACTAGCCTAAGAGGTTACAGGGGTTATTAAAGAACTATCCATAACCTAAAAACATCCCTAAAGAGTTGCTAAAAAACTACCACTCAAATCTAAAGGGATATCTGAAGAACTGTCCTCATGGTACACATATGCCATCAAGTTTGAGCCAGTACGTACACAGCTTATCTACTAGTGAGAAACAAATAATTTCTAAATTATAAAAAATAAACAACTGGAACTGACATAAAAGAGTAATAACCAATGATTCCAAAAATAACAATCATACGCGGGTTGTTAGATGGAAGGCCTTTTTTTATATTAGTAAAATTCAGCAAACATTGCAACTAAGCTTTTATTTTTAATGAAAATAGTATATTAACAAAAACAAAAATATACTTAAAAGACATTTTTCATGCATTGGCACTGGCAAAAATATTCACTTTCTCACATTCACATCATATGCGCAAAGTAGTGATGTGCGTGTTCAAACTAACGAAAGACCGAACTATGAGTAGTGCTGTATGGTAGCGCTAGACAAATATATGACGTATGTCGAAAATACCGGATCAACGACACAGTACATTGTGCGTGGCAGATAAACGGCAAACAGGCGCCCGTTCCTACACATATAATAAGAACTTAATGTTTTGACTATAGGCACAAACTCACAGAATAGCAAAAATAAATTATATTTACGCTATGATTTCCAGCTCATGTCTGTGCCTGCTAATTTATATTTTATGAAAAAAGTGATTTTTTTCAATTCCTGGCCATATAATTTTACGCCAGAAGCCCGGACTTCTCGGGCTTCTGTGATAATACGCCACTGTGAATACGTATATCATATTTATGAGGTATGTAGGGGAGTTAGATGCTCTTAAAAGAGTAATTATCTATCTTAATTTTAGTATCTGTGCGATTACGATTAATATATGGTTGAGTGTACGGCAGAACAAGAAATTTAAATAAATCCTGGCATTTTTGAACAAATGTATCAAAATATGCTCCAAACGTGCAATGCTTGCATTTAAGTTGATGATCGTAATTTTAAGCAATAATTATAATATGAAATACAAAAATTAATAAAATTATTTTAAAAAAATAAACAAAACTATTAACTGAAGTGGTAGGTCACAGCCAACTAAAATTAAGGTAGATAATTACTCTTTTAAGTGCCTTTTTGCATTCCCTACGTATTTGTAAATTTGTAACACGTATTCATTAACACCCTGTATATGAACTCATGTTGCGGGATATTCATATATTTGATACATCTGATTATATTAAAAATAACTGTTATGGTTATCTTTAGTTCATAAAAAAGTAATAGACCAGAAAAGTTAGGTTAGAATTTGCCTTTGGCGCGAGTTCATAGTTTGAATTCCCTAGTATAGGTTTCATATAGGAGTTTAATTTTACAGACTAAAAAAGATATTTTAAAAAAGAAATTAAGCAGCTTTTACTAAGAATTCGATAGTTTATTTATTCATTAATAGACTGCAACAGTTTAAACCCGTAGAAAAGGTAAAGTAAGAAAATTATTAGAAATTAAAATGCTTGGTGCAAGCAAGGATACCGTATGTCGTTGACCCACCAGTATATAGGACAGCACAAACAAGATGAAGCATGCACGATCAAACTAAGACATACGTTTAATGAATTTTGTAGAGTTGTATTATTATTTAAATAATTATAAACTGTGAAGAGTTCATGTGAATATTATTGTACGAATCTGGAGATAAAGGATCGGTCTACATGCTACATATAATGCTTTGCATAAGAAATTTACTTTTATGAGATTTTTCGGCCTTTAAAGTTGAGCAAAAATTTCCTTGGTAAGAAATACACGGGGATTGAAATTATGTTCTAAGCGTTATGAACTAAGTTTGAATTTCGCGCCTAAGTTTGACCGTAACACTTTTCTGGTCTATTGGATGATGAAAGACGCAAGCAATCGAGGCCATACGAGAATACGTGCATGAATGCTCAATTCGTGACGTCACAGTCAACATCTAGGAAATAAACGGAATTTTAAATAGGGTTGTAAAATGTAATTCATAAATATTTACTACTCGTAAATAACTATTCACATGTTAATAATAACCATTTTATATACATAACTAAACAAATTAAATAAAAATCGACAAAAAAAATGGACAAGACATAAGAATAACCTCATGTTTTACTTGAAATTATTTATTGTTTCAATAATACAAGAAATTTGTAACAGAATCTCACTGAAATATTTTATTTTTATTCCTAATCGAAACAATTACTAAGTTTACTTGCAGTTTTTAAAAACTACATGTAAACCTAGTAAATACAAAGTAAATAATATTGATTAATAAACAATATACATTTAACAATATTACTTTAACTTACAATTTGATTCATATACTAGATGTTATAATATAATAAAAATAATTTATAAATTAATAAATCTTTAGATCTGGAACTATGGCAATATACGAGTAACAAATAAAAATAATATAACGTAATATGAAAATGTTGATAGTAATGGAACTAAAAATGAATGACAAGGTACATAATACATAGGTTCGAACGAGTGAGCGCCAAGCGTACATCGTTCCCAAGATTTTTAAATTTATATATAATTTTTGTGTATTTACTTTTTGAGTATTTTTATAAATATAGGTATACATACATTTTAAACAATTTCATGTACAGGATGTAAATCTAAAAGTGGAACATAAGCGTTTAACATGATTTTCTTTGTGCAAACGTTACCTAATTATTTTATGGAAAAATACTAAAAGTTTTAGAGATTTAAATTCTGCATCTAATTCATGTAAAATGATTATTTTAGCTCTTCATATAGACGTAAAATTTAATTATAAAGTTATAGTTTTTTCGAGCTTTTTGTCTAGGCAACCATGGATTTATGACAAAAAATGCGTTATTTTCAACTGTCAATTAGAGCTAAAACAATTTACTCTATTGTGTTTTCTGTTAATTTACTACTGTAATCTAAATTTAGTTCTAAACGCATTTGTTTATTTTTTATCATAAATCCATGGCTGCCTAGACAAAAGCACATAAAAACTGTAACTTTATAATTAATTTTTATGTTTATATAAAGAGCTAAAATAATCGTTTCGCATGATTTGGATGTAGTATTTAAATCTCGATAATTTTTATTTGAAATATTTTTGCAAAAAATAACTAGGTAAGAAAAATTTATTTCCCATGTTAAACGCCTATGTTCCACTTTTCGATTTACACTCTGTGCTATGTGCCCCCATCGCCCTCCCCCTGAGTACACCACTGGCGTCCACTCACGTTGACTGCTGTAGCTCGACTGTTTTTAGAGGGTTAGATTAGAGAAAGAGAAGAGTAGTCGTCAGAGCGCTGGAATCCCGAAGCAGCACAATGTATGTTCCAAGCGCCCGCAAAACCGGGGTCGTTATATTAGTTTTTAAAATAAATTTAAGAAACAAGTATAAGTACTCTAGTTTTGTGCGTTGGGTTATTGTTACGGATATCAAATTGTACGAGTATTTTGCCGTTTAACCGGTCAAGGAGAGTGTGCCTCAGCACCAGTGTTGCCAATAGTAGGTTGACAAAATACTTTGGATTATTCATGTCAGGTCGGCAGAGTAGAACACACTATTATCATTTTCCCATCTTCGAAAAAATTAAGACAAATATACATTATTTTTTTTATTGTTGACAGTAGCTGATTTAATATTAAATTAAAAATAAAATAACCGGCGATGACCAAGTAGTAAAAACACTAGATTCATGTCCATATTCATAAACTCTCGTTAAATTTTAAAACGGCTCGTTATTTTTTTTGTCAGATACAGTCAAACTTGACAAATTACATTTCGATTTTTCTGTCAGTGTTTATGAATATGGGCATTAGACATGTCTGAAATCAATAAATTTTGTCTGAAATTGTCATTTGAAAACACTAGAATTAGTGACAAGCCACTATTCGTTAAGTAATCAGCTGGAAAAATAACTTTGAACAATTATCGATAAATCACAATGGGGGAGTTCAGTCATTTGAAATGTAATGATCTTTCCACATTACTACACTACTATACATGCAATATTATTATTAATGCAATAAAAGTAATAAAATATATCGTATTTTTTGTACAAACGATATTAAATTTATTGTTAATTAAATCGCCCGGTATTCAATGACGTATGCAGTATCTTTGATTCGTCGTAGTTGTCCGCTACGAGCGCTAGTTTAGAATAAAAACATAAACGTATATCTTCTATATTTGATAATCAAACGTCAAATTCAATGCCAAATCGCAAAAAGCAAATGATTTGATTTTAAATAAGCAGTAAAACCTAGAATATACGATAAACACAGAAATTCAATTGTTAAGACTCAAATGAGATATAGGGCGCGAGCAAACAGCTGTTTTAAGTGTCCTTGAAAACATATGTACTGGAGCCCCACTTGTCAAAATGAGAGTATAGTCATTTTATTTTGTGTTGTGGCGTTTGTCGCTTGTGTTGATTTTTTCTGGAATCTCAGAACAAAATGGTTAAACTGTCACTTTGACAAGTGGGGCTCCAGCACAAATGTTTTCAAGGACACTTAAAACAGCTGTTTGCCCGCGCCCTATATCTCACAGCGATCTCCGAGCGCTCGGATCCTAATACCGAACGTACCCCTGTGAATGAGATCAAGATGGCCGAATGTTACGCCACAAATTTTAGTAGTTAATTAATTTGTATGGGATATACGTAGTACACTGTTTATATAGTTTGGAAATTGTAATTTGGAGGTTAGTTGTATTTGGTATGTGACTAGAGGAAGAGTATTCGTAATAAATGGGTGTTTATTCCATATTTGACTTCGTTATTTTCCTACCATCGTAATAAAATATTTAAAATTAAACTTTGAAACAAATAAAATATTCTTGTTCACATTACTGCTTACGGTTTAATATTATATGATAAATATACACCTTTATCAAATAATGTATCTACGATTTATTTAAAAATAAAAATAGTTTATAACTACAAAATATTCCTTAATTCTAGTCTTCCATATCGCTTGCAGGTGGTGTAGATAATCCAGAATAGGCTACTTCTTCTTCCATACTCCATTATCTTACATTATCATAATTAATGCAATTCGTTTCACCAGTCAAATGATATAATTTTCTTCATTGTATATCAAGATTTATACATCTTTTTACAATCGATTTAATGTGGATGAGTATATTATATATATACATGTTACATTGCCGATGTACATATGCATTGATGAAGATATGATGAAACGACATATATTCATACCTGACCCGGGATTCGAAGCCAGAACCGCTGGCACGTCAAGCTAGAATGCTACCACCAAACCACCTTGGTCGGCCAGTCAAACAACATAATATATAGTTATAAGTATCAAAATATCCCACCATCTTCCTCCTCTTCTTCATTTACATAGCGAAACTTATTTAATATCCATTTTTTCTATCTGAAATCATTAGATATAGAACACTCAAATGGTAAAATATAAAAAATGTCTAAATAATTACATTGTTTATTCATAATTTTGTATTGGTACTCGTAATACATTAAATCGTTTTTTGATCTTTTCAAGTTTAAATAAAATAATGTATCATTATATACCTTTTCATGGGTACAACATAAATTTAGTGTTAGCAGAGACATACGAAATTGTAAACGCTGTCACCAACAAGGTACGTAAATATGTCACAAACGGTCTAAGGTTAAAATTATATCAAAAATAAATTTCATCAGATAACCTTCGTTTCACCGTTGTCGTTATGGTCTCATCTCATGATAAGTAACCTTAGTTGTTAATTTCTCAAAAAATATATATTTAACAAACAAGACGTTAATCAAAGAAAGTTCACATGTATATTTCAACTTTGATTCTTCTGCTATCAACCGCTGTCTCATTGCTATCAACCGCGCCGCCGCCGCTGTTCCAAAAGTCAACATCGTTATTACCTAGTAGCTTGTAGCGAGCGCAAAATCTCATTCCAGAACATACCTCTTAAAACCTACGACCAACGCTACAAAAACTACCACCATCATCTAAAGGGTGCTAAATAACTACATCCACCACCTTATGGTATGCTAAATAACTACCCCCTGTATCCTATGGGTTGCTAAAGATCTACCTCTAAAATCTTGGGGATGCTTAAACAACCTGTAGCGGCTGTATCAAGTAGCCGCTACGTTGCTCACCGACACATTGTTTTTATTTTATTGATATTATATTCAGTTGTTATATATTTTTATAAAAATGACATGTCATTCTCTGACTCCACTAATTATTATATTATATCCTATACAAATTTCTATTTATTTTATTTATACAATAAAGTAACGAATACTGACTTCATCGTCGTTACATTGGTGACCCCGAAAATTGAACAACGCTCCTCGACAAGCAACGTTTCGTGCCGTACGCCCCACCCGACGAAGACCGGGAGGGCGACTACCGGGCCCCGCTCTACAGGAACGTGGAGATCAACGGCATTACGGTTCGCATGAAATGGTGTATCACTTGCAAGTTTTACCGGCCGCCAAGGTGTTCACATTGCAGCGTCTACAACCACTGTATAGAACCTTTCGACCACCATTGGACATCAGTGGAAGAAAGAAACTAACAGGTACAGCTCAGCCATTTTTACACTATTTTATCTCAAACAACATAATTAAACGTCAAACGTCAATCACAAAACACGTCTTGAAAATTTTCTGGCACCTCTCTCTTCGCTTTTTCTTCTTTCCTCCTCCCTTGGAAGCAAGCAACCATTTCCCCGGTCGGCAGACTCACTTGCCACGACCGTGGGAAATCTTTTTTTCTGATAGGCATGTTCCTCATGAACATGTCTATGACCCCAAAAAGTCCAGATAAATTTTCAAGAACACATAACACAACCGCAACTACATCAACAGCAGCAACAACAACATCAATAACAACAACGACAACGACAACAACATCAACAATAAATACTACAACAAAATGGTTGAGACCTGTACCTGTGCTTTTTTTGGGCGGGGAGTAATGTAGCGGCTGTATCAAGTAGCCGCTACGTTGCTCACCGACACATTGTTTTTATTTTATTGATATTATATTCAGTTGTTATATATTTTTATAAAAATGACATGTCATTCTCTGACTCCACTAATTATTATATTATATCCTATACAAATTTATATTTATTTTATTTATACAATAAAGTAACGAATACTGACTTCATCGTCGTTACAAACCCTTAAAATTTTTGGGGTTTCTAAAGGACTACTCCTAAAATTTAGGAATTTGCTTAAGTACTACCCCTAGAATGTAGGGGGCAGCTGAAGAACTACTCCTAAAATCTAAAAGGTTGCTGAAGAACTACCCCATCAAGTTTAATGCTTTTTATTTCTATCTACAAAAAATATTTTAAATACTTTTTAATATTTACATTCAGAAATTTAAATTATTAAATAGTTTTTGTTTGAAATAATATGCATACTAAATTTTTAATTTTAGGCACATACAAGATTATTTAAAAATAAAATTATTGAAGTTAGCTGAAGAGCGGAGTATGTCTCATGTTGCATTCCTCACAAAAGATCTTCATATATGGCCAGATTTTCACGGCAACAGATCGCCATTAGCGGATTCAACTTTAAAAGGAATGGTGGGTATGTTTAACATATTTTTTATATTTTGCGTTCACAATGAAGTTATTACGAAACCCAGTTGCGTATTGAAAGAGCCTTTATTTCGATACGCATTTTTATGTTTTAGGAGGTTCGTACTAGATGACATTTACTTTTGTTCATAAAATGTTACCATCTACAACATTACATATACAAATTTCCCTAAATTAACTCGGTTTAATATAGTAGTTTAAAAAAATATATTTTAGTATATATTCGTAAAAGACGCAAAATATAAAAAATAATATAAAGGACTCATTTTTTAAGACTTTTTTTTTACGCGTTAAAATTTAGAAGACGAGCCCTTGCGAGTTTTCTAAATGACATGTCTTTAAAACTCGTTCTATAGTATACTATTTGAAATACTTTAATAGTCTTATAAATGTTATTATTTTTAGATCATGGGTTTAACATTAGCTGTTGATGAAGAAAATTTGGCTTTATTGTACTTAGCCACGTTACAAGCACTAGCAGTGAGTATACTTATTTTTCAACAAGATTATAGCCTTATTCCACATTATACTTGTTTCGTTTAAATTCTTAGATATTTTTTTTAACAATTTGATAGGGCTCAGCAGTTCTCCACAGCGTATGTTTATAGACCATTTATTATATTAACAAAATACAAAAGAAAACCCAAATACGAAAATCTCAAACTAAGTACAAAACAAAAAAAATATACAATTATTTAGGCTCGTAATAAAGCCACCCCCGGCCTGGGGTCGGCGGTAAGTCGAAGGTTAGGGGTGAAGGGCAGCGGGGACAGCAGTGGGGGCGGAGGCGTCACTACTGGAGCCGTGCTGGCCGTCCTCGGAGGAGTGGATGGCGTCGTCCACGTGGTCTGTGGGACCGCCGGCGTCGTGGGCAGGCTGCGGACTCGGCGGGCCGCGCAGGTTAGCTCGGGGAATCGGTCGCTGGCGGCGGAGTCTATTGCGCGCGCGCCGTAAGGACTCCTCTCCATCCGTCTCCGCGGGGTCGCGCACGGATGGCCTCGATCGCTGTGCGTTGGCGGTTGGAAGGGCACGCTCGGAACTGTCCCTGAGTCGCTGGACGGCTGGCTTCACTGGCACTGGAGTCGTGTGGCGAGGAGCTAACTCTGAACTCGACCTAAGCTGCAGGTTGGAGAGGAATTCTGAGTAATGTGGCCCGATGGCGTTATAAAATTTGCACATTAATATATCACTTTTAGCACAGACAAACTTAACCAGGATCCGCAGCCAGCCAACGCATAGCGTCCAGTTAATTAGTTACCACGATCGTGGTAGATGGCGTTACTGCAGTAACTATAGATTACACTCGCACAAATCAATCACTGACAAACGTAAAATATCACCGACTTTATTTACTCATATTAATTAATTACATTATATATTTTACATGCGGGCCAAATAATTTCCATTCCACCCATTGCGTCCCGGGCAAATCAACAGGTTGGACACCCCTGATTTAGTTTGTCATCTGCCTGAGGCCTTCTTTTAAATCAAGCGTTGGCTGGTGGAAGATGCGATGGACCGCGTGTGGGTAAGGAGCGCGCTGCCCGGATAGAGCGTGACGTCACGCTCTGTGTGCGCGCAGATACCCTCATGCGTGGGGGTATCAACTCCCGTCTCCATTGAAGACAACGCCTGGGCTTTCTTTCGGGCTGGTTGGAGAAGCGTGGCATAGTACTTCACTGCGACGCCGCTCCGTAAGATCTAGTAGGCGCCGGGCCCAGCGTTTCCGAGCACTGTGTGGGGTCCGTCCCATTTGGCCTAGAACCCGGGGTGGCGTCCGGCAGCGGCGTTTGAGAGTGAGTAGGTCTTTACATAGACCACATCTCCGTGTTTATAGCCGGGTGAACGAATGGACTCCGAGTAATGAAGCGGGGATACTGTCGGATGTTTGCTGTCAGATCCTCCGTTTTCGGTCGGCTGGGTTGTCTTAAGTTGCGCAATTTCCAGTCTTTGTGTCACTGGAGATCAACACTGCGGAGGGCGGTGCTTGGAGAGACTCCTAGAGCGGTATTGCATCGGCAACGTATATTAAAAGTACTTTGGTTAATTGTTGATTCCATTGTCTATGTAGGAGGCCATGGAGGTGAAGTCGGAGTCTCTTTTTAATTTCTTGGTTTCGTGTTTCAGTAGGGTTGGCTTGCGGATGGTAAATGGCCGTCGTCTACAGGGCACACTGCCACTTCTCATAAGCGTCGCTCCAATCGGCGCTGGTGAACTGGCGGCCATTGTCGCTAAATACAACTCGAGGATAGCCCTACCTGGGGAAGACTGCTCGTTCCATGGTCTGCACTAAGTGGTGGGACGAAGCTTTCCCCTTTGACCAAAGCGAGATCCACCACTTAATGCAGACCAGGTCAGTGATTACGAAGATGAAACGCTTCCGTCGTCATTGGATACGGCCCCATGAGGGTTTAGGCGGTTGTTGCGGCCGGAGATCAGAGGCTCGGGCCGTGGTATGGGCTTTGTAACAGGTACATATGCGGCAGTGTTGTACGTAATACTGAACGTCAGTTCGTAATTTTGGCCAATGGAAACGTTCGGCGATGGCGCGAGTCGTTTCTTCCATGCCAGGGTGGCTGGCGGTGGCAGCGTCGTGAAACTCGAAAAGGATGCGGAATGCCTCTGGAGTAACCACAACCCCATGACCCTCTATTTGGCTTCGTAGGAGGCCGTCTTTGATGCTGTAGAGCTGGAGGAATTTCTCTGGTGATCGGGTGCGTCGTGTTGCTACCCTTGCCACCGAGTCTGAAGAGCTCGGTAGTGTGAATCTTGCTCTTGGGCACGAGCGACCTTTTGTACTAGTTCGGGGTACGCCGATATTTGGTTAAGGTGTGGCAGAAGGCGATCCGTGTCGGGCTCGGTGTTGGTGGCGTGTGGCTCTGGTTGGTGTCCGGGGTAGTGCTGTATGGTGAAATTGAATTCTTCGAGTAGCAATGCCTAACGTACAAAATTAGACTTGGCGTCTTTGGCGGCCTTAAGCCAAGTTACCGCTTTGTTGTCTGTTCGCAGCACGAAATGATTGTCTTCCAGGTAGTGTTTGACAGCCTAGACGACGGATAGGTATTCTTGTTTGTTGCTGTGGTACTGGCGTTCTGCTGGGCGTAAACGTGCACTGGCGAAGGAGATTATGCGTTTGCCTTCTGTGTCCCTTTGGTATATGACGGCCCCCCAAACCCACATTACTGGCGTCGGTTTGCAAAATGAACTGTTTGTTTGGCAGCGGCATGTGGAGGGTGAGTGGCGTGGAGAGAGCGTTTCTCAGCTTGGTGGACGCTGCTTGAGCTTCCGAGCTCCAAGTCTATCTTTTGGAGGTGCTGGGTAGGTCGGTGAGCAGCGCAGCTAGCCTGGAGAAATGGTAGACATACTCTCGCAGCCAGTTGCAGATTCCTAGGAACTGCCTGAGCTCTTTACGACTGGTCGGGGGCTGTGCGGTTTGGATAGCTTCCACGTGGTGAGAAAGAGGTCGGCTGCCGTGGGCGGTAAGGAAATGACCCAGGTATTTCAACTCGGTCTGTCCAAAGTTGCATTTGTGCAGGTTGCACACTAGGCCATGGAGGCGGAAACGTTCTAACACCTTAGATAGGTGCTCTTCCTAGGTGTTAGGGTATATGATGACGTCGTCTAGGTACGCGATGCAGAACTCCCGGAAGTAGTCGCGGAGAACTTCGTGGCTGATGAACCTCTGGAACATGCTGGGGGCGTTTTTGAGTCCGAATGGCATGACATTAAATTCGTAAAGGCCGCCGTCGGTGACGGCAAAGGCGGTGAACGGTTTTACCCCTAGTGCCATGAGTAGTTGCCAGTAGCCGGACTCGACATCAAGTGTAGTGAAGATTCGAGCCGAGCCGCGATGTCGGTTGTCTTGCCGTTGAGGTGGCGGTATTCGAAACAAAACCCAGGAGTTCCATCGGTCTTCTTTACAGTTACCACTGGGCTGCTATATGGTGACATACTAGGTGAAATAATGTTGTCCGCCAGCATTTCAGCGACTTGGTCTTGGATAAGTTTCTTTTTCTCGGAGTAGCGATATGGTGGAATGCATGCTTCACGTGACTTATGTCTGTTGGCCTAGAAGTAATGTCTCTTGCCGACGGCAAGTGCTGCGGTGTTGGTTTCCTTCGGGCGATGGGGATTTAATTGTCTCTCGCACGCGCGTCGTTTCCCTGGCTTTCCCCGTGACGTCGGAGAATGGGAAAGTCGCGGTGAAAGTGGTATCCTGTGCAGTACGTGCATTTCGGAAAGTTGCACACTGGCTCCTGTTCTTGTAAATCCTGCTTGATGACCACTGCGCGATCTAGGAAGTCTACGAAGCAGCGGGGTGGGGGGGGGGTGGCGTCGTCTTTAGAAACGACCGCAGCTTTGGACATAGCAGCTCGGTATACAAGCCTATTATCGTGACGACCGGTAGCTCTAGCTCTAACCAGAGACGGAGCTGTTTCTTCCATAGCAGGAATTGTTCGTCAGGTTCTTTTGCGGGCTGGTTTTCGCCATAAAGCTGTGATCGGAGTTGTGCCAAAATCTGTGTATTTGAGAATCGCTTCATGAGGCGGTCCTCAAAAAGTGTCCAGGTGGTTAAGAGCATCTTCATGTCTCGCCACCAGGTGGCTGCTGGTCCTTGGAGCCGCTGTCCGGCTAAGTTGAACGGCGAGACTCTGAGACATTGCTTTCTTCGAATTCGGAGCGGCATAGTCGCAGGAAGGTCTGTGGATCCTCGTGGGCGGCTCCGGTGAATTCCGGGAGAATGTGCTCTCTGACAGGCTGGTTGATCGTAACCCGTAGTGGAGCACGTTGAACCTTGTCCCGAGTCTGTTTTGCAGTGACTCTTATTCTTGACGCATTTAATGGTGGAGACACCATTCCGGTGTCGGTGTCGTGAGCACCACCGGGATTGGTCATGTCCCGGAACAGTGTTTGAGCTATTAACTTGGGTCGTGTGTCCTTGCTGTCTACGGACAACTTCAAGCTTCACGTCGAGGGTGCCACTTATGATAGGGCTAGCTCAGTAGGTCTTCATACTGTATGTTCATAGACCATTTATTATATTAACAAAATACGAAAAAACCCAAATACGAAAATCCCAAACTAAGTACAAAACAAAAAAGTAAAATTATTTAGGCTCGTAATAGAGGCACCCCCAGCCGGATGGAGTGCTGACGAGGGAGCTGTCGCTCGGTCGTGGCCGTGGTCGAGGGCTATGGGTGAAGGGCAGCGGGGACAGCAGTGGGGGCGGAGGCGTCACTACTGGAGCCGGGCTGGCCGTGGACTGTGGGACCGCCGGCCACGTGGGCCGGTTGGAAGGGGCACGCTCGGTAGTGTCGCTGAGTCGCTGGACGGCTGGCTTCACTGGCACTGGAGTCGTGTGTCGAGGAGCTAACTCTGAACTCTACCTAAGCTGGAGGTTGGAGAGGAGCGAACTCATGAACTCTCTAGCTTGTCATCTGCCTGAGGCCTTCTTTTAAGCCGGTAGCTGGTTGGTGGGAGATGCACTGGACGCTGTCCGGATAGGGCGTGACGTCACGCTCTGTGTGCCCGCAGATATCCTCATGCGTGGGGGTTTGATTAGGAGATATACAAGAATTCATCCAACTTAATATGGCGATGTTTCTATCCATCGTTTAGCTAACCTTTCATCTTTTAATCTGAAATATTTACGGCACTAAATATTTCATGTGTCCACGTCCACCACTTCGCTCAAATTATGAACAAAACGAGACCTATTCTACAAGTCGGTGTCGGATGTCGTACGCGAGCGCATTACACTAGAGACCAGTAGAGGGGACTGTCGTTAGTAGGATGTCGCTGTCGGAACGGACGGAGATGATCAACGTTTATTTTTTTACGTTGGGACACGACACAATAAACGTCAAACCTTCTCATAACCTATGGTTTCAAGATGACAAAATTAACTGTTAATGGGTGGGATTCTGTAACTCGTTCGATAGTTATCGGTTCCATTATCACTATAGAAACGTATTTTTATAAGATGATTGACATATTTACGTCATCATTGTCAAATAAAATGTAATTTTTATGTAACCATAGTGATATCGGTACCGATAACTATCGCACGAGTTACAGAATCCCACCCAATAAATTAATAACAAATTATGTTCGTTCGTGAGAATATATATGTGCACGATATGTGAAAGATGAGGTTTTATCCAACATAGACTAATATCATTTCTTCTAGTTTTAAATATAAGTTTATGTAATTTTATAATAGGGATACATACAGACACCATATTTAGATAAAGATAAATATTTGCTACGTCAATTTTCACTTAACCTATAACAAAAATTTAAAATTCTTACAACTTTCCAGAATAGTGTGTCGCCCAGATATTACAACAGACGACATATTACTAGAACAGGTTACCATTGTAGAAATATTCAATGTGCTTGTGTTAATAATACGGTCTTAAGCGCGCAGATCGATGATCTGGTTTGTAAACATTAGTATAATTGTGCAAAATAGGATCAGAGCTAATTTTGCAAAAATTATAGTATGAAATTTATAGTATGAAATTTGGATGCGTTTTGTGTGGTGGGGTCAAGCAAGGTCCCGAGTAAAATGATACTTAGTTGCATAACGGCCGCACACTTTGATATGAGCAAAGTACGGTAGCACCAGGTTTATTTGGCGAACAAGTACAGCAGTACACCTTACGTGAATGTGAATAGTATGACCGCACTACGGCTGCGCCGGGTGTGTGAAATAAATGACCAAACAAAAAGTACGTACTCCTGGTCGCACCACGGCTACACAGTGGCGCGGCCTTGCTTGTTCGCTATCACAAGAAAGCATAGTGTAGAACAGACTTAACACACATTGGTAGGATTATAAATGAATAAAGACAATATTCATTGGGTTTATCTGTAAAAATAAAACAGATAAAACTAATCGTGTACAAAGTAACCGGTTGTGGTTTCAATCGAAGTCAGTAGAAATGAATTCTCGCACATAAATTATCCCTGTAACGCAATTTCCTCTGAAGTTATAAATGTTCAATAGAGATGCGTATTTTCTGTACAATTGAAACTTGCCCGGATCTGTATTCGACAATGAATTAACCCGAAGCGGGCCTATTTCTACCGTTACCCGACTTGGACCCGATTTATAATCGTCCGATCAGAACTGAATCTACCTGACCTAAACTGAACTAACCCGACTCGATCCGAATTGAAATCTATCTCACCAGAAATGAACCAATCCGACCCGACCTGAAGTGAGTCAATTCTATCCGACCCAAATACAACTGAATTGAACCAACCCGAACCGAACTAAACCAACCCGAACCGAACTGAACCAACCCGAACTGAACTGAACCAACCCGGCCCGACCCGAACTGAATCAACTCGACCTGACCCCAACTGAATTTAATCAACTCGAATCAATCTCGAAGATGGTTTCTACAGAGTGATAACTTGCATAGTTGAACATAGGACTTTAACATGTAAAAAACATAGCTTCGTAATTCCCTGCTTCCCTAATTAATATAACGTTTTATTTATTTGGATGAAGTGTAAAATACTTACGTGAACAAGGTTACACACACGCATTCACACACGCGCACGCACAGGCGCACACACGCAAGCGCACACTCACACGCGCACACACGCACGCGCATACACGTATACGTACACACACACACACACACACGCGCGCGAACACACACACACACATGCACTCACCAGTCACATATGGCAAGCGGCAACTAGTCCCCGCCCATGTTCCAGTGCTTTCGTATCTAATTTACAAAGCATACAAAATTTATATCGATTATTTATTAAGATAGTGAATTTTATTTCCTGCAAGTTTTATTTGAAGCTTTTTTAATTAACATAATTAGGGAAGCAGGAAATGACGAAAATCTGATTTTGCATGACCTACGTTCGGCTATTTTGGTCACCACCGGTATAACAAAGAGTGCAGCCGAAACCCAACGATCGAGTTTCGGATTAAAATGCACATTAGAGTCCGAAAGGTGATGTGAACGAATAAAATCGAAGATGATATATTTTTTATGTACTGGTATTTACGATGAAACAACATTTTTTTTCAAACAAACTACTTAACGTAAAATTAAAATTCGTAAAATTTTTCAGAAAGAAGGGGAATATGTAATTCTTTGAGGTAAATAATAAAAATTACGTTGCAGTTAGAGGGGAAAGAATAAATTGGGAATAAGGGTTTTGAAATGACAGTTTATATAATTTTACATTAGATAATAACAAGTGTCCAAATTTGACATTCCGATTTAAATTTGATACTATTTTTACTTACCGTCATTGACAGCTGTACTGTAATGACAGATGTCAAGAAAAACATTATCATGGAAAGATTTTTGAAAGAATAGCGCGTATTTATTGTAATAACCCATTACCAGAATGGCGAATGTTTTACTGAATCTGCAAGAAAATGCAGTATGCATTTTGGAAGAAACATTGCACCATATATTAAAGTTATTGCGAATTTTATGAAGAAATTTGAACAATCTGGATCAGTACACCATAACAGACGAAAAATTGTTGATTGTTACTGTCAGGGCTAGTGTTTTTGAAAACCAGAAATGTCAGTGTATACGTGTAAGTTATAGTTGACTCAAGAATTAAAGCGCCAACTGATTACTTATCACCTCGTACGTTTGCTAATTGGAGATAAAGAATTTTTTTTCAAAACAATCATGTTTAGCGACTAAGTTCATGTTGAACTTGGATACTTGGAGGATACATCAATAAGAAATACTGCGGATTTTAGGGCGGGGAAAATCAATGAAAAATATTAGAGAAACTACAGTATTAACAAAAAGTTACTGTTTAGTGTGGATTATGGGCTGGAGGAGTGATTGATCCTTATTTTTGGCAACAGAATCTTAGCATACAGATTGCAGGATATAAATTAGTATTATTTAGTAACCGCAACTATTGTACTTTACAATGAAATAATAGGATGGTATTAAAAAAATAATAAACACTTATAAGCTTACTTAACAGTACCAGCAAGAACTATAAGTAACTACTGATTTTCATATTAATAACATGATGCCGATACTTATAAGTAAATACTTACTTATAAGTATGTACTTACGTATGCAATACAGTGGTAAGCCGTGTGTTAAAAAAATATATAAATTTTGACATTTGAAGACCACACTCTGCGAAAAGAAGGAATGTCACATTTTTTAATGAAATGAGTTAAAGTATGCATCATGTACATCAAATAGGGTAGAATTTTATGTAGAAACTTCCAATGCAATAAGGATCATAGTCTCAATGTTATTTAGCTTTGAAATATAGTCATACAACAGAAGAATATTATTGCTATATACTTGTTTTTTCAATTTCCCAAAAACTACATAATAATGATATTCCTCTTTTTTGCAGTGTGGTCTTCATTTGTTAACATGTTAATTCTTATAATTTTTATTAAAATTTATTAACTAACCTGAAATTCAGTTCTACATAAATTTTTTAAATTTTAATAATGTTTACTTTTGAAAACCGCTATAAGGATGAAAATATTAATGAAAAAAGTGTTTTCTTCACCAACACCAATCTGAAAACCTGATGCTATGTAATTCAACTTTTCAGGTTTTTGTAATGTTCACACCATTGTCGGGAACAGAAAATATTTTCATTTAATAAATGAACACAGTTCGCCACCTCTGGATTCATTGCTAACGCCAAGAAAGTTGTCTGATAGCTATTCCACAACTGTGTAAAGCGATACAATTTGACAAAATCTCGTTTACTGAGAATATCCCTACGAATTTTATAATCTGTACGGGTCCATACGTTGTAGAACATGTATTTTTTTAAAATTAATATAATCTTTGAAATTTTAGTTCATTCCCCCATAAGCATGACAAACTTATAAATTAAAGTAAATACTTAATTCTTTAAGAATCAACTCCGTTTTATTAATAGTTTTAACTTACTTAAGACTTTCTAGCTTTCGATGTAAGGCTGTGAGTGTCGGTTTCATTTTCGGGTTTCAGTTTCTGAACTCTTTTTCCAATAGTTCTTCCACGCACCTCTACTTTCTGTAGCCGCCCGTACTTCTTCCTCCCATGTTTTTATTGGTCTTCCTCCTTTCTTTTTACCCAGTAATTTCGCTTCGAACACACATTTTGTTAATCTTGCGTTGTCCATTCTTTGTATGTGTCCTCTCCATCTAAGTAGACTTTCTTCTATTGTTTCTTTTAGTGGTTTTGTGTTTGATTTTTGTCTATATACTTCGTTTTTAATTTTATCCAGTTTACTCTTCCCCTCGATTTTTCTTAGATATTTCAACTCTAATCTTCTCTATTTACTATGTTACGTTTCATTTGTGGACCATGATTCGCGTCCATAGGAAATAACAGGGACTACTACTTTATTATAAACTTCTACTTTAGTTTCTTTTGGCACTTCCGGTTTAGCGAAGAATTTTTGTTTTAATGCATTAAATAGTCTTCTTCCTTTGTATATTTTTTCATTAATCTCCTGCTCGATATTTCCTGATTCATTGACATTTGCTCCTAGATATTTAAATGTCTTTACTTGTTCTATTTTTGTGTTTTCTATTTTTATGTTTTGGGATTTTCCTTTTCCATTTACTATCATTGTTTTCGTTTTGTCTTTATTTATATTCATGTTCCACCTTTTCAATTCTTCATTAAGAATATTCATATTATGCTGTAAGTCATTTTCGGGTTCTGAAATGATGACCATATAATCGGCATAGCTTAATTCAGATATTGTTATGAGTTTCATATTCCTGTATCCTACTCTATACGTTTTAAGTTTGGGTTTCGCGTTTTTGAGTATTTCGTCTAAATAAATGGAGAAGAGACGGGGCTGAGAATACACCCTTGCCTTAGACTTGTTTCTGAACTAAACATTGTTCACTTAATTTTCCTGATTCAGACATAGTTTTTATTGTTCTTATATAGATTTTTTATGCTATTTATGGTCCTCTTTCGAACCTCTCGTACTTCAAGACATTGCCACACCTTTTCCCTTGCTACTGTGTCAAAAACTTTTTCCAAATCTATAAAGCACGCATGTATTTCCTTTTTAGTTTTGTTTAGCTTTTTCACTTATTTGTCTAAGGGTGTATGTATGGTCTAGTACTCCCCTGTTCGATCTGAAACCACATTGTTTGTCTTCAATGGTGTCTTCCACTTGTTCTCTAACTTTATTCTCCATTATTCTGGCGAAAAGTTTTAGTTTTTTACGTATGCTTCATTAAGTTTATGTCCAAATTCCATTGTCTCTTTTGCCTCTTTAGTTTGTTTTTTAGCTGTTATTCTCAACGTTTTGTGTTTTTAATGGTTTTCCATGGTCTTATTTGCCAGGTATTTTTTTCATGCATCTTTTTTCATTTTTATTTTGTTTTTAATATCAGTTGTCCACCATGGAGTTCTTTTTATGTATTTATTACTTAATTTTGATGTTCCACAAGTTTCCTTTGCAGCTTCAACTATACTTGTTTTAAATTTAGCCCACATGTTCTCCATGTTTTTTCATTTTTATTTTGTTTTTAATATCAGTTGTCCACCATGAAGTTCTTTTTATGTATTTATTAATTAATTTTGATATTCCACAAGTTTCCTTTGCAGTTTCAACTGTACTTGTTTTAAATTTAGCCGACATGTCCTCTATGTATTCCATTTCTTTAAACTCTGACAGTTTTTCTTCAAGAAAATTAACGTACCTTGCTTTTACGTATTCGTCTGCGAGTTTATGACTTTTAATTTTTTCCTGGTTCACGATTTTTATTTCTTCATGTCTTTTTAGTATTTTAACTACATATTCATAATGACCAAGTAGTGATCGCTACCGATCTCAGCTCCTTTATATACTCGTAAGTCTTTTACTTGTTTCAATTTATTCGTATTTATTAAAAAGTAATCTAATATAGATTTTTCGTTTCTTGCGGATTCTACGTGCGTATATTTGTGTATGTCTTTATGTTCGAAGAATATATTCGATATAGCCAGATTGTTTTCTATACACACATCGATTATTCTTTTTCCATTGTTGTTTAAAGTTACTTCATCTTCTCTTCCCAGTATTCTTTCCATCCAAAGATTGTTTCTACCCACTCTTCTGTTTAAATCTCCCATTATTATTTTATCTTTATTTGTTTTATCTATGATTGTTTGAAGTTCTTCATAAAACGTCTTTATTTTCCTTCTTGTCATCTTCCTTAGGCCCATATGCTATTATTAATGTGAACTCATCCTCTTTTTCTGTTGTCCAATCTATTGTCATTAATCTTTCATTAATATATTTTTCATTACTCATTTGATTTACATATTGTTTGTGAATTACTATCCCTACTCCTCTTGCTGCCCACTCTGTTTCTTGCACCCCTGACCAGTACATCCAGTAATCTGCTTGCTTTTCTCTTCGTTTCTGTTATTCCCAACATGCCTACTTTCATTTTGTTTAATTCTTTAACTAATTCATATTTTTTGCCTGTAATACTACGTACATTCCAAGTTCCCAATCTGATAGATTTTGTTTCAGTAATATTATTCGTATCCTTTTTCATAGCGTTTTTTGGTTTCCATTGCTTACAGTCCTCATTGTTATTCTCTAGTTTAATTTAAAATTCAATTCCATATAAATTTTTGATATTTTAAAAATGTTTAGTTTTGAAATCTGCGACGAGAACGAAAATATTTATGATAAAAGTGTCACGGTCTTCACCGACACCAGTCTGAAAACCTAATGTAATATGTATAATGCAGAATTATTATTGGTCACGAGGAGTTAAAAAAACAACGAAGCAAGCGGAGTATGGGCTCGTAGCGCCAAATAAGGTTTATTCGTCACTAGTCGGCAACATATTTTAAAAATATTTTCATTTAATAAATGAACACATTTACACAGAGCACCACCTCTGGATTCATTTCGAACGCCAGGAAAAGGTTCTTAGCCATTCCATACATTCGGGTGTAAAGCGATACAATCTGACAAAATCTTGTTTACTGGGATTTTCTCTACGAATTTTATAATCGTTACGCGCTCGTACAGCGTAGAACATTTTTTTAAATTAATATAATCTTTGAAATTTTAATTCAGTCCCCCATAAGCATTAAATATCATACTTATAAATTTATAAATACTTAATTCTATAAGAATCAACTCCATTTTATTAATACAGTTTTAAGTAATTACTTATTTTGTTTCTAAGTAAAAGTGCATACTTTTGCCAAAAAAGTTGTTTATTATAGCATCAGCTTTTACTGACATTTTAGTAATACGGATATAACTACTTACTTATAAAATTGTCAGTATAAGGATTTACTTATTATTATTATTATTATTATTATTATTATTAATAAGAGACTGATTTTTTTGGATGATGTTATTGTTATTCTTTCGGGTTTGTGCTAACCCACTAAGTGGGAAATGCGTGATTTTATGTATGTATGTATGTATGTATAATAATAATAAAACCCAACATTTAAAGTATTGTGTGTGTTTTATTATTAATTTAAATCGGAGCGTCAAGTTTGGATACCTACTAGTATATATACTATATAACGAGTTATCATATCATATATGAGTTGCATACACTATTTTTACGACTATTTATAACAATTATGAAAATAAACTATAAACCAATAAATTGGTTACAAAATTCATCTGCATTATAAAGATTATATATTGAAAAGAAAAGAAAATCTGTATCGAAATGAAAAGAAAACATGTATCACAATGAAAATATGTATCGAAATGAAAATCTGTATCATAATGAGTGTCATTCAAGTACAGATGCTTAAAAAATATATTAAAGCTAAAGCATAGGGGTAGAAAAATATTTTTTTGAGTTTTTGTCTAGGTCTAGAGTCCTCGTTCCACATAACATACAGAACTGGTGAAAACGAGCTTTCTAGCAAATTATTACAATGATTTTCTTTGCTTTGTTTTTGTCACCATTACTATATTCGCTCTACAATTATCGATTTTTGTTTTATACTAATGATGTTACTATATTATTTTTTTTAACTTTTAATATATTTTTTCGCCTATATTACTATTTAAATTAATAAATACGAGTTTAACATTTTTATCATAATTGATGTACATATAAAAAAATCGTGAAAATTCCTTTGTTATATTTGTGGCAATAATCATAGATTATACCTTGATAATATTTCAACCTACTGACAATTTTGTAATGATGTTTCTTTCGAAAATAAAGTTACAAATCTAATAAGATATTGTTTCTAGTACGGAACACGCCACATCGTTGACCAGTTGGATCGTAGCGGCCATAGCGATTTACAAGCCTTTGTGGTGTGCGGGGGTTTGAGCCGCAGCGCACTGTTCGTGCAGGCTCTAGCAGACGTGCTGCAGCGGCCCGTGTTGGTGCCCCACGCGAGCGATCCCGTGTTGCTGGGGGCCGCTATGCTGGCAGCCGCTGCTTCTAGAGCCTTCCCCGACGTACGCCAAGCTGTGCATGGTATGGCGGGCGAGGCATCTATTGTTCATCCTACAGAAGACACCGCACTCCTTAGATTCCATCAAAACAAGTATCGCGTTTTTCTTAACATGCTGCATTTACAAACGCAAAGTCGAGAAATTATGAATTCTAGTTAATGTCTTTTCATATTTTCGAATAATAATAAAATTACCTATGTGACCATTGAACTTATATCATATAGGCAGCCAGCAATTTTTATTTCATGTGTCCAACCTTCAATCTTTTGGATTTGTAAAATACTCTAAAACCACGTATTTCGCTTAGAAAACGGCGTTTCAAGCAATTTGGAGGTGTAACGAAGAGGTTCTTCGTTACTTCGTTGCTTATATATTATGTAGATGTATAAATAAATAAATAATGAAGGTAGAATGACATGTATATTTGTAAAATATATGTATAAACAACTGAATGATTTTTTTCAATAAATAATAAAACATACATTGGTTGAGGTGGTAACGTGGCGGGTTACTCGATCCGCCACAGAGGCATGCGAGGAACAGTTTTTAAATCACCTATTAAAAACTTGTCAAAGGCCACATATAAAATTTAATACTTAATTATGACTGAAATGTAACCCGTATTACCAATGAGTTAATAAAATATCGTTTTTCTATTTCTGCTCTGAAAATACACTGTACAGGTTGTCTCATTTTCGATGTTTTTTTAAGGTATCTCGGGTAATATTAATGATAGAGCGAAACCATTTGCACATTGCAGGGTCAATTTTTCGAGAAAAGTTTAATAGTCACCACAGGAATTTTCGATCGTCTTTTGTTTCGGAGCTACAGGCAAAAACTCGTTTTTCGCTCATTTTGAAAATATATCTTATCTTATTTATTATGATAGTTGGAGAAAAATTGTTTTTACAAAATTTTTACCGTTTGTTAGATTGAAAAAATAGCGTAATTAGATTTTTTGAAAACAGGAAAAACTCGTTTTTCGCTCATTTTGATAATATCTCATATCTCATTTACTATGATAGTTAGAGGAAAAATGTTTTTACAAAAATTTAAACGTTTTTTAAATAGAATAAAATGGCGTAATTAGATTTTTTGAAAACTTCATAATTCTCGAGATATAACACAAACTTATGATTTTTTAAATGGGAACCTGTATTGAAAATTATTACAAATCATCATTTGTTTATTTTGATTTAATATCTATTAATTTTGTTCTCAAAATTATTCTTAACAAATTATTTTCGAGTTAGTTAAATTACTATTTATCGTCGTTACAGTTGGCTTTGACCCAATCCGAACAATATGGTTTAATATGCTTTTGAAGTAAATAAATTGAAAAAATGAGTAAAACTGAAAGAAATACTATTAGAAATAGGCAAATGATGATCTGGAATAGATTTTTTCATTTGTTTCTTAATAATTTCCAATATTTTCACCTCAATAAATTAATAATTCGTCTTTTATTAATGTTTAAAACAAAAGAATGTAGACTTGTTATATATCATTGAAAAGCTTATAAAATAAGCAAAAAGACGAGACTATTTTCAACATAGGTTCCCATTTGAAAAATCATAAGTTCGTGTTATATCTCGAGAATTATTAAGTTTTCAAAAAATCGAATTACGCCATTTTATTCTATTTAAAAAACGATGAAATTTTTGTAAAAACATTTTTCCTCTAACTATCATAATAAATAAGATATGAGATATTATCAAAATGAGCGAAAAACGAGTTTTTCCTGTAGCTCAGAAACAAAAGAAGGTCGAAAATTCCTGTGGTGACTATTAAACATTTTTGGAAAAGTTGACCCTGGAATGTGCAAATGGTTTTGCTCTATCATTAATATTACCCGAGATTCCTTAAAAAAATCATAGAAAATGAGACATTCTGTACACTCTGCAACACTAGTGCTACAAAACTTTGCAGCTCGTTTCGGCATCATAGCAATAAAATTTTCTTATGAATGTTGCAACACAATATTTGTTGTTAATCACAAATACAATTTTTTTTAATTATATTTTTAAAAATCTTTTTTCTTCAAGCGTAATATATCTATATTATGCTACTGTCCAGGTACACACACAATATAGAAGATATTCATTATCTTACTAATACAATAATAATGTTAATTATTTTACTAGTAAAAAAATGTTAGGATTTTAGTTTATCGCTGGCGGCAGTAGTCACCACACCAGCACAGACCATATTGAAAATTGTTATTTGCAGTTGTATCGTTAGTTTTGTAGTGTACACAGCCAGCATTGGCTTAAATTGCATACTCAACAATAAAAATAATTCCAAAAAATACCAATTTTTTCCCATTGCAGCACTTGAAGAAAAAATAGTATATGTCATTCGGAGTAGAACGTTTTTTGTGTTTTACCTACCTTGTCTGGCCCCGGCCTCAATAGCTGGGTTCAAAACAAAAAGGACCGTTTTCTATTCCTATAGTCCGTTCTTAAAATACGAGGAATAAATTTAAAATATCCCTAGTACAATCCATACGTTGATTGGCTACTGCTCAGCTCATGTTTACACTAAAACATAAATATTTGTCCCGTTTTGACAATTAGTCATTATTCCATAACCTCTTTTATTCCAAAACAGACAGTTTTTACAAAAACAAAGTGTGTATTATCATATTAATTTAGACTGAAAGTTCAATAACAAATTTATTGTAAATATTTTATCTAGTTTTTTTATTTCTGTAAATCTGACTTTTGAAGTTACTTTTCCTAGGTTAAAAACAGGGTATAATAACGTAATATACCTACTATGTTTCCTTATTTTTTTTTTACCTTTCGTCACACCGTAGACAAGTGTGCCCGTTTTCGTGAGCGCGCGTTTTTTTTTTTGTGTGTGTGTATGCATGTGCGTGCCTGATCGTATATGCGTGAGTGTGTTTGTGTAAGTAACTTTTATATGAAATTTTTTTGTATCATAATTACGTAGATTACTCCAGGAAATCTACGATTTTATCTATTGCAACAAAAGATTTTTACGGAACCCCGTTCAAAAAAATGCACTGAACAACATATCAAAAGTTGCCGGAAATCGGGTTAGGGAAAACTCCCGCAAATTGGTAAAACCGCCGACATTTTTAGGTTTTTGGCAATTTTCTCGAAAACAATAGTGCGTATAAAATTTTACAAGAATATAAAATTAAAGCTAAACATTTCTTTCGCAAAAAAGGTTTCTTACACTTTTTACCGAGGACGAACTCTCAAAGAGTCGGTTAAAAAGTATTTAACCTAAATAACAATTTATGAAAGAAATTTAAATTACTCAAAAAATATACAATATTTCGTATTTATTACTTGAAGCGATGCGATGTAGCGATGTACAAGGAAAAGGTTCAGTTGATGGTAGTTGTACATGAAAACTTATAATTAACAATCTGTAAATCTAAGTGACCGAAACACTTGCTTGCATCGTTTGAGTAATTTAAAAAAAACTAGAAGTACGTAATGCTGGAACAAAATAATAAACACTTCTATTACATAATCTGTTTATTTTCTCGAAGCTACATCGTTAAGGAAGCTAGAAAGTTTTTTGTTTGATCATCTCAAATTAAAAAAGAAAATGTTGTTTTTGCAAAGAGCACCTCAATTTAATATCGCTCATAATCTAATTTTGAGATTCGAATATAAGTGTATATGATAAGCTGTGGCAATCGAGTCGCGGGACAGCCAAGACAGTTGCCATGTTGGAATATTTTTCTTATAGAAGTCATTTGACGCGGCTTTAAGAGTAATATAAAATGGCTATTTCAATTTGAAAAGCCCAATATGTGGAATTTTTTCTTTGTACATCTCACAGTTTCACTTGATCTAACAGATTTTACTGTGTATAACAGTTTTATTTCATCGTGGCATCGAAAGTAATTTAAATTTGTTTCATAAACCTAACCTAACTCTTTGACAGTTCATCCTAGATAAAAAGTGTAAGAATCCTTTTTTGAGTAACAAAATGTTGAGCTTTAATTTTGTATTCTTGTAAAATTTTGATACGCGCAATTTTTTTCGAGAAAATGTCCAAAATGAATGAACACACAATTGCCTATTTAACAGACTTCGTAACTCTTATAGTTTCCGAGATCCCAATGGTATACCAATTAATTTGGGACACTCAGTACAGGTATGTATTTTTAATAATAATTCAGAGTATTGATAAAATACAATTTGTTGTTTCACTGATTTTAATATTATTTTTCCCTTTTAATACTCGCATTGTACCAAATGTGCGAGTAAATGTGTGATGTGTGACACAGTTATTAAAACAGATTACAGTTCCAAGTTAGAATCGTTGTAATTTGAGCAAAGACGGCGCCAGGGTCGGGCCCGGGCATGCACTTGCCCACTCAAAAATAAGCTGTGCCCAACCGCTTTTTTGAAAGTATAAATATAAATTTATTGTCTATTATTGATAAATCTATCTTATGTAGATAGATAGGTAAGGGACTATATACCTGTACAATAAATATGTAAAACATATTTTACGCGTAAACAACGCACCAAGAATGTTTTAACATGAGGTATACGTACTCGCAATTCTTGCCGCTTTGAGCAAGGTTATGCCTGTAATAATTATGCTACGTAAAATACATCACTGTCTACGCGTAGACAATGATGTCTTTTACTTAAAAAGTGACAAAAAATACTACTATTACTGATTAGTTTACAAGGTGTATCTATGAATGCCGTTGAAAGTAGCATACGTTGTTATTTTATTTAAATAATAAAACAAGTTCGTATTTTACGTTGTAACCAATAAATGACACTAGCTATTGGACGGGGAACCACGGAGACGCTGAATCAGTTCTGTTGGGTTGCTAATTATTATTCTAAATAACAAAAATAAAATAAAAACACTGTAATTAAAACAAAATTATTGGCTAATTTTAGACAGTTAGTTTATTTACCTGTGGGATTCAAGTAGAGATGCACTAGTATTTGATAACATTTTAAAACAAACATAGTACTTTGTTTTTGTACTTTACGTAAACGACGATTTTGTTGTAGACTTTGAAAACATATTCTACCTGTAGTTTCGATGGCACTTGATTATTTAGGGTACAATAAATCGTTCAATTTATCTTACAAGTCGTTGAGAATTTACACTTAACGATTTTCGATAATTTTTTTTTAATTAGAGCTACCAACTTCTTAATATTAGCTTATATGTTTCTGAGGTTATAGTTAACCTAGCGGCGCTTTAGTTTCCTTGTAGTTTTTTGGAGTGCAGCTTTTTGTAGTGTACTTGTTAAAAATGAGTAAAACTAAAATTAGTGAATATATGTAATTATAAACTTGGAAACAAATATACGTCAAATAAAGTTTAAAATATCAAATATAATAGAGTTGGCACTAGAAAAGTAACAAAAATTCCCAATAAATCGACGGAAAATAGAACTCGTTTCATTAATTTATTGATCAATTTATTTTCGTAAATAAATCGATCGGTTTTTCAGTTTTCCACATACCGATAAATTGAAGGTCGCAGTCGATCAATAAATTGGTCGATTTATCGTTGAGTGTAATACAGACGTAAGGGTATATTTCGCTGGTTCGCATGTATCAGATTAGTAATGCTGACTGCTTTATTTGACTCTCGCGGTGTGGTACACAACGAGTACGCACCACAGGGTCAAACAATCACCAAAGAGTACTACAGGGATATCCTTCGTCGCATAAGTGATGCTGTGCGGCGTAAGAGACCGGAGTAGTAGTCAACAGGAAATTAGCGCCTCCATCACGACAATGCTCCAGTATATTCCTCGCACTTTTTTTTGGCGAAGAACAACACTCCTGTTTCAACTCTCATGATATGCCCACCTGCAACTTCTGGCTGTTCCCCAAACTCAAGAGGAACGCGATTTCAGACAAGAGAGGACATTATGACAGCGACGACAGCAGATCTAAACTCCATTCTAAAACAGGCTTTCTCGGAATGCTTCCAACAATGGCGGCACCGCTGGGACAAGTGTAAGGAGTCCCAGGGAGACTACTTTGAAGGTGATTCGGTTTTTAATGCTCCAGGTGTGCCAGTTTTTTTCCCCGGCCAAAGGTCGAATACTTCTCTAACAGACCTTGTATATTTGCTTATACGCACAAAATCACCCACTTTTAGTTTTGCTTTCCCAACCATTTTAATATTACTGTAAACAGTTTTAAGAAATAATTTTTCATTCTTTTTACTAACATTAATATGTTTCAATTTAATAGTTATGTGGTTTGTATTATTATACTTTTCCGTAAGTTCAGGTAATAATCTCAACCACTTATATGTTCCTTGCAAACTAAACTATTTCCACAACATTGATTTCAAGAATGATTAAGTCTCTAAACAACCGATGCCTTTTTACCTCTCGCTAAGAGAGGTATTGGATTCATGCTAAAATCGCATATCCAGATTTTAGTGAATAAGCACGTTTTAAGGTCCTTAGAATCCGATTATAACATTTTTACGATGATGTCCGCGTGTGTGTGTGTGTGTGTGTGTGTGTGTGTGTGTGTGTGTGTGTGTGCGTGTGCGTGTGCGTGTGTGTGTGTGTGTATGGATATTGGATCCACGATTTCTCAAATTCTATAAGACTTAAGACATTTTTAACTACGGATTCCTCAAACTAACAATAATGGGAAGAGTTGATTAAGTTTAGGTAACAATTGGACAACCGGAAGTAGTAGTTACAAGAAAAAAATCACCTAAAAGTTATTTATCGAAAATTTATGTAAATACTTATATTAAAGAACGTTAAATTCTTTATTCGATAAATATAAATTCATTATTATTTCTTCTATAGATTTAGAGATAAAGAAATGCATATAAAATAATTTGATGTAAAAATTCTCACATCAAATTACTTCAAGGCAAGAAATTCAAATGTTTGTAATTCACACAAATGTCACTGTCAAAAATATTTGTATGCCACTGTCAAAAATATTTGTACATCATTATGAAGATTATGAAAATAAATAAAAAGTCAACAAGGCAAAAGAATATACGTAAAAAAGAATATAAAAGGAATTTGCGAAAAAATTACGAATAAAAGAAAAGGAAAGTAGAAAAAAAAATCAGGATATTGAATATAAAGAAAATGTGTTATTGCACATAATTTATATTAAAATAATTATTTTGTAGTGAGACATGAATATATGTATTTGTATTCAAAATATTTTTTGTTTTATGCGTACAACCAGGTAAAATATCTGGCGAGAGGTTATGTGCTGGCCACATCAGATTTTTAGTACTATAGCTTGAATAATAATTTATATTATATGCCGACCCATGTGGAGTAGCGGTAGCGCTGTCGCTTCACGCTCCAAGGGTCCTGGGTTCGAATCCCGGACAAGGCATGGTTGTTGTGTGTGTCTTTCATCATTTCATCTTCATCAACGGCGCATAAAATGTGTATTGATATAAATAATTCAAGGAAAACTGTCTCATCCCCATATAATTTCACCGCTTATATACGACAATGTATCAAGAAGCGTGTAAAATAAATAAAATAAATAAAAAATTTATATTATATGTAATCATTAAATTTCTAAAATTTTGATTAGAAAATTCTTTTCCTAGGTCAGTTTGTAAATTTTGAAGAATTCGATTACTACTAAGTAAAATACTTTTCGTACCTCCGTCCAAATTCACTAGTATTACAGACCTCAAAATCGTCCAGAAATACGCTTTTGCTGACCTAGGCCAGCAAAAGGAGTTGGCATTACTGTTCTGGTGATATGTCAATTTAAGATTATTTTCAACACAAGAATTAGCAAAATGTTTACAAATTTTAGGGCTAAATCTTTAATTATTGTAAATTAAATAACTAAATTTTGTCATAAAAATAATAATATGCTGTCGTTGCTGTCATCTCGTATAGATTAATTAAAAGTTCCAACTTTAGGACTAATTTGTTTCGTTTGTTTTGTAACTACAACTAACTTCACGTTATACAATTGAGTTTCCGCTATCTGTCATTGAAAATATGCGAAAGTATATAAAATATATATAACTAATGTTTGTATGATACATTTTCAATAAATATAAAATAATTACGCATTTTAAGCTCGTGTAAGTAATTATATTTAAACTTGCAATGCAAAACCGATGAAAATATATGGTCATTTTTTTAGGTTATGTAAAATAGAATAAATTGTTGATAAATATACGAAGAATTTATGGAGATGTCGGCACAAAAAATATTGTGTATCACACGCCCAGAAACTGTTTTGCGAGATCTCGTATTTGCAGGCCTCGCTTTCAGCTCGGCCTGTCAAAATATACTCGGTCTCGCAAATGTTCAGTTTCTGGCCTAGTGATACAAATAACTATTTCATAGCTGCTGAAATTTCTGGACCTGTTTTTTAACGGGTTTGGTTCATAAAAATTTGGAAAATACATCAATTACAAAATGTACCGATACCCGTTATTTATTTTAGCATAAGGAATCATTTTAACCAAATCAGTCTGAATAGATCACCTATTCCTTTTGTAATTACACGCTTTCTGCGAAAGCGCACTCGTACTGGTCTATGTAATTCTTCCACAATTTCACGCTTAATTTTCGACATAGTTAACCAGTACAATTTCTACATATAGTTCCTAGTTCTTAAGTCCAAAGTACTGGGATGTAGTATCAATTTATCTCCCTTTACAACATGTTCATCCAATATTATTGAGATACCGGGATTGTTATTAATTCGATAGTTAAGGAGCTTTTTTGGATTATTTATATTAATTTGAATCATTTTATTTGTGCAAGGTAAATTGTAAAAACATAAATCAGAACTATTTATTTTAATTATCACCTTGTAGTTTTAATTTTTTTTTTCAATTTAGACAATTCTAGTTGGAAATTGTTTTTTCGTATATTTATTTCGTTTGTGTAATTTAACTCTAAATTTTTAATTTGTCTTGCAATAAGAGGTATTATTTTATTAGTATGTATTTTAGTTTTATGATGCTCGATATGATATCCGTACTTATCAAATCTCATCATTAAACTGTTGCTATTTTATAACTCCAGCTTCTTTTAACTTCTCAATTATGGATATAATTTCATTATTGTGTCCTGTATGACCGGCATCACGTGATGCAATTAAAAGCCGCAGTCGATCAACCAATTAATTTACATTATCCCAGTATACATACTCCACTCGTTTTTTAGTTAATTTTTTTAAATAACCTTCACCTAACATAGAACTTGTTTTTTTTTTAGATATTGAACTTATATTTCCACTTGAAATAAAACCTGGTCTTTTGGAAATAGAACTTATTTTTTAGAAGTTGGAACAACTTTCCTTCTAGTACTTATCTAAGTTTGGGGCAATAATGGAAGTGTACTTCTAAAATCTATTTCCTGAAAGTTGCTCGATATCACTATAATGTCGACGGACAGCATTCGTTCTTTTCACAATATCAACACAATTTTTATGATAGGTTTCATTATATCCCAATGGTGTTTTTTTTTAAAAAAATAAGAGATCATATAAACCCGGTGTTCCGACATATTTTAGATTTTGTACAACAATATCCTTGCCCAATATTTTTAACTCGGAATCACCTATAAAAAAATATCACTTTTTACATCATGACGCACGCCATATTTGAAATCAAATAAATCTTTGTCATCTGTTACCATATCTTCAACATATTGTGGAGGTAATGGGTCGTGTCTACATACTTCCTGAATGAGGGATCCTGTGTTACATTTAAAATATCCTCTCTAGTTATTGATGAATGGTCTTCAATCACTGGTGATTGATTCTCAATAAATATGTCGTCCTCATCATTCCCATCCTTATTCACTGATTCTACTACACTTGTTTCTACAAATTTGGGGCCTAATAAAGCTTCATAATTTTCCTTTACTTCTTTTTTCGGTTCACTCTTATATTCTTCTTTTATATTGGCCAGTGGCTGGCTTGAGCGCTTGAGGCGCACTTGGCGGTGGTGTTGCAGGTATTGCCAAAGCTGTTAACGATACAAAAGCTGCTATCGAGCAATTAAAAGAAGCTAAACGACATAATAAAATGATTGAAACCATCGCCATGGGTAAAGGTCTCTACTTAAAACTGTAGTATTATTTGTTAAATAAAGTACAAGTTCGTAATCAGTTAAATGTATTTTTATTTTTCAAAACGCGTGACATGACGTTGTCATTGTCATGTCTGGTAACTAAGTAAAAGTATATATAAACATTGTTATCATAGTCTACTACATTTCTCTCTTTCTCAAAAGAAAATAACAAACATAAAATGAATAAGGAACATAATTATTATTTAAATTCATTGTAACAAAAACGATCTGGTGTTCTTCGTGGTCTGGTAGATCGACGTAAGGAAGATGATGATGGTAACTCTGCTTCCGAAGTAACGGATAACGATGGTAACTCTGCTTCTGGAGTAATAAGTGAAGATGATAAGTCTTCTTCTTCGACCAACGGTGAGGTAGTTGATCTCGTACGTTTGTATATCTTTGTTTGTTGGATGGGAGTGAAGGAAGACTTGGAAGATCGGGTGGGAATGGAGAACGACGCTGGTGTAAACGAACTTAAAAATGTTGATGCATTATTATTCATTGAATAATTTGTCGACTGTGAAACTGGAACTGAGACAGGGGAATTAATAACATTATGTTTAGTATTATGATTTTGCAAGGCGTTTGATATATTTGTATTATTTTGTTTCGTATGCTCTTCTTCTCTTGTTCTAAGCTGATCTGCGTGTTTTCTTCTAATTATACCATTTTGATCCACAAGGTAAGATAACATTCCTGTTCTGGTTTTTACTATTCCTGGGCTATATCCCCTTTTATCCGGAATTTTCACCCAAACTGCTTCGCCGTCTTCAAATTCCCTAATTTTTGCATTTTTGTCGTGGTAACTTTTCTGTTTTATCATGTATTCATCAGTTTTTCTGTTTAAATCTGGTTTTAGTAAATCGAAGTATGTACTTAATCGCCTCCCATATAAAATCTCTGCCGGAGCTTTACCAGTTGATCTCTGTGGATTATTTCGATAGGATAACAAAATCGTTGAAGCCGTAATTCAATATTTGTTGTTTTTGATGAATTCATCCTTTCTTTGAAAGTTCGGACTGCTCTCTCGGCTAAACCGTTTGTACGAGGATGATATGGTGTTGTTTTTATATGTTTTATTCCATTATTATTACAAAAATTTTCAAAATTCTCTGAAACAAAAGCTGGGCCATTGTCGGAAACAATTGTTTTTGGCAATCCCTGACGAGCAAAGATATCACGTAGAATATTAATTGTGGTTTCCGTCGTCATTCTATTTGTAGGAATTATTTCTAACTATTTTGAGTATGCATCAATTAATATAAACCAATACCTGTTTTCATACGGACCTGCATAATCAATGTGTACTCTAGACCAAACTTCTGTAGGTTGATTCCATGAATATAAAATTACTTGTTGTTCATTTGGGCGTGATTCTTGACAGGATGTACATAATTTGACAAATATTTCTATGTCTTGATCAATCTTTGGCCACCAAAGATGAATCTGTGCTGTGGAACGCATTGCACAAATACCCGGATGACCTTCGTGTAGCATATGTAAAACGTTGTTTCGAAGTTTTGTAGGTATTACTATTCTTCTTTTCCAGAGAAGAATATTTTCTTCAAATGATAGTTCTTCTCGTTTTTCATAATATGTAAAAATATATCTATTAATTGTTCCTTGTATGTTGGCCTAACATTGTATATTACTTTATTTAGAATGTTATCTTGCTGGGTTTCCTTCTGTAATATTTTTTTTTGTTACTGGTAAGTTGTCAATTTTTAAATGTAAAAGTTTTCTAGTTTCTCCTAAATTCTCTGTTTTATTTTGTTTGTAATTACTTTCTGTGGGCAATCTTGATAATGTATCCGCTGGTGCATTATCTTTCCCTCTTTGATGTTCGATTGTGTAGTTGAAGCTGCTCAGAATAAGAGCCCATCTTGTTAACCTGTTATTAACTAGTTTTGGAATTTCTTTATCATAACCTAAAACACGTTCCAGTGGCTTATGATCTGTTTTTAAAATAAAAGATCGGCCATATAAGTACTGATAAAATCGTTTGACTGCAAAAATAATTGCAAGGGCTTCTTTATCTATTGTAGAATAACGTTTTTCTGATTCAAGAAGTGTTCTGGATGCAAATGCTATGGGCTTTTCGTCTCTGTTATCGTACCGGTGAAACAAAACAGCTCCAACGCCCTTATCGCTTGCATCTGTTGTTAAAACTAGTGGTACATTTGTATCGTAATGAACGAGTGTACTGGATGATGACAGTATGGTTTTTAATTTTTCATAAACTTGTTGTTCTTTTTCTGACCAATTAAATTTAATTCCTTTTTGTAGAAGTGAATATAGTGGACTACAAATATTTTGTAAATTGTGTATGAATCGTCCGTAATGATTAATTGATCCTATAAACGATCTCAACTCCTGGATATTAGTTGGAGCTGGCATTTTCTTAATAGCATTGACGTGTTCTTCTGTAGGATGTATTCCGCCTTATTATCAATTTTATGTCCAAGGTATTGTACTGAATCCTCTAAAAATCGACATTTAGACTCACGTGTTCTAATGCCTGATTGTAGTAATCTTTGTAGTACTGTTTCGAGCCTATTTAAATATTCACTTACTGTACGCCCCGTTACAATAATATCGTCTAAATAGCAGGCTACGCCTGGTATACCAGCCAATATTTGATCCATTACTTTTTGGAAAAATGATGGTGCAAAACTTATTCCAAATGGTAATCGTGTATATCTAAAATAACCTTTGTGGGTTGCTATTGTTAAGTAATGTCGAGAATTTTCTTCAACTTCTATTTGTAGGTACGCGTATTTTAAATCAATTATTGAAAATTGTTCTCCGCAGCCTATTTGTTTCCAAATTTGCTCACTAATTACAGATTTAGCTGCTCCTAAATCATAGATCATTTCTATCTTAACTCCATTTAATTTGACGTTAAGTATTGCTTTAGTACCATTTGAAACTGTTCTAAGAGAGTTAATGTCACTGTCTGAACTGTTGGAATCTGATAGATTGGCTGATTTTATATTTCGAGCGGTATTTTTGTTGTTATATTGTGTAGTGTTTTTTTCATTCTGTTTGAATTTGGCATTTCCGTAGGTTAAGCAAACTTTAGCAAAATGATTTGCTTTATTGCATTTATTACATATGCGTCCTTTTGCTGGACAATCCTCTTATGACATGTGCCGTTTATTACCGCACATAATGTAGTGAACTTTTGGATTCAAAAATATCGTATTGTCTTTGTTTATCTTTTTTTTAATATTTGACTTATTTCTAGGACTAACCTTGTTAACTTTCGTATTGTTTTCGAAACTGGAAGATAATTCCTGCAAGCGTTGACATTGATGCGATGCTTGTTCGAACACAAGTGCTATTTCTTCAACTTGTGCCAAAGTTGCTGCATTTGTTGAGTGGGTCTTCATAATTTCCTGCTGCCAATTTGATTGGTTTATTCCAATTACCAATTGATCTCGCAGGCGTTCATTTAATGAATCTCCAAATTCACAATTTCCTGCCAAATTCCTTAACGCGCTTAAGTAATGGCTGATAGTTTCGTTTTCTTGTCTTGTTCGCAATGCAAAAGCTCGTCTTTCCGCTAAAACACAAACTTTTTTTCCGTAGTAATTAGTAAGTACATTTTTTAGTTCAGTATATGTTTTCGTTAAAGCCGAAATAGGCTTGAAGTGATCTACTAAAATTTTAAATGCCTCAGGACCAACCCTTGCCATTAACAAATTTCTTGTATTCTCTGTTTCCGGTATCATAAGATTATTTAGTAATAGTTCGACCTCGAATCGTTCAATATAATATTCCCAAGACTCTTCCGTTTGATTGAATCTTTCAAAATTAATAGCTTTTGTAGATTGTAGTGATGTTGATATTTCTGTTTGTAGTGATACTTTTGAGGTTGCCATCCTAAAACTTTTTATCCTCGTCGTTCGTAATCAGTTAAATGTATTTTTATTTTTCAAAATGCGTGACATGACGTTGTTATTGTCATGTCTGGTAACTAAGTAAAAGTATATATAAACATTGTTATCATAGTTTACTACAAAAACCATATCGAAAAGGACTTGGACTGTATTTAAAAAACTACCAATAGAACTGCCATCAAGGGCATTCAGTAATATTGTTCTTCAAAAATGTGCTAAAGAACTAAAAATTCTATTTTTACAGGTGTATTCATGAGAAATAATTTACCCACAAAAGTAAGTCGGAACGAATGCGCAATGATTAATTTGTATAGTAATGATGGGCCTGGATCGCATTGGGTTGCTTATAAGAAACGTGATAATTTAGTTATATATTTTGACAGATATGGAAACCTAGCACCACCAAAAGAATTAGTTAATTATTTTGGAAGCAGGTGTTCAATACACTACAATTACAATACGTATCAGCCTAATAACGGTGTAAAATATGGTCACTGGTGCTTAGCATTTTTTATATAAATAACCATGATTACTATTGATTGAACCATCATGTCATACAAATTTACACTCTTCAGTATTAATTCAGTTATAACTCAAAATTTTCAACCGCCGATTATACTCGATGAGGATTCGGAATATGTACTCGGGTTAATAAATTTTGGAGTATTGATAATCAAAACAATAAATTTTACAATAAAAATTATATAATTACTATTCCAGAAGGTTCTTACGAAATAGATGATATAAATAAATTTTTACAAAAAAGTTAGGAGCGGGTACTGAATTAAATATTGAAGCAAATAATAATACTCTTAAGTGTCAAGTTAAAAGCAATAAGGAAATAAAATTTACACCAAACAATTCAATCGGTGATATTCTCGGTTTAAACCCCGTCGATTGGATGCTAATAAATTACATGAATCAGGTAATCCTGTGTCTATAATTAAAGAGAGTTCAATATATATTGAATGTAAAATAACTACAGATTCTCATTCAAATAGTAATATAGTGCACATAATTCATGAATTTTTCTTGCCCGTCCTGCCGGGATTTAAAATTATAGAGGCTCCTAATCAAATAATTTATTTACTTATTAACACGCGAGTAATAAGTACCTTAACCCTTTAAATAGCAAATCATAAGGGAAAATTACTTAGTTTTGGAAAGAAAGTCATCACGCTAAGATTACATTTTAAAAACGAAGATGAGAATTAACTTTATTCTTACTGCTCGCAAAAATATAAATAGTGCTTGAAACTGTAATTGTATCAATAGTAAGAAGCCTGTTGATGGGTTAACACCCATTAATTATCAGTTTCTAAAATCACTTGGGTTTAAAGTTCAATCTGGATAAACTAAGAAAGAGAATAAAACTATTAATTATTTGAAATGGAGTAAAAATTACTCTTTGCATTCACCAAAATGAATACTAATATACTGAACATTTCAGAAAAGGCATTATTTGATAATTCATTCAGTCATGCGGAAAAGCATACGCACAAACCGTATGTGTCCACAACTTTCAACAATAATGATGAGATTCGCATTTCAATACAACAACAAGATTTGTACACTCTACTATGAAAAAGTTTACTTTATATAGAGGGTAAACTTCTCACGCATAATAATAAAGTGTCAACCAAAGCTAAATTGGTTAACAATGCATTTGCATTTTTATTTAGTGAAATTCGATATGAATTTGGAGGAATAGTAATACATAGAGTTCGGAATCCTGGAATAACTTCAACTATATAGAATTATGTTTCTTACGATACGAATGTAAGTAAACGTTTACAAAATGCTGGTTGGTTGCCTGTGGCTGAAACAAAAGAGTTAATTGATGATCATGGTAATTTCAATGTATGCATTTCACTCAATACACTATTGGGATTTTGTGAAGACTTTAAAAAAATTGTTGAATTAGTTCTTATACGAAGCAGCACTGATTTAAACGCAATTGAAAGCAGTGATGCCAGTGAAAATATAAAAATTGATAAAAGTAATGTTCACTGGAAGACTCCACATATATCGGTAGCTGATGCCCAGCGATTGATGCTTATGAAGTATATAGAGAACAGCATTAATTTGGAGATGGCGTTCCGTAGCTGGGAACTTCATGAATATCCACTATTGCAATAAACATAACGACACTCTTGGCCAATCAAAACTACACCATAGTTAAAAACACCACGTTTTGTCATCGTGGGATTTGAGACAGATCGCAAAAATCAAATGAATAAGGATATGAGAAAATTTGATAACTGTAATTTAAGTATTATTAAATTGTTTTTTAAATTCTGATATGTATCCATATGATTTAAATATTAAAAATTATCATTGGGCTATGTTACATGAAATGTACACTTAAATTCAGTTGTCTTACTATGAACAACCATGTGAGCTTTAATTGGCACCTCATGAATTTATTAATACAGCACCTCTGGTAGTCATAGATTGTTGACATCAAAGTGAGATATCGAAATCGGATAATGTTGATATAAGACTGGAAATTGAGGCAAGTGAAAATATAACTACATACTATTTAATCATACACGATAAAATAATTCATTATAACTCATTAACAAATATTGTTAGCAATATGTAAATGTATTTGTTTTTTTTAATATAAAATAAATATTTTACAGTAATTCATCGACTTTTATTTTTAAAAACCCAAATTTTTGTTTTAAAACCATGTAAAAATAAAGCTGTAACGTAATCAATGTAAATAAGCTAAATAAATAAAATAAAAAAATATAAATGCAACCAGTATTACATTAATGTAAAAATATGTATATTTATGCAACCTATATTACACTCATGTAATGTACTTAAAATAGTAAAAAATAGTATTTGTCTATCCTTGTTGCACTTATTATGAAGTTTTTAAACATATAAAAGACACACCCTCACACACACATACACACACACATACAAACACACACACACACACACACACATCTATCTGTACAGAAAATGTTATTTGTCTTTATGCGTGTTTTGTTATTATTATTCATAATGTACTAGAAAAATACATCTATTTATTTCTGTTTTTTTGTTAAAATAATCTCGAGAATGTAGTTAATATCCTAAGAATTTTAAAATCGTCTTAAGACTTCTTTATTAAATCTTAATAAGTGATAAAAACGTCTTGGAACTTTGATATCAAACATCTTAAGTTTTGATAAAAAACGTCGTAAGATATTTAACAATATCTTATCAATCCTTATCTTTAAAATCTGTGAACGTTGTCAACCCTTAAAATCTCTTTTATATGACGCCATAAATCCTCTCTGTGACATCATCAATCATTATCTTTAAAATCTATGACGTCATCTATCCTTATCTTTAAAATCTCTTATCTATGACGTCAATCTTAAATCGTTATCTTATCAACTACTTTCGGGGCTCGCACCGCCCTAACTCCGCTACTATTGTTCATATTCTATCAATTTTTATTCTGTATAATAGTACATTAAAACACAAGTATCATAAGGCAATCTGTTAACGTACGAGTCCAAGTTTGGTAAACAAGGCGCCAGGCGAGTTTTACAAAGGACGAGTGCGTCAACGGCCTGTTATAGTATAAAAAACATGTACCATAAGGCCTTTATGGTACATGTTTTTTATACTATTTTTTCTGTTGAGGTAATTTTACAATTAGATTTTTTTAAAAAGGACTTGTCAAAATATGAGTTGATGTTTTTTATCAGTTATGTTGGTAGCGCTTCCCGCAAAAAATTGAAATTTCACATTTTGACAGTTTGTGTACCTTGTGATTTTGTCTGATTGTTTATATTAAAATATTGTATCAAGCATTATACAATTATGAAAGAGGAAAACCAATTCATACAATGAACTCCAAGGTTTATTAATGAACTATTTTTATTTGACATATCGGTGGTTCGTGTTGGTTATTATTGTAAATAAAACTTGAATATGGGATTGAAGGACGTTACGTGGACCATCAAGCCTTTTTATTGAGAAAATAACATATAAATAAAACTCTTTAAATAATGAAATACTTTAATGAACAATTTATTGATCTAGACTTTTACTTTCCATTTTGTCAACACTCACTGCTCAGTTGCACAGATAACGGCAACAGCTGTTCTTACAATTTTTAATACAAAACATATATGGCATATATTCGATAGTTCGCCACAACGTGGAACTGGAAATCATGGATTAAAACGTCAACTTTTCATATTAGTTTGCTAGTAGCCGCCACAAATTGAGTAGACAGTGTCAACATTTTCAAGTAACGTGCATCATTCATTTCATAACCTGCCTAGAATAACAATACATTCAATTCAAAATTGCATTACCATAAATTTAAATTGTAATAAATAAAACTTACCGTTTTAATTATTTTGACACAGTAAACCTGAGCGCATTGTTTCTTGTTTCATAATTTTTTAGTAGAAATTTTTACTTCACATATTCTTATTATTTCTTAACTAACACAGCTATAGCTATAAATTTCTTTTCTTTCTAGTCCTATCACCTAGAAAAACGATAAAAATCCACAATTAGAAGTAATATTTCAACACAAACAATTTACCATTTTGAGGTTATCTGTCAGTTATGAAAGCATGACTACCACCTCTACAACATGAAAGGCGCCAAAAACAGTACGTTTATAGATCTTCTAAACGTCGTGTTTTCAGTGATAAACAGTGCTTTCATAGACTCGTAAGAACACCGAAATAGAAAAAGTAAATTAAATAATATTGTTTTCTATAATGTTATAAGTCATGGCTCTTGCTACGAATTAACAGAAACTTTGAAATTTCTTTTTAAAATGATCAAGAAACTAGAAAAATATGTTAAAAGAGTTTTGTATGCAACATATAATTTTGAAAAAAATTGTACTCTAATTTTTTTTCTACAAAACTACCATGACACTACACACTATATAGAGGCGGGCGCGGGCCGTGATTTTATCGGGTAACGATGGGGCACGACGTGACCCGCGTGATCGTGAATATAATTTAAATTTTGCGTCGTGATTGGACGTGAGGGTGAGGCACTAAAAAATTATCATGCGTGATCAGGCGTGGTTTAAATTTAAGCGGGCGCGAGTACAAGTTTTCTTCTATTTTTTATTAAAAAATTGTCTTAATTTCCAGCTTTTACTTTACATTCTTGTTAATACTAGTATGGCCAAATATGTCATCAACAGTATTTTTTTTACATATAAATAGTGTTATTGTTGTACCCAAAATTGTATACACAGTTGCTATCATTTCACTAAAGATAACATTAAGGCCGTTTGACACGATCATAATTTTGTTAACAAATTTGTTACCAAATTCATAATGATATTTGTGATTGAATAGAACATCTTATTTGTCCATAAACATTCGTTTCTAATGAAACCAATTTGTTACCTAACTTATATATTTGTTAACAAAATTGATAACAACTTATGTCGTGCATGCTTGTTCGTGTTTACATTTTTAGTTAGGTGAGCGTGCGTGATTGTGAACAGAAAGTTACTCACGCGCCCACCTTTACTAGACACTATAGTGTTAAAAAGTAACCGACCATTGTTACTTTTAACACTAGTGTTAAAAACGAATTAGTTACCTTGGTAATGACGAATGGAACAACAAATTGACATTTTTGACATGTCTAGAAATTATTAGAAATACAAATTTAAATAAAAAATAGTGTTTGTAGAAAAAATAGTGTATGATATATGTTAAAAGTGATTTAATTTTGTTTAAAGGTTTGGAGCTCTCTGCTTTGCGTCATGTTCCAAACTTCCTTCTCACAAAATTAAATGTCAATTTCAACACATATCGTAAATAACTATTGCCGTAAAATGAACAAGAGAGCAGAAAATTGCATAAAACTCAAATAACATATTAAATCCTTATGTTCATCTCTGTCACCACCGTACTTTGTGACTGCTTACACTGTTCATTTAATTGAGATGAACTGTATTAACTCTATGGAACCTACGTGTTAAAATTTTACTGTTCGCTAAGTGGAAAGTGGAATGTTCATATAATGAAGAATTCAGATAACCGAGTATCTACTATATATTTCATACATATCATGATAACAACTTTACTATTTTAAAACTATACAAAATATTGCACAACAGTAATACATATATTGCGCTTGAAATAAAAATAACAATAGTTGTTCGGAAGTTTTCTTAATTAGTTGAAATTGTGTTTTCGTGAGTATTTACAGAGCATATTTTACTATGTATTATGCTTTTAATTATAAACTTCTTTCAGCAATGGATCGTTTTTTTATATTACTTCTTGTACGATATTCATTAAGTGCTGATATTTATGATGAAGATATAAATTTAGTATCTGCTGCTGAAGAATTACCACATAGTTCAAATGATGTTCCAGCTTCAAAATTTATAGGAATTTTCAATAATTGTACTTGTCATGAATGTTCAGACACTCTTGTCGAATGCTTAGGAGAAAACTGCATAAATTTTCCAATTGTGTCCGTATCAGCACCTACATTCAAATTAAAATTATCTGGTGTAGTTACAATTAAACAAGGCGATTTCCAATACCTCCAAAAGATAGATGCTTTAGAAATTGAAAGTAACAATAAATTAAAAATAGTTGAACCAGGATGCTTTAAAGAAATGTCACAATTAAAAAGTTTAACAATATCAAGTAATATGATATTGAATTATTTAGAAGGGAACGTTTTTCAAGGATTACAAAATTTAGAAATTCTTTGTTTATCGAAAAACGGATTTCAGAAAGTGTTAAACATTGCAATCGCCTTGTCGTCTTCATATTTACCACAATTGAAGCTTCTTGATTTATCACAAAATACATTTCATTCGATTTCAGAAAATGATTTTGTTAATATGAATGGAACAGGATTGGAACAATTAAATATACATTTATGTGGTTTAAGATATATTCATTCAAAAAGTCTACAGCCATTTAAGAATTTATCCGTTCTCAGAATAGGACAAAACTTTTTGAACAGAACAGTTATAACACAGTTAATATTTAGTATTACAGAAGATAATGTTCATTTAAATTTATTAAATCTTCTAGCAAGTGGTTTAAGAAAATCTTCGCCTTTTGAATTATTAACACACGTTGCGAAATCTAAAATTTCAAATCTTGTTCTTGCTCGAAATCACTTTAATCAAATAAATGACGATTTCTTTCCTGAGATGCCAAATATTTTTACGATAGATTTGCGTGAATGTGATATTGAATATATCTCAGAAAGAGCATTCCGGAAACTAAATAATTTACAGAGTCTTCTAATAAATTGCAATAGAATGAACACTGTACCCGTTGGTGTCCTTGTAGCATCGTTAACCATTTTAGACATTGCAGGAAATTCAGAACAGTCTTACTTTTATATACCTGATAATATATTTGAAAATATGTCTGTTTTAGATAATTTACAACTTTCATATAACAATATACAATCTATAACAAAGGGAACTTTTGTAGGTTTAAAAAACCTTAGAATATTAAATTTGAAAAACACTCAATTATATTATATTGAAGATGGTTCGTTTAATCATATGCCTATGTTGCTTCATTTGAACTTAATTATGAATCCTTTGCTAACATTAATGCCTATATCCGCTATGACCTTTCAAGGTTTAGAAGCATTACATGTTATATTGCTAGGCTATTGCGGGATCAAAAATTTAACATCTTCTGTTGGCATACTACATTACATGAAAAACATAACTTACTTAGGACTAGATAACAATGAAATACGCAGCATTAATCCGGATCAACTAACACATCTAAATGAATTACAGAGGGTGCATTTAGAGAATAACAAACTTACGTCATGGTTTAATGCTATTTTACCAGAAAAAGAATTTATAGAATTTAGTTTGTCGCAAAATAAAATTACACATATCACAGACGCTATGTTAGATGATTTTAAAGCAGTTCAAATATTAAATTTAGATGGAAATCCGTTTAGATGTGATTGTTCCTTATATCCAATAGTTAATTGGTTGAAACATAATAGTATGAATTTCACATATTCAGAAAACATTTACTTTGTAGCGAAATGTGAGACACCAGAGAGGTGGAGGAAAACATCTTTAGTATTATTCGTTCGATACTTGCAGAAGAATCACTCATATTGTGAAAAAATCATTTATTCTCAAATAATAATTGCACTAATATTATTACTGGTGACAATTTTTATTGCTATAATATTGTATAGATATAAAGAGTATGTAAGATTTTGGATTTTCTTATTCAAATTAAGTTTCGCAAGATATAATATTTGGTCATTGCCCAAAAGGTCTGATGAATATAAATTTGACGTGTTTATTTCATATTCAGTAGAAGACAGTGCATGGGTGTCTGAACTCTGTGACAAACTAGAACCTGCATTAAAATTGTGTGTGTTTGAAAGAGACTTCCCTCCAGGAGCCCCCATTTCAAGCGCAGTACTCCAGAGTGTCATGTCGTCAAGGCGTACACTGCTAGTAGTGAGTGAAGCATTTACGAAAAGTCACTGGTGTAGATGGGAGACGGAACTAGCGCACTATCACCAAATATTCTTTTCTCGAGATTCTAAACAGGGTCCTGATGATACTTTACTCTTAGTAAGGTTACAGCCAGTTAAAAAGTATGCTACTCCAATCTTGAAATATTTAATCAAGACTCGAATATACATTGACTGGCCGCAAGGATCTAACAGACAACGAGAATTCTGGAATAAACTTAAACTTACATTTTCTGCACCCTTAGGAGAAATTTATCAAATATAAGTTTTTCATAACAAAACTAAAATTGAATACTAAAAACTAGGATAGTAGTGCGTTGGAATAGTGGAATATAAATTTAATTTAAAATAACAAAAATAGTAAAATTTGATTTTTAAATGAAGACGACAATAACCAATAATTATGGAAATTATGGAAATTGATTACTTACGTGGAAGTCCGCAGATATCTAGAAAAGACATAATTCGAAATGTAAAAAGAAGAATTTGAATGTCTGTTTTGGATACGGTTGTACAAGATAGAAAAGAAATCCTAAAATGTTTTCGACATTTAAAGATAGACGATGATTAAAAAAAGGGAGAATATACCAGACAACAGATATACAGTTTAATTTTTAAAGATGTCTGATCGAGGTCATATATATCATGAATGAGTCAACAAATTGACATATATTCATACATTTATCTGCCACATATTTAGATTGACAAGTAGAATGCGCGAAAAGGATGAATATAACACACTGTCTTTAAAAAATTCATATTATATCGACTAAATTACGACATGCTATTTTAAATTGATGCCGTTGTTGACAATACTGTCGCCATGGAGGTAGGAATAAATATGGAGAGAGCATAAATTTCAAATATGGGCAAGGGGAGTGAAGCACGGTGGGGACGGATGCAGGTACTGTAGCTCCTCCTTGTAATACATATTGGTGTGGGGATACGCGCGGCAAATATAAAATTAAATATTTGAAATCACAATCAGAAATCACCATGTTACAAAAAAATCCGCAAATAATTACCTATGTTAAATGAAGAATTTAATATTATTGCAAGAAAACTTATATATTGCAGTTCAAGGATGAACTATGTACAATTGACAGCAACAACCTTGTAACTTCAACTGACAAAATTACTCATTGTAGAGGGGGAAGATGCTTTACTAGCGAATGCAAATACTCCCTCCATATTTATTTCTTCCTCCATGACTCTCGCTAACGTAAGTTAGTGTATTATTTCGGATACATGAACTTAAACCATAACCGGGCATATAAGCAACGAAAATAAACCTATAGCCGCCTGGTGGCGATATTTGTAACTAGCCGAAGGTGTATTCATATAAATCCATAGTATTGTCTGGTTCATTTACAGGTATAGATTGCTTCATATGTCGAACACTTACTGTAAATTATTATGAAATTATGGTATTATGTTACATTTTTTGCAGTTTACTACTTGTTGCCTAATATAAAATACACCATCGAGCCGCCATCTTAAGCTGCCCTCAACGGTCGTTTTCCTTCCGAATAGCATTACTTTCTGTCAGTGTCAGTGGGTACGTTCAATAAGACCAGCAAACATAGCAAAAGAAAACCAGTAGAGCAGGTCACTGTTGAACGAAACATTATTTCATGGTATAGTGCGAAACAGGGAAACTGTAAATATAACCAAAACTTTGTACGATTTTTGTTTACTTTATTATCATACTTTGTATACGTATCTCCATAGTAGTCTTAGACATTCTAAGACGAAATTTAAATGTTGACTAAAAATAAGTTGGAATTAAAATTTCGAAAAAAAAATATACATATGCATCTTCATTATTTTTAATTAAATTCATTATTAGTAACAAATTATAATAATGTGTAGTACGCATGGTTATCAAAAAATTATGAAAGGTACTTTATTTATATCAGTTTTTCATATTATGCTGCCATTTTCACTACAATAGCAAAAGAAGCGTAACTCCTTTGCTTCATATAGCGTTTTCAGCTTACACAGTGCAAGTGCGCACTAAGTGCAACATATCACGTGACCAGGCTGAACGAGTTCTGCGCTCATTTGGTGGCAGTGCAGTTTAAGCTGAAAACAATTTTGTTTAGCCGCCTTATTTGCACTGACACTATTGCACTTGTCTAGGGAGTCAGTGCGCAAAAGTCGCACTGAGCCAGCGCACGGTGTAACTTTTTCTTAAGCTGAAAACGCATCAGCTGACTAAATTTTGCACTCAATGACAAGCTGAAAACGCTTAGCGCAAAAAGTGTGCACCGAAAACTGACATATTAGTTCAACATCGGATTTTAAATATACAGAAATTGGCTCTCCTGTACCTTTTAGAACGAAACTAAAAAAGTAAAAAGCTGCTTCAAATTAAATATTACATTAAATGTTTAAATTCGTTGTAAAAGCATATCTGCAGCTTGAGATATTTCAGAAATACTGGTACAATTTATTCAAAAATCATATGGCTATGGAAATAAAACATATCGGGGTATTATCCAATTAAAAAACAAGATCAAACTGCACATATCTTCCCATCACTATTTTCTTATGTGAAATGAAGAATAATAAACTTACCAATTGACTTATTTTTGACTTTTGAATGCTTTTAGTGAAACATTTTTTTATAACAAAATAACAGTGGTATTTTATGTACCCCTATAAAAATTAAGTGAACGTCACTATTGAATTTTGTAGAATGGACAATGGACAGAGCTAAATCTAAATAATTCGAAAATGACGTTGATCAGACATTTTTACAAAATTAAACCGTACATGAAGGTTAATATGGGGAAACTAATATTATTGTAGTTACAAAAGTTTTATTAATTTATTATTTTTATATATTAAATTTTTTGTAATTAATATAATTGAGTGTAATAAATATATAATGTACTTACACATTATGAGTGATATCAATTATTCTGGTATGCTTTTCTTTTCATAAATCAATGCAATGTCAAAATTTTATTATTTTTCAAACCTGTGTACCCACATACATTTTTTATGCTTATCCCACATGGTGGTTAGCACAAACTCGAAATAAAGCAATTATACAGCAATCATCTTTTGCCATTTATTCTTATCCAAGTACACGCCTTTCGCCTCGTCCACATTCACAATCGCATTCATATATGCTCTTTTTCTCTTTCCACTCGGAAACTTTCTCTCCCTTAGCAAACTACCAATTACATCCATCCACTTACACACTGAACGTCCATGCGATCGGACACACTCAACTTCACCAACATACGGGGTTTTTATAAAAGGGTAATTTTTTGAGGATATATAATACTGATCAAAATTAGCAAAAAAGCTTAATCAACATAAATCTGATCATCAACTCTGATTCCGAGAAAGAGACCATTTTGAATTAGAATCGAAGAAACAATATGACAAAGACAGTGAAATAGACTATTAAAAGCAATAAAATTTTATATGAAATATTTTTCTCAATTTCTAATAGTTACGAAATTATTTGAAAATTAAATATTGGCCAAGGTCGTCAAAACATTTAACTTACTACAACTATTTGATTTTTTTAAAAAACAAAAGCACATCTAAGATGACATCTGAAAGCTAAAGAAAAAGTCTCATTGAATCGAACTCGTAACTCATAGTTTTCGAGATAGCACAGATTTAGCTCGTAAATACTCATTTTTCACTGCTTTAATTATATCTCGAAAACTATTAAATATCGGAACCATGTTGATTAAGTTTTTTTTCTCATTTTGGTCAGTCTATATTTTCTTGAGTGTATTTTCTGTTTAATATCTGATTTACTCAATTGTGTTGTGTTCGCGTGTATAATTTTATGTGTTATGTTAGTAATAGTTTTCGTTTGTATTTATTTACCCGCTAATTTCATTTATATTAAAGATTGAGGCAACCACCTTTTTTTATTCTTATTCCTCTCGGCACCTCGAACCCCAATTTCCTAACCTGTGTGTTATAAATGGCTACCCAACAGTGGTGCCGAAACCCAGAAATCGAATAAACTCGCGGTTAATAATAAAAGTGAATAGGTACAAAGTGAAAGTGCGGGTGACGCTATCCTAAGAAGAGCGCGCCAGGTAAGCGAAAACGACGTCATTTTGTGCGCAACTAAGACGGCGCACAACACGCCTAGTGAAGCAGTTCGCGCCAGATACAAAGAACCACCGTGTCACGGAAGCGGTTACGCCGCCATCTTGTGTGCAATGACAACGGCACACAACGCCAATTAAAATAGTGCGCGCCAGACACGCGGACTAATTTTTTTTATTTCCCTCAACTACAGCCTTAATATACTGCGCCGAAGCGAACGGCTGACACAGAAACAAGAAACCATGTCTGTTACGATGACAAACAAACAATTTCAACAACTTCTGCAGAGCATGCAAAGCGCGTTTACCGCGCAATTTGACGCGAACCGGTCGTCCACTCCGTCAAACTCGGCCTCTGAAGTTGCTAACGGAAATTTTTCGCGCTGTACATCGTGCTTTTCGGGCAGAAACGATGAAAACGTGCAGACATTTATTGATGCCATCCAGATATACAAGGATTGCACTAATATTTTGAGCTCGAACGCCCTCAAAGGTTTGCCCATGCTGTTTACTGGACTCGCCGCTGAGTGGTGGGCCGGCGTCAAGGCCACCGTCAGCACATTTGAGGGCGCCAACACACAGCTGCGCAGCGCCTTCGGGACAAAGAAACCCGCCTAAAAGATATACCGCGAGCTGTTCTCCAGCGAATAAGACGCTGGCGTTCGCACAGATATTTTTATCTGCAAGGCTCGCCCTTTATTCGCCCAGCTACCAGATCCGCAACCAGGCGAAAACATGCAGATTGACATGGTCTACGGCCTGCTGCACAAGAATATCCGGAAACGGGTAAAACGGGAGGAAGTTAAAACATTCGACGACTTGCTTAAACTTTTCAGAGCGATCGAGGATGTTTTCCCCGAAGATGCAAAAACTAAGAAGTCGGCCACGTCTCATACTTATTCGAAAGTGCAGGTAAAGGCGAAAGATAGACCTCGGTGTGAGTTCTGCAAAAACTTTGGCCACAAACAAGATAAGTGTCGTAAATTTGCAAACTCGCAGAGAGATGCAGCAATATCGAGAGCAGCTAGATTTTGGAGCCGAATGGTCGATCATCAACCATTCGTTGCTATGGATGTAGCGCCCCAGGCGTCATCAAAAACCAATGATCTACGTGCAGCACTCCCCAGTCTTCGTCTACACAAATTAACGCTGCGGAATTCTGCAGTGGTTATTCACAAAGTGAAGTAGTAGCGAAGCCTCGGCCGCGACCCCTGCTGCAGATTCAAATTTGCGGCGATACAGGGACGGGCTACGCCGACACAGCCGCACAACAGAGCGTGGTTAGCTACTCGCTCTACAATGTGCTTGTTGAAAAGGAGAAGCAATTCATTACGGAGTCGCTGATCGCTACGTTAGCGGATGGTGAACCTAGAACCATGAAAGTGCTAACCACGGTCGTGGATGTGAAACTCCGTGACCGCATAGTGCCCACTAGATTCGTCGTGTTTCCTGAAGCACGTAATAATAGCATTCTACTTGGCATAGATTTCTTGGCCGACGCCGGCGTAGCTTTAAATGTGCCGCACCGGAAGTAGAACTTCGTAGACAGACCTGGTGACGACTACTAGCTACGCGTTGAACCTCTAGATCCATCAGAAGAATGTGCTTTCGTTGTAGTCGAAAATTTGAGAGTCGACGAGGGCACGACTCTAGATTCGTCGCAGCACGCCACCCAGGTGTCAACGCTCAGTGCGAACGACGATATCTTCACGCCAGGGGGAGAGCCAACGCAGTTCGCGAAACATCGGATTCAAACAGGAGACTACCCACCGATTTCTCCTTATACAAGCTGACCGCATCGAAGAAGGAGACGTTAATAGAACTGGAGAAGAAGATTATTGCAGGGCGTGATCAAGGAATGCGAATCCCAGTGGGCAGCTCCTGTTGTCCTGGTGCCGAAGAAGGATGGATCCACTCCAGTATGCGTCGACTACCGAAAACTTAATGCTGTCACGGTAAGCGATAAATACCCTTTGCCCCGTAATGACAATTTGCCTCACGCAGCGAAATGCGCGCTCTGCGTCAGCACGATCGATCTGTGAGCGGGATACTATCAGGTCACAGTTCACCCTTCAGACCGTGAGAAAACAGCATTTGTCACGCCCCTCGGAACGTATTGCTACACGAGGATGCTAATGGGTTTGAAGAATGCAGGTGCTACGGTCCAAAGACTTATGGACTTATTTCGCAACGGTTTACCAAGTGTATGCGTGTTAGTCTCTTTAGGTGATCCAATAATCATGTCAGACAATTTTGAAAAATATTTAAAAACTTAGGCAGTGTGTTTGACAGACTACGTTTATTTAACCTGCGTGCCAACCGTTCAAAGTGAGTTTTCGCGTGTTCCGAGGCAAAATACCTCGGACATATTATTACTCATCGTGAAATAGAGACTGATCCTGGTAAAATTTCCGCCATCGCTGATATGCCCCAGCCACGAAATGTCACTCATGTCCGAACCTTAATACAAATATGTTCGTGGTACCGCAAATTTGTGCATAATTTTTCTCATGTTGCCAGGCCATTGATAAACTTAATCAAGAAGAACGCAAGATGGCAGTGGACCGCAGCAGAGGAGAAAGCATTTCAGAGTTTGAAGACGGCGCTGGCTACGACACCCATTTTACGGCAAGCCGATGAAAGCTTGCCATTCATAATTAGAACCGACGCCAGTAATTACGCACTCGGTGCAGTTCTCTTGCACGGCGAAGGACCAGACGAGCGACCAGTCGAGTACGCCAGCTGGCTGCTCATTCCAGCCGAGAGAAACTACAACACGACGAAGCGCGAAGCATTGGCTGTTGTATTCGCCATAAAGAAGTTTCGTGGCTATATTGAGGGCACGACCGTCACTGTGGATACCGACCATCAGGTGCTGAAATGACTTTTGTTACAGGAATACGACTTGCAGATTCGTTATACTCCAGGTCGCCGTAACGTGGTTGCAGACACGTTGTCACGGCCTAACCATGTGATGCAGGAGGGAGCATCATGTGACGTCTGCAGCTTCTCAATAGAGTTGCCGAAGAAAAGCGTTGCCGATTTACGAAAAGCCCAGCTGGAAGTTACAGAGGTGGCGAAAATTATCCGCAGCTTTGAAGAGCCCAGCTGCATCGATCTACTAAAATAGATCTCCCGCGGCTATTTGACGATGAACGGCGTCCTCTACAGGTACGGAGCTGACAGCGGCGAGGCGCAGCTCATCGTTCCAGAAAATGAACGTCGCCGCGCCCTTGAAGAGTATCACGATGTAGCGATCGCAGGCCACTGTGGCGTTGAACGCACCTACCACAGGGTTTCATCGCGGTATTACTGGCTAGGGATGAAGCGATATATATGCGTGAAATGCCAGCGGTATAAATTATCAGACATGAAGCCTTCCGGCCTGCTACGCACGCCAGTCGCAGCGCAATGCTTCGAAACCATCGCTGTAGATCTATTCGGCCGCTTGCCAGTGACGCCAAATGACCATATCCCGGGTGTCTTAGGCCAACCGACACATGGGCGATTAACATGTAAAATTAGTTAATTGTGAATAGTATCTCCCCAGTGCAAGATATTAAGATGAAATTTTGCATGCTTATCCGGGGATACTATTTCTATGGATTTCAATTCAAATCAGTCAATTTACAAGTGTAATATTAGAATAAATTAAGAAAAATTGTAGAAGTACCATGAATGTTATTCATATCTTGAAAATAATAGTATCTAAGCAACAGCTCTGATGGAGTAGGGGTAACGTGCGCGCTTCACAATTTAGAGAGTCGGGTTCGAAACCAACCGACAGCAATATTTATTTTTTTATTTTTTCTTTTCAAAATAATTTTTATTATTAGTATGTTTTTAATCTTTTATTAATATTTAATTTAATAAAGTGGATACATTGTACGTAACAAGATTTATTTATTTAAAAAACATTTTATTATTTGCTTTATTGGTTTATTATAAATTAAATTTCTTCAAATTATAGTTAGCTCTGACGAAAACAAAAAAACGAAAATTGAAAATGAATTTGAAGAAATAATAATTGCGCGGGTTGAAGTGGAGCCTACTATTAGTTTAAGAAGTTTACAAATGGAATGTGGAATAAGTAGAACAAAAATTGCTAGAATACTTAAGAAAAATGGATTTAGAAGTTACAAAGTAGGTAACCATCAAGAATTGCGAGACGGCGACGAAGAAAGAAGAGCAACTTATTGTGAAACAATTATGGATAAAGCCAATGAAAACAGAAACTTTTTGTATTCCCTCTGTTATACCGATGAATGCACATTTACTCTTCATAACGAACCGAATGTGCACAACTTTCGCCACTGGTCAAAAGATAAACCAACTCTTCAAAATTTATCAAGAACACAATATCCCCAGAAGGTTAATGTTTGGGCGGGAATTTTGGGATCACACATTATTGGACCATATTTTATTGAAGGGACATTGAACGGTCCAAAATATTTAGATTTATTGGAAACAGTAGTTAGGCCTAGACTTACAGAATTAAATATGGAGAGGATATGGTTTCAACAGGATGGGTGTCCAGCGCATAACGTGCAAATTGTCAAAGAATATTTGGACAATTCATTTCCAGATTCTTGGATTGGTTTAAATGGACCAATTAATTGGCCGGCAAGGTCTCCTGATCTAAGCCCCTTAGATTTTTTTCTTTGGGGTCATTTAAAATCAAAAATTTACGGCCATTGACCACTTTAGAAGACCTGAAAGCGGCAATAAGGAATGAATGTAGGCTTATTTCTAATCGACAGCTAAGCAACGTGAGACAGCAATGTTACGATCGTCTCGGATTTTGCTTAGCGCAAAACGGCGGCCATTTTGAATATTTATTATAATTTTTAAATTTAATGTTGTAATGAGTAGGTACGATTTAATATTTTTTAAATAAATAAATCTTGTTACGTACAATGTATCCACTTTATTAAATTAAATATTAATAAAAGATTAAAAACATACTAATAATAAAAATTATTTTGAAAAGAAAAAATTAAAAAATAAATATTGCTGTCGGTTGGTTTCGAACCCGACTCTCTAAATTGTGAAGCGCGCACGTTACCCCTACTCTATCAGAGCTGTTGCTTAGATACTATTATTTTCAAGATATGAATAACATTCATGGTACTTCTACAATTTTTCTTAATTTATTCTAATATTACACTTGTAAATTGACTGATTTGAATTGAAATCCATAGAAATAGTATCCCCGGATAAGCATGCAAAATTTCATCTTAATATCTTGCACTGGGGAGATACTATTCACAATTAACTAATTTTACATGTTAATCGCCCATGTGTCGGTCGGCCTAAGACACCCGGTATATATATATATATATATATATATATATATATATATATATATATATATATATATATATATATATATATATATTTGTTGTAGAAGACGTGGCCAGCGGGTGGGTGGAGCTGTTTGTAATGAAGCAAGCGACGGCCGAGGCCTGCGCGCGAATTTTAATCGAAGAGGTGTTCTTGCGATACGGCAAGCCGCGCCGAGTCATTTCAGATCATAGCGTGCAATTCGTAAGTGCTGTTATGCAGCACACCATGGATTTGTTACAGGTGGAGCAGGTGCTGACGCCGTTGTATCACCTAGAGGCCAACCCCGTAGAGCAGACGAACCGCGACTTGAAATCGCAGCTAGGCGTGCTAGTAGATAGCGAGCACGCGATATGGGACAACAAACTTCCAGCGATTAAAAATTAAATTAGTGTGACACTTTACTTGAAGCTCTGAAGAGATTTTCGTAAAAAATATATACTCCAAAACGTGTCAAATTTAGTATTTAAGATTTTTATATGAAGTGGAACAACATATTAAATTTTGGCTAAAATTGATAATCCGGAAGTGATACTTTACTTAAAGCTCTTAACAGTCTTTCGTGAAAAATATATATTATGATATATTCCAAAACTTTTCAAATTTAGTATTTAAGACTCCTGTATGAAGGGGAGCAACCGAGTAACATTAGATTTTGGCTAAAATTGATAAACCGAAAGTGATACTTTATTTGAAGCTCTGAATAGATTTTCGTGAAAAATAAATTGATACAATCCAAAAATTTTCAAATTTGGTATTTAAGACTTTTATATTAATGAGATCGACATATTAGATGTTTTCTAAAATTGATAAACCGGAAGTACTACTTTACAGGAAGCTATAAACAGATTTTCTTGAAAAAATATATTAAAACATGATTCAGAACTTCTCAAATTTGGTATTTAAAACTCGTGTATAATTTGAAACTACATTAGATTTTGACTATACCTATATGATAAACCGGAAGTGGTACTTAATTTGGAGCTCTTAACAGATTTTCGAGGAAAAACATAATAAAATATAATCCAAAATTTGATATTACAGACTTTTCTATTTATTGGAACAACAAATTAGATTTTGTTTACAAACGATCAACCGGAAGTGATACTTTACTTAAAGCTCATTGGTATTTCAAACATGGAATTGACGGGAGGTCATGTGTTGGCCACATCAGATTTTTTAGACTTTATACCAGTATCAATGTCAATATCTGAATAACATTACCATAACAACAACTCATTACACCCTAGGCTGGTATATAACAACCGCGAAAGCAGGGTTGTTTTGATAATAATAACATGCCAGTCGGACGTTAAATAAATTAACGGACATAATATAGTAAATAAAAAAATATTATCAGTAACTACTTAGGTAAATAGTATATCATGCAACAAGTGTATACATGCCCGTTTTACCCAAAATGCGCATGTTTTTTGATAAAAAATTATCAGTATGAATTAATTTATTTTTAAATCTAATGAGTAATGACTTTTCAAAGTAGGTATTTACTATGTATAACATGTTTACGTAACTCAAGTTGTTACTTAAAAACATTATTAAGTAAACATAAATATGATTAAATGTTAATAAATTACTTGAAAAATCACACAAACAGCATTTTTCTTTTAGACAACCGACGTTTCGGTACACTCTTGTGCCTTCATCTGGGCAAGTAAGGTCTTACAAAAATTTACGTTTTCTCATGTACACATTTAGTTTTTCCACATCGTACAAAATTCATAAAACGCACATATACGACTAGGTATATCACTTCGCTCTCATATTGAGCAACGAATGTTTTTTGTGTACATGAGAAAATATAAATTTTTGTAAGATCTTACTTACCCAGTAAAAGTTCAAGAGTGTACCGAAACGTCATTGTGAAAGAAAATAAACGCTGTTTGATTGAGATTTCGAGTAGATGTAAACATCTAATCAGTACCACAGTCGAGAAATTTCCCATATAAATGATTCCCTCAGACAGTGTCACTGGATTCGTGTACACAAGTGATTCATGTGCGTGCCAAAATTAAACCCTATATTAAGTCGTCATTTTTTCTGAAAATTGAAAGTATCTCAAAAACGACTGAGTTTATCAAGTTTTACCAAGAGTATCCTTTTGTGTATTTTTGCATTATATGTTAATAGGTAAAAAATAACGATGAAAACGTTCAAACTTTCTCATATGAAACGCCTGTGATTGAGATATAGAAACAAAAGAAAGTATAAACAACATACTTCTAAATAAATAATATTCGCATACTATTTCAAAATTTCAGAATAACTAAACTAGTACTTACCAGAGTTAATAAAAATGTGTCTGATGAGGTGCGTTTTCAGGGGGCAATAACGAAACGTTTCCGGACACCATATACAATATTTTTTACTCAAAATAATATGTAAATTAATTTTGGCACCCCCGTTGTGAATCACACTGAACTTATAAAATGTTTGATGTCCGGTTGCAGACACATTCATCATTTCTTTAATTAGTTAACGGAACATCAAAATTAATCAGTCCATCAAATATAATTGAGTTGCACAAAACAATTTCTTACATGTTGATGCCTTGATTGATAAATCAGTTCATCAAATAATGAAACGCAATATCTAGTTACCTACTTTTTAAAGTGGTTGCTTGTAGACAGGTACAGAAGTGAACAGCTTTTGTAAAGCGTATAGTTACAGGCTGATTCATAAAGTGTGTGCCAAAATAAAATCATATATTGGGGGAGTCATTTTGAGTAAAAAATATTGTATGAAAGTACATATGTCCGGAAACTTTTCGTTACATTTTTACACCCCTTTTAAAATGCACCTCATTAGACACATTTTTATTAATAACTCTTGTACTAGTTGCACTAAAATTTTCAAACTTGGTACGGAAATACCGCCGAGGATGTATATTTATACCTTATTTTTTCTGTATTTCAACTAGAACGTCTCATATGGGGAAGTCATGAACGTTTTTCATCATTATTTTTTTACCTATTAACATTTTGCATTTTTACTTATAAAATTTAACATATAATGCAAAATTACACGAAAAGGTACTCTTGCTAAAACTTAATAAACGCAGTAGTTTTTAAAATATTTCATTTCTTAAAAAATTTAATTATCCAAAATATTTAGTATAGAAGTTACAACACAATCAACTTCCCATAAAATATTATAGAACAAAAAATACAAAACACAACAAACGATTATCAACAGTAGTAAATTTTTCTAATTAAAAAAATGGAAAATTTCATGCACGTAAATATGCAGATATGGTGTTTATTTACAGGCCAGTCGATAAGGGGTTTATTGTGGAAATAATTGGTAGCAAGCTGGAGTAAATTTTATTCTTTATTGAGACTTCCAAAAAGACTTACTATTTTTGCATGGTCTAGCGACCCCGGATTTTGCCGCCATATGTATTTTTCACGTTGTTTTTTCAATATGGCGACAAAATCCGGGTACGCTAGACCGTGCAAAATTAGTATTATAACACACAGGTTAGGAATTTGGGGTTCGAGGTGCCGAGAGGAATAAGAATAAAAAAAACGTGGTTGCCTCTATTTTTAATATAAAGGAAATTAGCGGATAAATAAATACAAACGAAATCTATTATTAACATAACACATAAACTTAAACACGCGAACACAACACAATTAAATAAATCAGATATTAAACAAAAAACACACAGCAAAAAAATATAAAGAGAAAGTGAAACAAACAACTGGTCAGACGGGCGGACGAAAATTGACCCAGATCTCTGGGTTTACCTTCGACCTGCAAACTTTTTCCCCTTCCTACAAGCGACAAATCTGTAGAGAACCAGGGAAATATGTCGTGGGGAAATTCCATGCGCTACAGACTCCCTCTCTGGATCCACGAATCGTCCGAGACGTGGGTTCAGGTTACTTCTAATGTTTCCTTGGCCGACCGCGTCGACGGGGAGGAACGGCCGGCTCGGGCAACGACTGTGCGTTACCTTTAAACAGGGTCAGCGACGACACTTGGTAGCGACCTAGAGGAATCGAAGGCTGCTGTGGCGAGGCTACTTCGCATATCGTCGGGTTACTGCCAAAACAAGCTAACTCCACTTTTTGTTAATTCGGCGTTAAGTGCTCCATTAGATTAAATAATGCTCAAAAAACAAACTGACAAAACAAGACAACTTCAAACAAAACGTTAAGGCGGGAAAATCAAGTGGCCGAATAACCCAAGTTCATTTTTATAAATTTTAGTCTGCTAAAATCAGATAAGTACATTTGTATGTCTAAATAGGAATATATTTTATAACATGAAACTTTCTAGTTCAGCCTAAACGAGACAAAAGGCAGTTAGATTGTTTTCGCTGTATGAAATAAAATTACATTTAAATTTTTGTCAAGCAAAAACAAGACATCTGCCAGTTATTTGGTTTTCGCTCTACTGTTTTCTGCAAAACACATAATCTTCAACATAAACAGTAAAATAATTGGCACTTAGTTTATTTTGGTAGTATGAAATTTGGAAACATTTCGTGCTTCTGTATCCATGTGTTTGGACTTAACTTACGTTTTTAATGAAAAATGTCTTCACCTAGTTCCCGTATATTAAAAATGGTGTTAGAACCTAAATTATGTAATGGTAAGACTTTTTTGCATTAACCCATTACTGCCCAGAATTATTTTTTTCTCTGTTAATGTTGAAATTTGCAATACTTGTTTAAAGAGCGTTCTGGTTGTTGGGAAAAATAATAAAAAAATATAACATTTATAGTTTTTTATTTATGACATGGGTCGTTACCGACCCCTTGGGCATATCATATACATAAAATAAACTATATTCTTATTTTTTTATTACAAATAAGACAATTAATTTTATATAATTATACTTCTTAAAATATATAAATGTAATTATATTTCAAATACAACAATAAAATAGACAAAAATATTATTTTTCATGAAATTCTTCAAAACATTTATCGTGTATAAGTACGTTGCAAGTTCCACAGCATTTTGTAGTTTTATTTTTACATAACGCACAACGGCGTCTTGGCTGTTGTGTAATAATTATATGCCGTCCTCCCGCTATGCGCGCATTTACTACAGACTGTCGTTTTGGTCCTGGAATAGTTGCCTTTTTGCCATATTTCAGTAGTAGTGATTGTACTACTTCGCGGCGAAATTGCAAATTATCAATTTGTTTCCCGTATGCTCGACTTAGCAACCAGGAATTCACTAAGCAAACATCAAACATCCAAAAAAGTATAGGCGTATACCATTTCTTGCCTCTCATTGATATTCTATAATTTGAGACGTTATTATCTAACTGGTCGACACCGCCCATGTAATTATTGTAGGCATGAACAATATTTGGTTGCGGAATTGTAATTCTTAATTTGTCTTTCCATCTCACTGCAACAATATTATTTTTCTTGTCAACGATGGAATCTGTTTCTCCCCTATCTCCTTTCTTCATTTGCTTTGCATCTTTTAGAATACAATTACCAATTCTATTCTCTCTAACAGTTCCAGTTACACCATATCCAAATTCACTAAGTGTTTGAACCAATTTGGTAGAAGTGAAGAAATTATCAAAATATAGTGAAAACTTTTTATTTTGGTAATATTCCTTCAAAATTTTAGCAAATTTGACAACAACTGATTCACCGAGTCCTCTTTTTTCAAGTAATTCGTTTTGATTGTTTTGTCGTCCTTGATAAATATCAAACTGTAAACAGTATCCTAATTTTAGGGCAAGAACCCATGCTTTATATCCAAATATTATGGGTTTTGCTTTTATAAATTGTTTACAGCCATGTCTACCATAATAAGGGATCATTGATTCATCAATGGAGACATTTGGTTGTACAGGTGCATTGAGCTTAAACTTTTTGTTTAGAGCTGTTATCAAAGGTCTGATTTTAGCCATTTTATCATTCGGAGAAAGGTTAGTGTTATCAGAAGCATGAAAGAAACGGAAAATTTCTTCTAATCTATTTCGGCGCATTGACTGGGAAACAAACGAGTTGTGAACATCTTCTTTTTCTTCCCAAAACATCCTACGACGTGGAATAGGAACATATCCACTAAGTAACAGTATTCCTATGAATACATACAATTCCTCTGATGATAATTCAAAATTCGGTACATTTTTCTGTGCAGCATACATAACAGTATATTTTACCAGATCATTCACAATGTCTGGCGAAAGAAATAATTCAAAAAATTCTAATGAATCACTATCAGCAGAAAGAGTCCGTGGAGGTATATATTCAGTCCAATTTTCAGTGAAATCTTTTTGCGAAATGTCTCCCTTTTCCCATGTAGGTTTGTCGACTAATTTTCGCTTTTTAGCACTCACAGATTTTTTTCTTGCACAGTACTAGTTTCTGAAGAGTTATCATACATAAATTCGGCCTCTGCACACAATTGATTACTGTTTAGATGATCAGGATCATTTGTTTCTTCGTCGCCAGAATCTGCATCAGTATCCTTATTTACATTATCAGGAGGCATAATAACTATACCATCTGGAACTAAATCATCATCGTCCAAATTTTCAATTATTTCTAATAATTCTGCTGTAGTAAGCGGTCGTTTCCTATAATCAAAATAATACCATCACTGTATAATCAGTTGCCCAAGGGGTCGTTAGTGACCCATGTTCATAAATTATTGAATAAATATTAAAAATTGCAAATATTATTTAGCGCTAAATTAATAATATAAAACTATTACATATTTTCGTGTTAAAAAGAAAGTTTTTGTTAATTACAAAACATGTAGTTAGTACTTACGTATCTTTGAATTCCTCCATTTAAATATATATATATATATATATATATATATATATATATATATATATATATATATATATATATATATATATATTTGTTGTAGAAGACGTGGCCAGCGGGTGGGTGGAGCTGTTTGTAATGAAGCAAGCGACGGCCGAGGCCTGCGCGCGAATTTTAATCGAAGAGGTGTTCTTGCGATACGGCAAGCCGCGCCGAGTCATTTCAGATCATAGCGTGCAATTCGTAAGTGCTGTTATGCAGCACACCATGGATTTGTTACAGGTGGAGCAGGTGCTGACGCCGTTGTATCACCTAGAGGCCAACCCCGTAGAGCAGACGAACCGCGACTTGAAATCGCAGCTAGGCGTGCTAGTAGATAGCGAGCACGCGATATGGGACAACAAACTTCCAGCGATTAAATTCGCGATGAACAACGTGACGAGCCAGTCTACCAGATTCTCGCCCGCGTGCCTAACCTTCGGGCAGGATTTGCGGACAACGGACGACCGACCGACATGCGTGCGGTGATGCTCTCGGGGAATTTCATGTCCGAGATCACACCAAACTTGTCGTCGCTAGCCAGTACGTTGCGAGAAGCATGCGATGCCCGAGAACAGCAGCAGGACCGAAGGAGAGCTGATGTAGAGCAGAAGAGAAAACCATCTCCAGCTTACGCATTCGGAGATCTCGTCCTAGTGAAGACTCACGTCCTAAGCGACGCCGATAAGAGCGTTACCTCCAAGTTCGCTCCCAGAAGAGACAAGCCGTAAGTTATCCGCACGATCGATGGGGAGATATGCGAAGTAGCCTCGCCACAGCAGCCTTCGATTCCTCTAGGTCGCTACCAAGTGTCGTCGCTGACCCTGTTTAAAGGTAACGCACAGTCGTTGCCCGAGCCGGCCGTTCCTCCCCGTCGACGCGGTCGGCCAAGGAAACATTAGAAGTAACCTGAACCCACGTCTCGGACGATTCGTGGATCCAGAGAGGGAGTCTGTAGCGCATGGAATTTCCCCACGACATATTTCCCTGGTTCTCTACAGATTTGTCGCTTGTAGGAAGGGGAAAAAGTTTGCAGGTCGAAGGTAAACCCAGAGATCTGGGTCAATTTTCATCCGCCCGTCTGACCAGTTGTTTGTTTCACTTTCTCTTTATATTTTTTTGTTGTGTGTTTTTTGTTTAATATCTGATTTATTTAATTGTGTTATGTTCGCGTGTTTAAGTTTATGTGTTATGTTAATAATAGATTTCGTTTGTATTTATTTATCCGTTAATTTCCTTTATATTAAAAATAGAGGCAACCACGTTTTTTTATTCTTATTCCTCTCGGCACCTCGAACCCCAAATTCCTAACCTGTGTGTTATAATACTAATTTTGCACGGTCTAGCGTACCCGGATTTTGTCGCCATATTGAAAAAACAACGTGAAAAATACATATGGCGGCAAAATCCGGGGTCGCTAGACCATGCAAAAATAGTAAGTCTTTTTGGAAGTCCCAATAAAGAATAAAATTTACTCCAGCTTGCTACCAATTATTTCCACAATAAACCCCTTATCGACTGGCCTGTAAATAAACACCATATCTGCATATTTACGTGCATGAAATTTTCCATTTTTTTAATTAGAAAAATTTACTACTGTTGATAATCGTTTGTTGTGTTTTGTATTTTTTGTTCTATAATATTTTATGGGAAGTTGATTGTGTTGTAACTTCTATACTAAATATTTTGGATAATTAAATTTTTTAAGAAATGAAATATTTTAAAAACTACTGCGTTTATTAAGTTTTAGCAAGAGTACCTTTTCGTGTAATTTTGCATTATATGTTAAATTTTATAAGTAAAAATGCAAAATGTTAATAGGTAAAAAAATAATGATGAAAAACGTTCATGACTTCCCCATATGAGACGTTCTAGTTGAAATACAGAAAAAATAAGGTATAAATATACATCCTCGGCGGTATTTCCGTACCAAGTTTGAAAATTTTAGTGCAACTAGTACAAGAGTTATTAATAAAAATGTGTCTAATGAGGTGCATTTTAAAAGGGGTGTAAAAATGTAACGAAAAGTTTCCGGACATATGTACTTTCATACAATATTTTTTACTCAAAATGACTCCCCCAATATATGATTTTATTTTGGCACACACTTTATGAATCAGCCTGTAACTATACGCTTTACAAAAGCTGTTCACTTCTGTACCTGTCTACAAGCAACCACTTTAAAAAGTAGGTAACTAGATATTGCGTTTCATTATTTGATGAACTGATTTATCAATCAAGGCATCAACATGTAAGAAATTGTTTTGTGCAACTCAATTATATTTGATGGACTGATTAATTTTGATGTTCCGTTAACTAATTAAAGAAATGATGAATGTGTCTGCAACCGGACATCAAACATTTTATAAGTTCAGTGTGATTCACAACGGGGGTGCCAAAATTAATTTACATATTATTTTGAGTAAAAAATATTGTATATGGTGTCCGGAAACGTTTCGTTATTGCCCCCTGAAAACGCACCTCATCAGACACATTTTTATTAACTCTGGTAAGTACTAGTTTAGTTATTCTGAAATTTTGAAATAGTATGCGAATATTATTTATTTAGAAGTTGTTGTTTATACTTTCTTTTGTTTCTATATCTCAATCACAGGCGTTTCATATGAGGAAGTTTGAACGTTTTCATCGTTATTTTTTACCTATTAACATATAATGCAAAAATACACAAAAGGATACTCTTGGTAAAACTTGATAAACTCAGTCGTTTTTGAGATACTTTTAATTTTCAGAAAAAATGACGACTTAATATAGGGTTTAATTTTGGCACGCACATGAATCACTTGTGTACACGAATCCAGTGACACTGTCTGAGGGAATCATTTATATGGGAAATTTCTCGACTGTGGTACTGATTAGATGTTTACATCTACTCGAAATCTCAATCAAACAGCGTTTATTTTCTTTCACAATGACGTTTCGGTACACTCTTGAACTTTTACTGGGTAAGTAAGATCTTACAAAAATTTAAATTTTCTCATGTACACAAAAAACATTCGTTGCTCAATATGAGAGCGAAGTGATATACCTAGTCGTATATGTGCGTTTTATGAATTTTGTACGATGTGGAAAAACTAAATGTGTACATGAGAAAACGTAAATTTTTGTAAGACCTTACTTGCCCAGATGAAGGCACAAGAGTGTACCGAAACGTCGGTTGTCTAAAAGAAAAATGCTGTTTGTGTGATTTTTCAAGTAATTTATTAACATTTAATCATATTTATGTTTACTTAATAATGTTTTTAAGTAACAACTTGAGTTACGTAAACATGTTATACATAGTAAATACCTACTTTGAAAAGTCATTACTCATTAGATTTAAAAATAAATTAATTCATACTGATAATTTTTTATCAAAAAACATGCGCATTTTGTGTAAAACGGGAATGTATACACTTGTTGCATGATATACTATTTACCTAAGTAGTTACTGATAATATTTTTTTATTTACTATATTATGTCCGTTAATTTATTTAACGTCCGACTGGCATGTTATTATTATCAAAACAACCCTGCTTTCGCGGTTGTTATATACCAGCCTAGGGTGTAATGAGTTGTTGTTATGGTAATGTTATTCAGATATTGACATTGATACTGGTATAAAGTCTAAAAAATCTGATGTGGCCAACACATGACCTCCCGTCAATTCCATGTTTGAAATACCAATGAGCTTTAAGTAAAGTATCACTTCCGGTTGATCGTTTGTAAACAAAATCTAATTTGTTGTTCCAATAAATAGAAAAGTCTGTAATATCAAATTTTGGATTATATTTTATTATGTTTTTCCTCGAAAATCTGTTAAGAGCTCCAAATTAAGTACCACTTCCGGTTTATCATATAGGTATAGTCAAAATCTAATGTAGTTTCAAATTATACACGAGTTTTAAATACCAAATTTGAGAAGTTCTGAATCATGTTTTAATATATTTTTTCAAGAAAATCTGTTTATAGCTTCCTGTAAAGTAGTACTTCCGGTTTATCAATTTTAGAAAACATCTAATATGTCGATCTCATTAATATAAAAGTCTTAAATACCAAATTTGAAAATTTTTGGATTGTATCAATTTATTTTTCACGAAAATCTATTCAGAGCTTCAAATAAAGTATCACTTTCGGTTTATCAATTTTAGCCAAAATCTAATATGTTACTCGGTTGCTCCCCTTCATACAGGAGTCTTAAATACTAAATTTGAAAAGTTTTGGAATATATCATAATATATATTTTTCACGAAAGACTGTTAAGAGCTTTAAGTAAAGTATCACTTCCGGATTATCAATTTTAACCAAAATTTAATATGTTGTTCCACTTCATATAACAATCTTAAATACTAAATTTGACACGTTTTGGAGTATATATTTTTTACGAAAATCTCTTCAGAGCTTCAAGTAAAGTGTCACACTAATATGTTGTTCCTCTTGATATAGAAGTCTTAAATACTAAAAGTAAAGAGTCACTTCCAGTTATCCAATTTTACCCAAAATCTAATCAACTCTTTATATGAATGTAGAAAGCTTAAATACGGAAAATAGAAATTTTCGGAAGTTTGTTGTAAGTTATCGTGGAGGAAAAATCGTCGCACACAGACACACACACACAAGCGCAAACGTGTTGTAGGGACCCTAATTCGTGCTTATTTACTGAAAACTCGAATTTTTGGACAGATAACATTACCTCCCTTACCTACGGTATGACGGAAGGTAAAAATTATAAAGAAATTAAATATCATATATCAGCCATCTATGCTATAACTCTAGAAACAGCAGCTATATTAAGAAAGTTCTGATTGAAAGGTGTCAATGTCAAGTGCATTGACAGTATGTTTGTAATAATTTTGCTACAAATATAGGATCTTTTGCTAGAAACTTTCGTTGGAAATATTGTGGCGTGCGTGTTGAATTAGTGAAACAAGCCTAAAGATTTTGTATTGCGTTTTATTTATAAAATGTCGACACAACTTAAAAAAATACAAAGCAAATATTAATTGTCAATGTCAATATATATGATAGCCTACTTAATATGTAAACGTTATTTTATTTTTACATTCCTCCTCGTTTACACAATTTTACATTTATTTCGAAAGTTGTTATGTTTAACAATTGACAATGGTTTCGTTACGAAATCAGTAACCATTTGCTCTGTTGGACTATATACGCATTTAACCATTTGCTTGTCAATATAATGTTTAACAAAATGATATTTCACATCAATGTGCTTTGTTCTATTTGAAAACTTCTCGTTTTTGATGAAATTTAAGCAACTTTGATTATCTTCGTAAATTGTTATTGGACTGTCTATCATCTGGTCCATATCGTTTAATAAACGTAGCCATGCTGATTCTTGAAATGCTTCTGTTGATGATAAAGAAATACATTGCTGCTTCCTACATGTCCAAATTATGACACCGCCATTTAAGAAAAATATGTAACCACTATTTGACTTGCGCGTTTGTCTGTCTTCAGCCCAACTTGCATCAGCATAACCAATAAGTGATTTCTGAAATAAATTGTGAAAAATTGTCAGCCATCGGGATTCGAACCCGAGACCCCTATCTTGCCGGGACAGTGCTCTTACCAACTAAGCTATTGGCTGCTCTCCTCTCGATGGCTGAACAATCTTTCACTTTTAAATTCGTATAATTGCTGAGGATATTATTAATCGTCACATGATTAGATGTGGGGTTGCCAAGCTACCACTGCGTTTAAACATCTAGTGAACGATGTCATAATTTACTCAAGGCCCTACCAGACCAAATTCTAATATTAACAATGAGTGAACAGTTTGTATATTTGAAATAAAATGTGAAAAATTGTCAGACATCGGGATTCGAACCCGAGACCCCTATCTTGCTGGGACAGTGCTCTTACCAACTAAGCTATTGGCTGCTCTCCTCTCGATGGCTGAACAATCTTTCACTTTTAAAGTCGCATAACTGCTGAGGATATTATTAATCGTCACATCCAATTAATTTTTGATATTGAACATTATCTGTTAATAAATCTGATGGTTCATTTTTGCCATAATTTTCTTCCATTGGTGGTTTTACTGCTTTTGCATCTTTTAAAACGTAATCTGATGCAATTTGCTTGATGTAACTAGACTGGCACAATTCAAAATTATTATCATTGTCTTCAATGACCAAATGGTACTCCATTATCTATAATTTTTAATAAATCGATTGAAGAAGGCCACTGTCCCGATATTTGGAAAAAGGCCCTTGTTGTTCCAATATTCAAAAGTGGCAACAAAAATTTAATTGAGAACTACAGACCCATCTCCAAACTGTGTATTTTTGAAAAGGTTTTCGAAACTATAATTTTCTCCTCTTTATTCCTGGTCGAAATGTTGATACTAACTTGGTGGAATACACAGAATTCATTCTTAAAAAAATGGATGATAGAATCCAGGTAGATGCCGTCTATACCGACTTCTCTAAAGCCTTTGATAAAATTAATCACAATATATTAATTAATAAATTAGCAGAAGTCGGTGTACACGGTCCATTATTACAACGGCTCTGTTCTTATTTAACTAATAGAGTACAGTGTGTCGTTTCGCATGAATATCAGTCACGTGATATTATAACTTCTGGTTTGCCTCAGGGTTCACATCTTGCACCCTTATTGTTCAATATTTTTATTAATGATATCACGAAATGCTTTTCTCATGCTAAATTCCTATTATATGCTGACGATTTAAAGATCTATCATCCAATTAAGTCTGTTCATGATGCTGAAAGTCTTCAATATGATATACTCGTAAATTTGTTCAATGAATACTGTGTTAAGAATAAATTATATATTAATACCACTAAATGCTGTTCCATTAGTTTTACGCGAAATAGAAATAAAATTTATTATTCTTATAGTATTAATGGCGAAACATTAACATATGTCAACCAAGTTAAAGATTTAGGAGTAATATTAGATTCCAAACTTATATTTGATGTTCATGTCGACCATATTACTAAAAAAGCTTATAAGATGTTGGGATTTTTAATACGTACAGCAAGAAATTTCAAAAACCTGTATACTATATTATCCTTATATTATTCATTAGTTCGTAGTCAACTTGAATTTTCTTCTGTGTCTTGGTCTCCGACATATAGTATTTACATTAATAGAATTGAAAAAATTCAAGATAAGTTTTTGAAATATTTTGTTGGGAAATTTACCAATTATTCTGTTAATTTATTATCTCTAGAAAAACGGAGAGTGTTAGCAGATTTTATGTTTCTTTATAAATTAACGAATAACCTTATCGATACCCCATCCATCCTCAGCCAGTTCTCATTCCGTGTACCTACCTATTCTACAAGATCTAATAATATGTTCACTGTTCCAAATATCAGTACCAACTCTGCCGCTAATTCACCGATTAACAGAATTTCCTCTTTATTCAATAAAACAATGATTGATAGTTCTTTACCAGATATTTTCACAGTAACGTTAAAAAACTTTAAAAGGAAAATAACCGCTCATTTATAGAATATATAAAATCTGCTAATTCTTTATTAGCACCTAATCTGTAAATGTTGGCAATCTAATATATTTACCACATTATTACTGCCTATGCTTTTTACCTTCCGTCACCTTTAGGTAAGGAAGGTATTGTCTTTGGTCAAAAAATTCGATGATGAGTTTTTAATCAATAAGCACGTTTTAGGGTCCCTAGAATACGAATTTACTATTTTTACGATGATGTCTGTATGTGTGTGTGTGTGTGTGTGTGTGTGTGTGTGTGTGTGTGTGTGGATGTGTGTGTGTGTGTGGATGTGTGTGTGTGTGTAACAAAATTTTCGTCTGCGATAACTCTAATACGACAGTTACAAAAATTATAATTTTTTCGTATACTTCTTCGTTACATCCATATGAAGAGCTGATTAGATTTTGGTTACAATTGGTCAACCGGAAGTACCCTCATTTGAAGATTTTAACAGTTTTTCTTGAAAAAACTATGTTAAATATAATTTTTTCACATTTGATGTTATTATAAATATTAAAGAATATTTTATTCTCTATACGATTTGACTGCATTTTATACTTAACATTAAATGGATACAGAGTTAAAAAATTAGAAAGAAATTAAATTTCATAAAGTAGCCATAGCTATGGAAACAGCTACTATATTAAGAAAATTCTGATTGAAAGATGTCAGTGTCAAGTGAAATTGACATAGTGTTTGTCTTATAATTTTTTCTGGAAATATAGGATCTTTTGCTTTCTGTATGGAATTTGTATAAAATACATACAACTGCTTTAAGGTAATGTACAAGAAATAATAATAATAATAATAATAATAATAATAAATCTTTTATTTCTGCAGATACATTACATTGTATATAGAAAACGTCACAAAATAATAATTTTCTGTATGAAATTTGCATAAAATACATGCAACTGCGGGAAGGTAATGTACAAGAAATAGAATTTTTTAATTTAGCAATGAACTTTCCCTATGAAATTTGTACAAAATACATAGAACTGACGGAAGGTAATGTGCTGGCCACATCAGATTTTTTTGTAAATTTCTTTGTATTTTTTTGTAAGTGCCACTCTGTTATTGGGATTTATCCTGTTGAGTGGCCAAATCTCTAAAATAAAAAAATAAAATAAAAAAATTAGACCAAGATTTGCATTTCAAAATGTGCTGCTAGTATACGTTCAATAAACTTTGTCTTCAGTTACTTTACCAGCTACAATGATGTCATCTACATAAATAAGAACGTAATACCAGTTACCATTGATTTTCTTTGAATAAAGACACTGATCTGCTTGATTTTGTTTTACACCAGCATTTATAAATACTTTATGATTTGCTTCATTCCATGCTCTTGCAGCTTGCTTAAGACCATAAATACTTTTCTTTAGTAGACAAAATTTTGATGTATCTCCTATGTGAAAACCTGGTGGCTAAAAAATTAAGAAATACAGTATTTGCATCAAGATGAAACACCAATAATTTTTCTTTAGCTGCTACTGATAACAATATACGCATTGTTGTTTGACGTACGACAGGTGCAAATATTTTGTCATAGTCTTCGCCGTATTTTTTGAAAATCCTTATGCCACCACACGTGCTTTGAATCGTTGAATGCTGCCATCTGCATTGGCTTTGACTTTGTAAACCCATTTGCACCCAATTGCTTTTTGTCCTTGGGTAACTCTGATAACTGCCAAGTGCCATTCTTTTTAAGCGATTCCATTTCGTCTTTCATTGCACTCAATCAATAATCTTATTCTTTATCTGAAATTGCTTCATTGTAAGTTTTTGGTTAAACAATTTTACTATTCACAATGAAAATTTATTCTTTGAAATGTAATCTTTTTGGTGGAATTCCTTTGGTTGATCGTCGAGAAACGCGAATTTGAGGCACTTTTTCTTGTACATTTTCAAATTGCTCCTCCTCAATTAATTCATCGTTTTGATTTTCTATTTCTTCATTTACGGATTGATTTTCATTATTTAATATGTTTGTTTTTTATTTTGAGTAAGATTGATGTCTACCTGTAAATCTCTTTTATCTTGAAACTGTAGTGTAAGATTTAACTTTATGTGCGTCAGAATTGAATCTGATATCACGACTGACAATTATCTTTTTAGTCGATGGATTGTAGCACCTGTATGTTTTAGATTCATTATCATAACCAAGAAATATCATTTTGATGCTTGATAATACAAGCTTTTGTCTTCTCTCTTTAGGAACATAAACAAAAATTTTGAGCAAAAATTTTGAAAATTCTTTATATTTGGATGTAATTAGCCATACTGATTGTTTCTCCCCAAAAAGTATTTGGTAGATTAGCATCAATTATCTTACATCGTGCCATTTCCATGACAGTTCTATTTTTCCGTTCTGCAACACCATTTTTCTGTGGTGAATATGCTGCAGTCAGTTGAATTTAAATTCCTTCATCTGCCAAGTACTTTTGCAATTTGTTGCTCAAGTACTCGCCACCATGATCCGAACGAATTTTCTTTACTTTATGCTTAAACTTTTTTTTAACTAGCTTAAGATACCTTTTTAGTGCTTATGGTACTTCTGATTTATGTGCTAATAAAGAAATTCCATTTATCACTTGGAGTTGCAGTTTGCATAGGACCGTAAACGTCTGTATGAATTAAATCCAATGGTGCCGATGACTTGTTTGATAAGTTTTTTAGGAATGGTAATCTTGTAATTTTACCCTTCATCCAAGTGTCACATGATATTTTGATACCACAGTCAACTATTTCCATCCCGTCAACTAATCAATCACTGTATTGACTTTATGTGATTGTCGTAATCTATATAAATTTCCAGTTGGATCTGCAACACCGATCTGTTTATCATCTATCAAAATTTCGCAAATTTTCCTTTTGAAATTAATTTCATAATCTTGGAATGCCAAATGTCGAACTGACACTACGTTGTTTATCAATTTTGGTGCAAATAATACTTCTGCAGCTTTAACTAATATAACATTGCCTCTTTTATCCATGAACGATAATTTACCATTACCTATGCCTTTAACTGGCACTAATTCTCCACTCGCAACTTCAATTGTGCCTTGATATGTTTATGTCATTGACTACATGTCTTGTTGCACCTGAATCTATTACCCAATCTGAAGCTATACCACCAAGTAAAAAAATTATATATTTGTATTCGGCTGTATTTACTTTATTATAACTTCTTTGATTTTTAACTTTATTTGTATTCTTTTCTTTCCAAGCTTTGTATTTTCTGTATTCATGTTTCTGATGACCAATTTTCTTGCAAAAATAGCAGGTCATTGATCCTTTATTGAACACTGCTTTCAATTTTTTTTCTTTTGAATTCATATTTTTATCTTTATGTTGTCGCCGTTTATATTCAGCTATAACTTTCTGTTGTACGGCTGGAAATGTCAACTCCGTTTCTGGTCGTGTTTCTAATGCTGTTATTAATGCATCATAACTTCGAGGTAGGTTGCGCAATAGCATTGCCACACTCCATTTATCAGATAGTGCTTCCTCACCAATGTCTCTTAATTTTAAAAATAGATTTTGCATGCGGTTTGTGTGCTCTGTAGCACTTTCACTTTTATTTAGTTTTAAGGAACAAATTATTCGCATGAGATGCACTTGATTTGTAAGAATGCTTTTTTCATGATACTCTTTTAGGGCTTTGCAGTTTTCTTATTTCAAATGTGTATTAACTGATCATCTTTAACTGTAAGCCCAATATATGCCTTCGCCTGATCATCAGCTTCATCCCAATTTTCAATTGCCTCTACATTTGATGTCTTATTTGTTGGATCTTGGATTGGTCGCGATCCTTCAATAACTTTTCTTCACAATTTTTCTTTAGTTAACAACAATTGCACTTTATATTTCCAATTTGAATAATTTTCATTATGCAGTCTCTGTATGTTGGCTTTAATATCTACCATGTTGTCGTTAATTACATTATGTTATACAATCTTTCAGCTTAAGAATTGAAAAAAAATTACTTATTCAAATTGCGTTATTACCTTCATGCAATTTCTTTCACGAGCCTGGGCCTCATAACCGGTTGGAAATATTGTGGCGTGTGTGTTGAATAAGTGAAACAAGCCTTAAGATTTTGTATTCCTTTTTACCTCCCGCTACCCTTGGTAAGGGAGGTATAGGGATCGTGCTAAAAATCGCATATCGGTATTTTGGTAAATGACCACGTTTTAAGGTCCTTAGAATCCATTTTTAACATTTTCACGATGATATCTGTGTGTATGTGTGTCTGGATCCTTCACTCTAACTCAAATACTATCATTCAGAAAATTTTGAAACCTTGTATTTTGAACTTTTTCTATAATGGAAAGAGCCCTTTAGATTTTGGTGAAAATCGGATAACCGGAAATGGCACTTTACTAGAAGCTCAAAATAGTTTTTCTTAGAAAAATTACTTTTAGATGTTATTTTTTGAGATTAATGTTATTATAAAAATTAAATATTATTAAATTTTCTATAGACTTGCATGAATACTTTTTCTATACATTCTTCCATTTAAGCCATTCAGTATTGCGGAGCATTGGGAATAGTTTTGACCTCTGATTGGATGAAATTAGAGACAAGAGACAAGGTTAGCCAATGTAATTTCGGCTACTTCAGATTTGCGCTGTTGCCAGTGCCATCTACTGAATGGCTTAAATGGAACAGAGCATATATATTTTATGGAGGAATTTATAAAATTATCTATAATTTAAATCCCAGAGCCTACGCTTTAAACAAATAAAACGCAGTTATTTAAATGTAACTGACATAAATGTCACTATCAAAGAACTAATCATTTCAAAATAATATTAATAACGTTTTAAAAAGAAAAAAGTAAATAGTACAATAGAAAAAGAATTCAGTACAGTTTCCAGCATAAGTAAATATGTAGGTATATATTTAGATTAATAAAAATGAACGATTCACAAAATTCTATTCTATCCCGGTTTTCAAAATTTAATCTTCATTTTATTATAGCTCCGGTGGCTCAATGGTTAGAGCAACGCCTCATGTCATGAGTACCCTTGGGGCTATGGGTTCGGATCCCACTAAGGCATGGATGTGTGTGAATGTGAACCCACTCTGTAATTGGGATTTAATCCTATTGAGGGATTTAAAAAAAATAGTTACTTGGATTAGATTATACTATATTTTAAGAAATAAACTGTCAAAATTAGAGTAAAATTCGCTAATTCAAAAATAAGGATTAACTCAATCTTTTTTTGTGACTCGGGCTGTAAATGGCGGGAGGTATTGTGTTGGCCACACCAGATTTTTACCTTCCGTCACCTTTAGGTAAGGAAGGTATTGTCTTTGGTCAAAAAATTCGATGATGAGTTTTTAATCAATAAGCACGTTTTAGGGTCCCTAGAATACGAATTTACTATTTTTACGATGATGTCTGTATGTGTGTGTGTGTGTGTGTGTGTGTGTGTGTGTGTGTGTGTGTGGATGTGTGTGTGGATGTGTGTGTGTGTGTGTGGATGAGTGTGTGTGTGTGTAACAAAATTTTCGTCTGCGATAACTCTAATACTACAGTTACAAAAATTATAATTTTTTCATGTACTTCTTCGTTACATCCATATGAAGAGCTGATTAGATTTTGGTTACAATTGGTCAACCGGAAATACCATAATTTGAAGATTTTAACAGTTTTTCTTGAAGAAACTATGTTAAATATAATTTTTTCACATTTGATGTTATTATAAATATTAAAGAATATTTTATTCTCTATACGATTTGACTGCATATTATACTTAATATTAAATGGATATAGAGTTAAAAAAATTATAAAGAAATTAAATTTCATAAAGTAGCCATAGCTATGGAAACAGCTACTATATTAAGAAAATTCTGATTGAAAGATGTCAGTGTCAAGTGAAATTGACATAGTGTTTGTCTTATAATTTTTACTGGAAATATAGGATCTTTTGCTTTCTGTTTGGAATTTGTATAAAATACATACAACTGCTTTAAGGTAATGTACAAGAAATAATAATAATAAATCTTTTATTTCTGCAGATACATTACACTGTATATAGAAAACGTCACAAAATAATAATTTTCTGTATGAAATTTGCATAAAATACATGCAACTGCGGGAAGGTAATGTACAAGTAATAGAAGATTTAATTTAGCAAGGAACTTTCCGTATGAAATTTGTACAAAATACATAGAACTGACGGAAGGTTATGTGCTAGCCACATCAGATTTTTATTTATAAAATGTCAACACAACTTAAAAAAATCTGATGTGGCCAGCACATTACCTTCCGTCAGTTCTATGTATTTTGTACAAATTTCATACAGAAAGTTCCTTGCTAAATTAAATATTCTATTTCTTGTACATTACCTTCCGGCAGTTGCATGTATTTTATGCAAATTTCATACAGAAAATTATTATTTTGTGACATTTTCTATATACAGTGTAATGTATCTGCGGAAATAAAAGATTTAATATTATTATTATTTCTTGTACATTACCTTAAAGCAGTTGTATGTATTTCATACAAATTCCATACAGAAAGCAAAAGATCCTATATTTCTCGTAAAATTATAAGACAAACACACTATCTCAATTTCACTTGACACTGACATCTTTCAATCAGAATTTTCTTAATATAGTAGCTGTTTCCAAAGCTATGGCTACTTTATGAAATTTAATTTCTTTATAATTTTTTAACTCTATATCCATTTAATATTAAGTATAAAATGCAGTCAAATCGTATAGAGAATAAAATATTCTTTAATATTTATAATAACATCAAATGTGAAAAAATTATATTTAACATAGTTTTTTCAAGAAAAACTGTTAAAATCTTCAAATAATGGTACTTCCGGTTGACCAATTGTAACCAAAATCTAATCAGCTCTTCATATGGATGTAACGAAGAAGTATACGAAAAAATTATAATTTTTGTAACTGTAGTATTAGAATTATCGCAGACGAAAATTTTGTTACACACACACACACACACATCCACACACACACACACACACACACACACACACACACATACAGACATCATCGTAAAAATAGTAAATTCGTATTCTAGGGACCCTAAAACGTGCTTATTGATTAAAAACTCATCATCGAATTTTTTGACCAAAGACAATACCTTCCTTACCTAAAGGTGACGGAAGGTAAAAATACAAATTAAATATTTATTGTTAATGTCAATATATATATATATATATATATATATATATATATATATATATATATATATATATATATATATATATATATATATATATATATATATATATATATATACACACACGAGTGATGATAGCCTACTCAATATGTAAACGTTATTTTATTTCTACACTTTCTGCATGGAATTTGTATAAAATACACACAATTGCCTTAAGGTAATGTACAAGAAATAGAATCTTTTGCAAGAAACTTCCTGTATGATATTTGTACAAAATACATAGAACTGACGGAAGGTAATGTACTGGCCAAATCAGATTTATTGAGTTTGTTGTTAAATCATTAGTTTATTTTTACAGTTGTTCTTAAATTGTCTTGTTGTTTTTATAGAACCAAAGTTCTTTAAGTATTTAATTTTAATTATTTATTGTTTGTTTACAATCATTATAGTAATATGTCTATTCCTAACCCTTTAAAAGTTGGAAATACGTCATTCCTAACTGTAATGACAATCTCTTGAGTGAGAAATAACCAAAAATAACAGATTTCGCTTCCATCCCATAAGCTGGAAATGTTTAAGTAGAGGTTGCTTAGCAACACTGTCATAGATCCCTATAATAAAGTAGGCAAAACAAATTATAATACAGCTGTCAAAATTTTTAATAATAATAATAATAATAATAATAATAATAATACCATACCTAGGAATGTTATTGGTATCATAACTGACGCAAATGTCGGTTTTAAAACATAAGGCTTGTTATGATTCATAACATCCATTCAATAGTTTCTTCTTCTTCTTTAATTGGCACTACAGACTTCATATGTCCTTGGCCTGGTCTATTTGTTTCCTCCAATCCACTCTATTACCCGTATATGTGAGGTTTGCTCTCTTCATGTCTTTTATGACGTGCGTTCTCCATCTATTTCTTGGACGCCCTCTTGGTCTGGTTCCCATTGGATTATGATTGTAGATTCGCTTTACTTGTCTTTCTGTTTAAATGGTCATACCATTTTAGCCTCTGTTTTCTTACCCATGATGACAGACGTACGTCGTAATATAGGTCATATAGTTCGTTGTTCCATTTAATTCGCCACAGGTTGTTCTCGCATGTTGGTCCATATATTTTTCGCAATATTCTGCGTTCGAATCTGTCTAATTTTTTGCTATTCGTTTTATTGAGGGTCCAAGTTTCTCCTCCATATGTGACTACCGGGCGCACCAATGTCTTGTACATCCTTACTTTAGTGTTTTGTGATACTAATTTACTCCTAAACAGGGTATTTTGTGTGTAAAAACTTCTCGTACCAGCTAAGATTCTTTTGCTTATTTCTGCTGACTCATCGTTAGTGGAGGTTATTAACGATCCTAAATAGGAGAAGCCTGAGACCTGCTCAATTTCCCTGTTTTGAAATGGGGGTCCTGCAGTATTACTTTGCATTGTGCTGACGAGCATTAATTCAGTTTTGGATTCGTTAACTTGGAGTCCTAAGTTATTTGCCTCCTTCTCGAGTGCATTGAAAGCTTCCTCAACTTTACTTTTTGTAGATCCAACAATATCTACATCATCTGCATATGCAAATAGCTGGATTGCTTTAGAGAACACCGTACCTGAGCGGATATCTAATTTAGCGTTTGCTATTACTTTTTGAAGTACCAGATTGAATAACAGTGGAGGTAGGGCGTCTCCTTGGCGTAAGCCATTTTTTACATGGAATTGTTCGGATAGCTGACTGTTAACTTTAACTGAGGCACTTGTGTTTTCATTGTCATTATTGTTAACTTTACGAGTTTAATTGGGATTCTTGATTCGGCCATTACGTTGTATAGACTACTGCGATCTACTCTGTCATATGCGGCTTTATAATCAACAAACAGGTGCCAGATTTTTTGATTAAATTCAATTGTCTTTTCTTTTGTTGATCTGTTTGCTCTGAAACCGCATTGGTAGTCTCCTATTCAATAGTTTATCGGTTTCAGAAAATTAATACGTTATTATATATTATTTTTAAAAAATTCTTTACCAATGCTGTTTTCAGAATGCTATGATAAAAAGAACAATTATTTTGACATGTCAGTATGGCAAATATCCGACTTAAGAGTTTTAATTATCATGTTTATTATTTTAGAATTAAGTAAACCGTGTTAAGATAGATACACTAACGTTATCTGTATATATTTAGGGAGAGCGTTATACTTTCATTTTATTTTTATTCTATAGACTGTTGTTGACAAGTCTGTGTTGTAATAATATTACCGTACGTACAGATACAGTTATTACTTAGTTATCAGCCTACTTTTGTGCATGTAAACAATTGCTTAATCTCCTGAAATCTGTTATAGAATATAAATGATTTATTTTATTTTATTTATTTTATATTTCCAATTTAAAATGGCACAAAATTGACCCCTGTGGCGCACTCTTCATGCCAGCAAAAGGTGCTCGTGGGGTGACGCCTGGTAAGCGCCCGCACGGTACAAATATTTCATCATTACCGATATCTGTGTACAAAGCAGATTGGCACACCCAGCAATGGGTAATATGCCGTGATAAATTTATTTATTTTTATTTTATTTATTTTGAAAATTATTAATTTAAAAATAGGATCACTGTGAATAAAATAGTATACATAACTTGGTGGAAATTTCATCACAGCCTCGCGCTTTATCTCACCTCAAGGCTTAAGCCCTCGGCTGTAATGAAACATATCCCGCCTCGGATTAATGTTCTATTACATCCAGCAATTTTTTGATAGAAAGAAACGGTGAAAAAAAAATTCAATTTATATTTGTCCCAATTGAAAAATAATCCCGCTTATAAACATGATATTAGATACATTGCTGTCACAATGACATTACGCTCTTGACTCAAGCGGAAGTGACGTGACGCACGGCATGAGCGCGCGACTGCCCGGCCAATAGGGTAGCATCCCCCTTCCCACACCGCACTACTCGCGCTCGGCCGCACGTGTATAAAGAGGGTGGTATAGTTTGTGTCATGATAAATTCACATTGACTTCGACTTCTTAAGCTCGGTTAACCCGTCACTCCAGGGTATTTTCTTACCTGTGCTGCCAGGGGCGGATTACCAAATTTACTGTACAAACCGGGAAATATACAGTTAAAATCTTTTAATGTATTTTGACTATATAAATTTCGTTTAAATCGTAGAAATGGGCTTTAGGATCCAGGACAAATTTATTTAAACGAAGAAAGAATTGTGAAAAATTCATGGACCTCGCTGGGATTCGAACCCAGAGCCTCCCAATCTCTAGCCGGGCGCTCTACCAATTGAGCCACGAGTTCCCTTGAAGTCTATGAATCTTTCACAAGCCTTTTTACAAATCGTAACGAGTACACTCTCACAATTTGAGAGATAAATACTCAACGCTAACAATGCGCAGTAAATATTATATTATTGTGAACTTTAAGCCGCCACACACACGTAGAATAATTATTTGAGATCCAACCTAAATGTTTAAATCGTAGAAATGGGCTTTAGGATCCAGGACAAATTTATTTAAACGAAGAAAGAATTGTGAAAAATTCATGGACCTCGCTGGGATTCGAACCCAGAGCCTATATGTATAAATTTCGCTAAACGTTGTATCACATTATTCTTGTTTCATTTGTAAACAACTGAAGTAAAATGTGGCACCCATGGAGTGATTTTGCGGACGAACAAAATAATCTAATATTGAAGGAGAATATATTTTTAAGATTTGTATAATGTAAAAAATATATAAATAAATTATTGAATAATAAACTGTAGTAAGTTTATTATTAATTTTAATATCTGATTTGTGGTTACTGTTTTAAATTTGGTAATTTGGAAAAATTGTGGATACCTCTCTGTGTGCTTACCCTTGCAAATCTTTTAAGCAAATACATGCTGTGATGGGCGTAAAAGTCAATGTGCATTTATCTTATACCGCACAGTTTAAATCAATCCAAGTCACTCATACTTACGACTCACTCAGCTGAAAAGCAGAGTAACACGCACACTTTACTCAGCTGAAAAGCAGAGACGCACGCACTCTCACTCAACCACATGCAGACGCTGACGTCACCCAAACCGGCTTCACCATGGAGACCAAAGAACGGCGCGAGAGTCTGTCGTGACGACATGCGCTTCCCAGCCAGGGTCATACGCAGCATTCAATCCGTGTCGCTGCTGCCGCCATCACCACCGAAAACGTCCAGGAAGCTCCGCATCAACCCACGCAAGAGGCCACGTTCGGTGTGTCCAAGGAAACCCCAGCCGAAACGCCTCAACCGGCCGAAGCCGAGCGCCGCCCCCACGACCATAGGCATCTACCGACTACGACCGATTTCTCCTACGCCCAGCTGGGCCGACGCCGTGGACCGCAGCCGAATCCATCCACGTGACCCCAGGCTGGATGCAGTTTGCCGAGCCTACCAAACACGTGCACTCACTGGGCATTCGGTACTATATCCCCGTGTCCCGCGCAAAGTCACTCCGGACACGCAAATGCGTAGTGAAAAAATCTGATGTGGCCAACAGATGACCTCCCGTCAATTCTAAGTTTGAAATTGAGCTTTATGTAAACTATCACTTTCAGTTGATCGTTTGTAAACCAAATCTAATTTGTTGTTCCAATAAATAGAAACGTCTGTAATATCAAGTTTTGGATTATATTTTATAATGTTTTTTCTCGAAAATCTCTTAAAAGCATCCAAATTAAGTACCACTTCCGGTGTATCATATAAGTATAATCAAAATCTAATGTTTCAAATTATACACGAATTTTAAATACCAAATTTGAGAAGTTTTGAATCATGTTTTAATATATTTTTTCAAAAAAATCTGTTTTTAGCTTCCTGTAAAGTAGTTTATCAATTTTAAAAAAACATCTAGTATGTCGTTATCATTAATATAAAAGGCATAAATATCAAATTTGAAAAGTTGTAGATTGTATTAATAAATTTTTCACGAAAATCTGTTTAGAGCTTCAAATAAAGTATCACTTTCGGTTTATCATATAGGTGTAATCAAAATCTATTGTTGTTTCAAATTATACACAAATTTTAAATACCAAATTTGAAAAGTTTTGAATCATGCTTTAATTTATTTTTTCAAAAAAATCTGTTTTTAGCTACCTGTAAAGTAGTTTATCTATTTTATAAAACATCTAGTATGTCGTTCTCATTAATATAAAAATCATAATCATAAATATCAAATTTGAAAAGTTTTGGATTGTATCAATTATTTTTTCACGAAGATCGGTGTAGAGCTTGAAGTAAAGTATCACTTCCGGTCTATCAATTTCAGAAAAATCTAACATGTCATTCTCATTAATATAAAAATCTTAAATATTAAATTTGAAAAGTTTTCAAGTATATCAATTTATTTTGCACGAAAATCTGTTGAGAACTTTAAGTAAAGTATCATTTCCGGATTATCAATTTTAGCCAAAATTTAATGTTGTTCTTCCTCATATAAAAGTCTTAAATACTAAATTTGACAAGCTTTGGAATATATCATAATTTATTTTTGACAAAAATCTGTCCAGAGCTTCAAGTAAAGTGCCACTTCTGGTTTATTAATTTTAGACAAAATCTAATAAGTTGGTTTTCTTGATATAGAAGTTTTAAATACTAAAATTGAAAAGTTTTAGATTGTATTTTAATATAGTTTTTCATTAAAAACTGTTATGTGCTTCAAGTAAAATCAATTTTACCCAAAATCTAATCAACTCTTTATATGATTGCAGAAAGCTTAAATACGGAAAATATAAATATTTGGAAGTTTGTTATAAGAGTTATCGTGGACAAGGTGAATACACACACACGCGTACAGACATATTCGTAAAAATAGTAAAAATGTGTTGTGGGGACCCTAATTCGTGCTTATTTACTGAAAACTCACCATGGAATTTTTGGCACGATTACATTACCTTCCTTTCCTACGGTATGACGGGAAGTAAAAACTTATTTTGTGTAATGACTTTTATTGTGGGTTGGTAACTTTTATTTCATGTAATTACTTTTATTTTGTGTTGATAACCTATATTTGTGTAATGACTTTTATATTTGTGTTGACGACTCCTCGTGTGTGATAATAAGTGTATGTGTGACAGTGTTGATTAATCAGCAGCAATAAAAAAACTATATACGACAACTCAGTGTTTCCATCTTTCGACCTTTCACTGATCACGAATTAAAATAGTCACCTTGATAACAACCGAAAAACAACAAGCCGACAAACTGATGACCATGACGTGATTAGTGAGAGTCAACAACGAGCGAACCATCAAATCAGACGGTGAATACAGAGGCAGAAGCAGCTGCAGTAGCGGCAACGCTAGAAGCAGCAGTACGCGCTGAATGGGTGCAGATGAAAGTGCCATCGTTTTGGTACAGCGATACAGAAGTTTGGTTTGTACAGCTCGAACACGCGTTCAGCATCAGCGGCATCACCAACGATGACACCCATTATAGCTATGTGGTAGCTAACCTAGAGGGCAAAATATACGCCGAGGTACGCGACGTAATCAACTACCCACCAGCCACGAACAAATACGCAAATATCAAAGCGGAGTTGGTCCAACGACTGTCAACCAGCGCCAGAAGATACGACAACTGGATCAGGGAGACCTAGAAGACCGTCAACCTTTCCAGTTCCTACGGCATATACAAGCCTTGGCAGGTACCCTCGTACCAGACGAGTTGTTGAAAATTATATGGCACGCAACAATACGAGGACCTAAGCAAGCTAAGCCGGACAGCGGACATGGTGAGTGCTGCTTGGACACAGCACCAGGTCAACGAGACAAATCAAGAGCCTAGGCCGCTCACCAGGACATACCACCTTGGCAAGAGGCCGTCCAACGTCTCGAAGGCTGCGTTAGTGCATTGGATGCAGAAGTCAAGGCACAGCACCGGGACGCCAGCGACCACAACGGGTAACCATTAACAAGTTGACGACGTTCCAGGGCACCTGTACGGGAGCCTTCCAACAGCTAGAGTCACATGAACTTTGGGGTACGCGCGCGCAAGTGTACACCCCTATGTACGTTCAGACAGTCGGGAAACGCCAACGGAGAGCGCTAAAGACGGCGAGCGAACCCACATCTCAACCACGCCGTCTGTTCATTAGCGAGTAGAATACGAGACATAGTTACCTGATCGACACTGGAGCCGACCTCTGCAATTTCGCGCGAAAGTTAACACCAAGACGATGTACCCCAACCGCGTTTAGCCTATATGCGGCCAACGATACGAAAATTCCAACCTACGGAACCATTCCACTGACGCTGGACTTGGGTCTCCATCGGTCTTTCCCGTGGCGTTTCATCATCTCAGACGTAAAGAAGTCCATCATCGGAGCCGACTTCCTATCGTACTACGAACTGCTGGTGGACATGCGACAGCAGAGGTTAATCGACGGATTCACTGCACAATCCAGCGGAGGTCAGCGGGCTACGCAGAGGTCAACTGATACGATCTCCCTCGTTCAGACCGGTGGCGGATATCATTAATACTTTCGGGGCTATAAGGGGCTTACCAACCCGAGTGGTTTGACCATAACCGCCAAACACACCACACAGCACCACATCTGCACCACTCCCGAACCACCTATCGCCTACCGTCTGAGGTGGCTGGCACCAGACAAGTACCTTATAGCCAAGAATGAATTCGACACCATGATCCGCCTTGGCATCATCCGGCCCTCGCGAGGCAGCCTTCACCAGCTTACATGGTCTGTTGCACCACCAAGATGGTAACGCAAGGATTCGTGTGGTCGGGTATCAAAAAGGATTGTCGTTGCTGGTCGCAGCAGTGTCTATTGTACCCGACACGTGCTTACGCCCAGAGGAACCTTCATACCACCATCCGCACGGTTCGTGCACGTTCACATCCACCTGGTCGGGCCACTACCTGTATCTGAAGGGCACCGCTACCTCCTGATATGTGTAGAACGCTATACCAGGTGGCCTAAAGCTTTTGCACTAGTCAACATCGAGGGATAGACCATCGCGCAGGCCTTCAATGACGGGTGGGTAACCCGGTTCGGAGTACCCTTACGAGTAACGACCGACCAACGACAGCAGTTCGAGTTCAGGCTCTTCAAATGGCTGGAAGAATGACTGGGGTTCATGCGCATCAATGAAGTCCGCACTAAAATGTCACCACCCACACCAATAGATCAGAGCGCTACCAACCTTTGTACTAGGCATCCGCGACGCGTGGAAGGATGATTTAGGGGCCACGGCCGCGGAACTAATGTGCGGCGAAACTTTGCGGCTACCAGGTGAAATCCTGGCGAGCGGAGCACCGCAACGACAGGAGCCTGCGGACTCGGAGCTTCAAAAGCACTTCCGGCAGCTCAAGCTGACTCAAAGGGTCGAACGCAGCGAGCAAAAAATATCCATCTTCAAGGATTTGAAGTCGACATCACATATGTTCGTCAGACGGGTAGGTCCACGACAACCGCTGCAAAGTCCTTGCAACAGGACTTTTCCCGTCGAGAGCAGAGAGGAGAAGCATTTTACCATAATCTGAAACAATCAGACCAAGGGCCAAAGCTTACGCTCTTGACTCAAGCAGAAATGACGTCGCACACGGCTTGAATGGGCGACTGCCCGGCCAATAAGGTAGCATATCCTCTCCCACACCGTTCTACTCGCGCTCTGCCGCACGAGTAAAACGAGGGCGGAACCGCTCAGTTCAAGGCAGTCCAAGTCACTCATACTTACGACTTACTCAGCTGTAAAGCAGAATAACACGCACACTTCACTCAGCTGAAAAGTAGAGTATCACGCACGCACTCTCACTCAAGGGCAAGCAGACGCTGAAGTCACCCAAACCGGCTTCACCACGGAGACCGACAAGAGACCGAAGAACGCCGCGAGAGTTCGTCGTGACGCCTTGAGCTTCTCAGCCAGGGCCACACGCACTATTTGACCCGTGTCGCCGCTGCCGCCATCACCACCGAGGACACCCAGAAAGCTTCGCAACAACCCACGCAAGAGGACACGTTCGGTGTCTCAAGGAAACCCCAGCCGAAACGCCTGAAGCGGCCGACGCCCCCACGACAATAGGCATCTATCGACTACGACCGATCTCTCCTACGTCCAGTCGAGCCCATACTGTGTACCGGAGCCGAATGCATCCACGTTACGCCATGTTGGATGCAATTCGACGAGTTTACCAAACCCACGCGCAGTCACAAACCATTCGCCACTATATCCCCGTGTCCCCGCGCAAAGACACACCGGACACGCAAGTGCGTAGTGAAGAAACCTTCCATTTTTTGTAATGATTTTTATTGTGTGTTAGTAACTTTTATTTCATGTTGACAACCTATATTTGTGTAATGACTATTATTTGGTGTAGCTAGCTTTTATATTGTGTTGGCGACACCTCGTGCTTGATAATGATTGTATTGTACAGCGGTGATAAATCAGCAGCAATAAAAAATTATATACGACAATTAGCTAAGAGGCCCGAGCACTAGTCTAGCCTTCTACAAACAGTCGACTTACAGCAGTCAGCGGAAGCGGACGCACGACACAACGCGGGACAGAACGTCAAATTTCTATTATTTCTCGTTGTAGGAAACTATAAAATGGGTTTCAAATGCTGTGTACCATTGTGCAGGAGCAATTACAGTAACACAAATAAATTCATCAATGTTTTTATATTTCCACGCGATAGTGAGATGCAGAGAAAATGGTCAAATGCAATACATCGACCAAATTATAATATAACAAATTCCTCAGCTGTTTGCATTTTACATTTTGAGGAAAAATGTATTATTTGTGAACTCGAAGTCAGTAGAAAAGATGTTACACGTTTAATTTTACTAAGAAAACATTTAAAATTGACGGTTGGCGCATTACCCACTATATTTAAAATTCAGCGCTCAATTTTATCTGAACTGTATGTATCCCGCAAGAGAAAAAATGCAGACATTTGCCAGGAATATATGAAAAAACCAAAATTGGAATTTAATTTAAATATTGACAGAGATAAAATTACTGATTTTCATCACCTTCTCGCAAATTATGAAACAAATTTACAATGTGTAAATGATTTCATATTTAAAAAGGTAGATAACCATTTAACAATATTTAAGGTAAAATTGTCTAACAATATTCCCCAAATATATATCTCTCTAACAATAACGGACAATCTGAAATGTAGCGTTTATTTCAAAAATATTAAAATAAATAATACAACTCGTATACAAAAAAGCAGTTCAACAAAAAAAAATTAATAAATTAGCGAGCACCCAAATATCTTTCATTCGTCATATTTAGTTTAATTATTATCATTTTCATATTATGTTCTGTGTTATATAATAACTATTTTATACCATTTGTTTCTTTCCCAGTATATATTTAGCATAGATATCTTTTATATAGGTAAGTACTGACTAAAATGCTGAGTTCTTGCAAATTTCTAATCTTGGTTTATAATGTGTATATTTGAAATATATTTCGTTTCACGTAATGATGGGAATATAAGTGCAGTTTGATCTTGTTTTTTGATTGGATAATACCCGATATTATGCCCTATTTTGTAAAGAAGTTATTAAGTCTTAGCAACGTCGCTATAAATTTTAATCAAAAGAAAAAAAATTAAAGCCTGTCATTTTCATACCTTATACAGTGTTCGCAATTATTATTGGTTATTTGCTATAGCAATGTTGCTACGAAATAACACCTTTCTTACGAAACAGGGGTGATTATCCAATCAAACTGCACCTATCTTCCCATCACTATTTTCTTACGTAAAATGAAGTATAGTTCACTTAAACTTAAACCAAATGTAATATTAAAGATGTATTGTGTAATTTGCGCTTTCTTTCAATAGACAACTGACAGGTAACATTCTTTTCGTTTTTGTGTATTAGGTTTGCATTGTGACCAATCAAAGGGCAGAATTTATATACCTATCTAAACCAATGCTATTATTCTCTTACGTAAAATGAAGTATGATTAAAAATAAATGACGAGAGGTATTGTGCTGTGCTGGCCACATCATATTTTTATAATCTAATTTATTTTTCTTTGAACACTCATTGTTTTAAATAAAAAGCACAGAATATCGAAATAACAAAAAATAACCAATGACCATCAACTAGTAATACAATGCATGCGCGGCCAATATCAAAGAAACATTATTTGAATATTTAATTAAAAAGGGCAAGGGAAGACGTAGACGCCATCGCTACACTTGAGCGTTCGGTTTGGATAAAGCGATAGAAAAAGGGGATTCCCCTAAATTGCCAAGAATCAATTTAGATGTAGAATTTTATGCTTTTTTCATTACACTTTTGTTCTAAAATTAATAGGTAAAGAGATATCGCCAAATCAAAATTTTAATATTCAATTTTCTATTTAACGTTTATTTATTAGGGTGAAGTGTAAAAATCAGATATATTATTAATTAAAATAAAAGTTTATTAAAAAATCGGATATGGCCAGCACATTACCTTTCGTCAGTTCTATGTATTTTGTACAAATTTCATACAGAAAGTTCCTTGCAAAAGATTCTATTTCTTGTTTATTACCTTCCGGTAGTTGCATGTATTTCATACATATTCCGTACAGAAAATATCTAGCAAAAGATCTTATATTTCCAGTAAAATTATAAGACAAATATACAATGTCAATTGCAATTGACACGGACATCTTTCAATCAGAATTTTCTTAATATAGTAGAAGTTTCTATACTTTATGAGTTTTTTTTTTTATAATTTTATAACTATATCCATTTAGCATGAAATATAAAATGCAGTCAAATCGTATAGAGAATAAAATATTCTTTAATATTTATTTATTTATTTATTTGATTATACACTGCCAAAAAGAAATACATCCAATAATGGGGCAGGAAAAGTAGACATAGTAAAACAACAATTATAAAATAAAAAGAGTTAAAGAGGTAAAAGTTACATAATTATATTACATTTCTTCATGATAAGTGTTTTGAAGCACTTTAGTGTTTGGAGAAAAACATCGACATTAGCGAATTTAGATTGGTAAATATGGCACATACGGTGAATTGAAGACTTAAAGCGGATATTTGTACGTAGTGTAGGTAGGTAAAAGGTATAAGAGGTCCGAGTAGTAAAGAAAGGAGTGTGAAAACAAATGAGACTAAGGCATTTAGGATCATCTACTTCACCATAAATCAATTTGCAGAGGTGTTGAACAGCAAGAAATTCACAACGTTCATATAAGGTGTTGAAGTTAAGTTGTTGAAGTAATTCTTTGTAACTGATATGTAGGTCCGGGTATCTTTTAAATTGCTTGAAATATAGGAATTTAAGAAATTTTTTTGTAGACTGATGATGTTCATAAATAGGATTCCATATAGTTGAGCAGTATTCTAATTTCGAAGGTACAAAAAAAAGTAAAGGGAAAGAATAGAAGAAGTGTCATGGAAGGAACGCGTATTGCGAATAATGAAACCTAACATTTTGATAGCAGATGTGTATATACGATCAATGTAATTATTAAAAGTTAGTTTACTATCAAATGTTACACCGAGATCATCAATAACGGAACAGTGCGATAAAATAATATTGCTAATAGAATAATTGAAACTTTTTCTGGTGTATGACATTATATACATAACACCTGTCAGGATTTAAAATTAAATTATTAAGGGAGCACCATTGGGATAATTTGTGTAAGTCTTCTTGTAAAAGTTGACAGTCATTAATACAAGATATAGGATTAAAAATCTTTAAATCGTCGGCAAATATCAGCTTATAACTATGTAAAATATTAGTAACGTCATTTATAAATAAAATAAAGAAGAGGACCAAGGTTGGAACCCTGAGGTACTCCGGAAGTTGCAGTAAATAGGGTAGATTTGTACCCGAGAAAGTTTACAAATAGTTGACGATCAGATAGATAAGATAGAGAAGGAACGAAGTTTTTCAATAAAGATACCATGATCTATCCTGTCAAAAGCTTTGGAGAAATCTGTGTAAACACAATCAACTTGCCCTTTCAGGTCCAAAGCAGAAGAAACAACATGTGTGAAATAAGATATGTTACTGGCGGTAGATCTATTCTGCATGAAACTATGTTGACAAAAAGAAATTTTATTTTTTATCACTGGATAAATTGAAGAATATAAGATCTTTTCAAAGATTTTGCTAAAATTAGAGAGAACTGCTATAGGGCGATAGTTTTTAATGTCGGAAGTAGTACCAGATTTAAAAATGGGGGTTATGCGTGTAAGTTTCCATATATCGGGAAAGCTGTTAGTTTTAAGGTAAGATAAAGTAGAGAGCAAGGATAAAAACAGGCCGTGATTAAAAAGCTAGGAATAAGATCAGGACCACAGGAAAAATTAGACTTTAATTTTTGAATGGATATTTCAATCTCTTTGCTAATATAATCCACGGCACTTATATTATTGGAAACAGTAGGAGGAATAGTAGGGTTAGAAGTGGATGGAATGGAGTACACTGATTTAAAATTAGAGGCAAAACCATTGGCAATATCTATAGGTTCAGATAAATCGTTACCATCCATTTTCATAATAGTTGGAAATGTTGATGATTTCCTCTTAGAGTTCACAAATTTCCAAAAAGTACAAGGATCATTTTTTATGCTAGACTCACATTTCAAGACATAGTCCGAATACGCTTTCTTAATATAAATCTTTAACTTAGAGCGTATTGTATTGTAAGATTCAGGGTAGTAATTGTTATTTTTGAATTTTTTACTCATTTTGTGAAAATGCTCTTTACGACGTATTGCAGCCTTGATTTCCGAAGTGATCCAAGGCGGGTAATGTCTTTTTTTAATTGTATGTTTTAAAGGTACAATCTTATCAAAAAAAGAATAAAGTACATCGTAAAAATATTTACAAGCTGAGTTCACATCAGAAAAGTTTTCAAGTTCATTCCAGTTAAATTCAGCTATTAGTTCACACAATTCATTAAGATCAGCTTTCTTAAAATTATACGTAGAACAATTAAGTTTTTAGTATTACTATTAGAGTAAACATCGATTTCAAAGTAAAGGGCTGGATGATGATTATATTCCACATCTAGGATTAGGTCACTAGAATGACTTACAGAGCACTCACTGGTTGAAATAATAATATCTAACATTCTTTTATTACTATTTAAAACAGTATTGTATTGCATAGCATTAAAAAATTCTAAGAAAGCATTTAAATTATTTATGGTACGGCTATGATTGGGAGAAACTAAATTAGGTAAATTAAAATCACCAACTATTACAAAGTTATCATGACTTAGAAATGGAAGACTGTCAAAAAAGTTAAATACAGAATCATAATTGGATGAGCTAAGTGCTGGGGAAATATACACAACAAAAATATAAAAAGGTTTGTCATTAAATAAAAATTTTGAGCAAACAATGTCAATGTTTGGAGAAAGGATGGGCAAATAGTCATTTAAGTCAATATAAAATTAGGTGATACAATTTTTAATTAGTAGGAGAATCACGGTCACACCTATAAACAGTGTATTTATTACCATCACATATTTCCGAGTTAGAGAAGCTATTATTCATCCAGGTTTCAGAGAAAGCGATAATATCATAATCAAAAGTTGAGCTCTGTGAAAACAAATTACTAAGCTTTTGGTTCAGGCTTTGAATATTTTGATAATAACAACATATTTTTTTTTGTGTGGATACACGCTTATATTTCGCTAATTGCTATTGGCCTAGTATATTTGATTTAAATTTTTTCATCGTTTCGACAAAGACATAACAATTAGGATCCCATACACTATGAGAGGTACTGATGTTAGTTTCATAAATTTAATTGGATTTGACACAGTTTATACATTTAAGCTCATTAGATTTGCAGTCTTTAACAGCATGATTACAAGCACAACGAGGACAGGATATTTGTGCAGTTATAACACCTGCGTAGCTTAGTGGCATCGTAGACGGGGCAATAATCAATGAATAATTTGGGAAAGTTGATAATTTTGTGGTAGGTAACCTTGTCGACTTGGTTGAGGGTCTGGTAAACGTCTTTCTTCTTTTTTAGGGGACAAAAGTCAAGAATATCACATTTATAGTCGCCAACAAAACAAGATTTATTTTGATTGATTAAAAAGTTTTTAAATTGTTCATTTGTCAGTTTATCAGTTATCCCAACAACTCTTATACGCGGATTGAGCACAGAAAGTTGTCGGACATCATAATTTGAAATTAAGTTGGATGTTACGAAATTTTGAAATTTGTTAGGATCGCCAGAGTTGTTACATATAATGATGATGGCACCATTGCTTCCAGATTTGACACTATTCAAATTAATGTTAGATGTGACGGGATCGATGGAGCGTAGAACGTCAACTTTGTTTATAGAAGAAGTTTGTGAGTTTTTCGGCTTTTTAAGTAATGGAGGATATGTTGTTTTGGCGACACTAGAATATGTAGACGAGGGTTGAGAAATATTTACCGGTACAGTGTTTATATGTATTCACTAAATTTAGTTTCAAATGATTTAGAAATTTGAGATATACTGTCAGTTATCATATTATGTAGATCACTTTTTAAATTGTTGAAATTATTTAAAAAATCATTAAAAATGTTCACATTAGTAGATAACGTTGAGATATTATTATTAATGTCAGTTATTAATGTTTAAATTTTATTTAAGGACTTAGTTTTATCCATCATTGAGCAAATCAATTTACAAGGCTTACACATATAAAACAAATTACTATTTTTGTGGAGTAATTTAAAATCATCATCGCTGAAGTCAATACAAGACGTATGGTAAACTTTCCCGCACGCTCCTTCGCAGCCCACGAGATTATCCAATTTACGCCGTTTGCATTTACCACAATCTCATGACATATTAAGTTAAAAAATAAGTATTATTAAAAGAAATTAAATATTCAAAAAAAAGTTTAGAAGCACTGATTGTTTAGAAACAAACAAGTCAAGGACTGCTCATGGGCGGAGACGATGCAAGCAAAAATTTGCAAAGCAGCAATATTTAAAAAGACTTAAAATTGTAGCTCAAAATTGATAAGAACTCACTGAAAACTTAAGATACCACTACAAACGGTATATCGCTGAATACTTGATGAAGAAACACACAAATTGGTGCACAACACAATAAAAACTGGTGCAAATAACCACATAAAACAATATAAATACTCGGAGACAACCAAAACACGTCTTAATTCTCTGACAATTTTGTATTAATCATTATTATAACATTAAATGTGAAAAAAAGATATTTAACATAGTTTTTTCAAGAAAAACTGTTAAAATCTTTAAAAGAGGATACTTCCGGTTGACCGGTTTATCGTAAAAATTGTAATATCCTATTCTCAGGACCCTAAAAGGTACTTATTGATTAAAAACTTATCATCGAATTTATTGACCAAAGACAATACCTTACGTACCTAACGGTGACGGAAGGTAAAAAGAAATAAGATAATAAAAATAACGACACTATGAATAAATAAATAACAAATGTAAACACTAATTAAAGACTATGTACGTTATTAAACATAACGCTAAGATTATTTATTAAACAATAATCATCTAGAAAACTTTAAAATATTTCCTTCTAGTAACGTTCGTGACAAAAGCTCAGGCGAGCACGCGTAATTAAGCTTATCTCGACGATTGTTTACACAGCTGCACGTTCCGTAATGGGGTCCTATACCAATTTTTTTCCTGTAAGAACAGTATAAACTTAAAAATAGAGGGAAGAGATTTTTTCATGTTCGCATAGCTAAAATATTTTTGGATATAAACTTATACATTATATTCACGAAGAAATTATTATTAAGCATAAATAATAAGCATTTTTCCCCTAATAAATTATAAAACAATGAAACAGTTTCACAATATTATGACACAAAGTACAAAGGCGAGACGGCCGATAGCGCCAGTGTTTGTGTATTTTAATTTGTTAAGTACGTTTAACCTTTAATGAACATTTGTTTCTTTATGTTTAATCATATATAGCGATAATAATGTTATTCGTATTATTTTTAGGCTGTTTTAATTCACGATTGAACAAGGATATGTAAAAACTGACTCCAGATATCTTCCTCAAGTTGATTTAACATTTAAGTATGCTATTAAGCTTTTATTCTTCAAATCTCTTATATGTACATATATGTGTTAGTTTCATTATCCATAACAATGTTTATCAAAATATTAATAAACTAAGCTTGAATACGAAAATAACGTTTTTCAATGTAGTAGAATTTAAATACATTTGTCTACAGACAGACACAAAAACATCGTCAAACTTATTTTCCATATTTTAAAAACTTCATAAAATTTTTTTCTCTATTAACAAACGGTAGGTAACTATATAAATTATTCAAACAGTAATTTGTTATACTTGTCCGAAAATCTTTAGAATACTTTCCATTTATTCTAAACTTATTAGCATCAAATACACTTAATTTGAAAACACGTGAGATCTTAATTACTCAGTTTCTTAAGAATATTATAGAATAGGACGAGGGGGACGGATTAAGTTAAATTGAAATAAAAACTATAGTATAGTGCAGGTGCAATAATAACCTACTCTAATTTCTCAGAGAATATCATTTGCACAAAATTGTAAGATTAACCGACTTACCTGTAAGGAAGGTTGATCGTAATTTTCCGAGCTTGTCCTCCAATGTAATTACAATGTAGTGTCGCGTTATGTCATATCTATCGGTACATTTGAAAGTATATAATCAAAAAAACACCCGACGTAACACCTCATTACAGCTCATTTAGTTACTCATTTCGTTATTTGTGATACGCATTTTGAACTTGGGTTCTTCGGGTGAGGTGGGGGTTTTGTAATTATATCAGAGGACAAGTTCGGAAAATTACGATCAACCTTCCTTACAGGTAAGTCGGTTAATCTTACAATTTTCCTTCGCTTGTCCTCCGATATAATTACAATGTAGATGTTTAAAGTGATAGGTGCAAAATCGTGTTGAATCTTATCGTATTTAAAATAGTTTTCGTACATAACAATAACCCCTTATAAACCCCAAGAATTTAAACTAATTCTCTATACTTATTTGCAAAAGTTGACTATTAGGTAATTTTAGGTTTACTATAAAAGTTTATTGAATATTGAGAATTCGGCGTTCAACATGTCGTGCCTATATTAACCCTGTTCTATTTGCTACATAGATGGAAGCATGTCGTATACTGTAGCCTGGAAAAACATTAGTAACTATACGGATCTTTTTTAATACTACCTTTATCCATTTACTAATAGTTTGAGAACATACTGGATGACTCGGTTTTTGGTATGTTATAATTAAATATCTTTGGTCATTTTAACGATATTCAGATGTGATACGAATGTAGAGAATAATTGTTGACGCAGTATAAAATTCTGGTTTTTCGCGGAAAAATGGAAAAACAAGTAAAGATTGTTGTCTAATAGGGCCTGATGTCTTTATTCGTTCACTATTTTCTATCTTGTATTCTTGTAGTAAGGTTTACATTTATTGATGATAGAGTCTGAACCTTATGTGCACTGCTAAGAGCCATTAAGGTAACTAGTTTGAGAGTGGTCCTTGTAAGGGAAAGTATGTTTCCGATATATTTTAGAATTCGAACTCGATTCTATGTAACTTTATATTTTCGATTTGCTGATCTTGTAATGTAAATTTCTCCAATTTGTCTTTTATTGAGAGCTGCTCGATAAGAAATTCCTGTGTAGTAGGAACTCTCTTCATGGACGGAGTTAGTTATAAAATTTATATTATATTCTAAACAACATGAATATGGTTCTAAATTTTTTGAGCAACAAAATTTCTTGGTTTTTTTACAGCACCCATAATGTTCCTTCGGACAACAATGATAGTATTAAAAACAGAACAGCTTGAGGAATGGTTTTATTTATAAACACTCTCCGGATAATATCCCTTCTATTAGGGCAAGATCCTTGGACAACGAATGTGTCTCTGAAACGTGATAAGAGTAAGGAATTTTTGATTCAACAAAATTTTGAGTTTCTGTGAGCAATCTTTAGAATAATGAATACCAACTATTAAAATACCGATCTCTTTTTCAAGTATTATTATTTCTAACTAATTATTGATAAAAAAGGCGGAAAACGCGTAAAAGTAATACGCGTAATTAATTGTAAAGGTATCTACTGAGAAGGAGTCTGGAGTGCGTAATTTTTACATGTTGTGTTAATTATTCTGGCATATAGGTCAATTTGCAATTTCCCGAATTTTGTAACTATACAAGGTGTCCATGATAACTATTCCAACATGGCAAACCCAAGAAAAATAAGAGATACGAAGCGTGTTAAATTAGATAAAACTTGCCCCTTGAGAACACCATGTTAATGGTGTTTTATTATTTGCGAAAAAAGGCAAAGGTCACTAAATATAGGCGAAAAAGTAAATTTTGCTGCTTTTTATTTTGCAAATACTTCTACATCTTTAGAGAATTTTTTATATTTTTTCGAAGCTCAGCTTTTCTTTATACTGTATATTTTCGAGTTATGATGCGAAAGTTTTAATTTTTATATGGACGCCATATTGAAAAGTTACACAAGTTTTTTTTCCTTTCAACGATATATAACATGTCTCTGTTCATTTGTTTTAAAATGCAAAAATAAATTACTAAGTTTATGGATTAAAAGCAATGGTTGTTGCCATGTGATAGAAAGCTGCTAAAAAATGCAGCCAATTTATGCGATAATTTCGTTCCTGCGTGTTGCATTACCCGCGTGCTAAATTAAATTCATGACTGGGAGCTCCCCAGACAGAGGTTGAGGCACTAGAAAAAACATTTCAAGTTTAAACCTTTTAGTTTATGTGACACATAGTAAGTGAAAAATGACTGCATCACCAATTATGATGATTTTTGCGGTAGTTCGAAATGGTCATTTTTCTAAGTTTTGCTAATAGTTATGTGGAGCTAAGAGAAATTTTCCTTTTTCCAAATCCCAGAAACTTTAGTTCTTGCGTTGGATTGAAGTTAATTTCTTTGTTAAAAAGGAATTACAGTGATTCAAGGAGATTTACTGTAGATACACATTGATACTAAATTCTAGTTTTGTTTTTTTCTCATTATTAGCATGTATGATACATGTTTTTACCTAAATGGCAAACAATTAATTTCATATCTCTGATATTTGAAACAACTAAATCTAAGGTATTTTCTAAATTTGCTTTCTATTAATAGTAAAAAACAAGCGTGTTTGAAAACTATATTTGCTAGGTAACAATTATCAGTAATAGTTTAGATACTATTTTAGAATCCTCTAATCTTAGAAAGGATGTAATATGAACATTTTAGTTCAACTAAATTTTAAATAAAGCTAAATTTTCCATTAGGGTTTTTTTTGCTAAAAAATAACTTCATATGAACTCATTTGGAGTACCTAGCACTTAGATATAGTACCTATAAAAAGTAAGTCAGAAACAGCCTATTCATGTTTTAAGTTGACTGTTTCCAATAACTGTTTTTGGTATAGAATTTTGAAAGCAATATTTTTTAAGGGTATAGCGAATCCGTTTACCCAGATTAGAACAACTTTGTCTTGCGTAAGAGCCTGCCACTAACACCATTACACCAGTAATTAGGTAGGGAACCAGCATAGTTTCTCATGTATCTCTTGTCCTTTTATTGCCCTGTGTTTAACGCCTCCCTCCTATCTTTTAACCTGGTGAAGTTCCGATGGCCATGTTAGTTTACACGGTTTTGAATGAAGGAGTGTTTGTTTTTACGTCTTCATAAAGATTTTTGTTAAAGAAATAATAGTCCATACCTGTGGTCTTTCACCATTTTACTGCACTCTGTATTTTGGTCAGGTGAGAAAATGTATTTTCTGTAAAGCGAGATTGCGTTATGTACAATTGAGGCATTATCCATAAACTGAGAAGCGTCTGCCAATTTTGGCAAAGAATCTGCTACACCAGTTAGAGTTAGATCGTTTGTTAGCATGTTACTCATAAGATAACCAAAGCTAAAAAGGCTCTGAGTAATCTATTCATGTAAGGTAAATGTCTTGTTTGACCACTGTTTCAGGTATGCACGCTTGAATTTCACCAATTAGTTTAGATGGGTGCAAGGCTTAATAAATGGCTACCAACGGGTACTTGTCAGTCATTTCTTCCTTTAAATTTTTGTTAATTCTTACAACAAATTCATCTTGTATGTTTAGGTTTTGGCCTTTGTTAATCGGTAGAATTTTTCCCCAAGAAGGAAGAAAATCTTTGCTAAGACTTTAGATACAGAGGAAAAAACTTGTCTCCGGAACCATGTACCTGGGTAAATTCTCGTTACCGTACACCGGACGGGCATGTATCATCTCCTTGTGTTGAAACTATATGAGTAAAATATAAGGTTCGTAAGTCACGTGACAAACTACCTGAATCAAGGAAGGTTTGATGTTTACATAACAAATGTAACACTGAACGTATGTAACATTTTTACCCATAGAAGTAAGCCAACACTAAACTTGGACTATGGAAGGGTACTATAAATTACTTACCTTAATTACTAAAAATTGGATAAACACATGTTTATCAGGAACGCAGCGATAAGTCACTTGACTATCTGGTTCAGATTAGTGTCATTATACGCCATAATGAACACATGTCCATCAGATCTAAAAGGGTAAGTCCCCTAATTTCCAGATCCAAATGTTTCAGGGCAGAAAAAAAGGATGAACACGCGTTCATCGGATCTATGAGGGTAAGTCACATAACTACCAGATCCTTGCCATAACAAAGTATCTAGTACTTACTAGGACTTCAAAATCAGTTTTCTTTTCAATGTATTTAATTCCTCCTCCAACGCAGCACAGCAGCAGCCTGAAGGTGAAGAGTGCCTTCTTTTTCACAATATCATTATCACTACACTTTATTTAAAAAACACAACACACAACCATTTGTTGAACGTCCGTATCCGATAGGTACAAATAACGGAATGAGTAACTGAATGAGCTGTTATGAGGTGTTACGTCGGGTGTTTCTTTGATTATATACTTTCAAATGTACCGATAGGTATGACATAACGCGACACTACATTGTAATTATATCGGAGGACAAGCGAAGGAAAACTAATATTATTAGGTATTCATTTAATTTAAATTACAAATTGGTATAATTATAAATACATTATTATTGTTAATATTACTAAATATTATAATTAAACTAATTCATGAAACCCAAAATTGTTAAAAAATTTGATAGGTTATACATGAAAGTGAAAGTGACAGCAAGAGAAAAAGACCCGCGAGTCTCGTTTTTAAAATTATGAAACCAATCAAATTCTTAGGACCTAACACGTTATTACCAATTAAAAACCGACTTCAATTGCTTGTAGTTTGCGAAATAATTAATATTTAAACAAAAAATTTTCTTTACTAATTAATTTATGTATATTTTTGATTTCTTATATAAGCAGATAGTTAAAATTTCATTATGGTATAGTATCATATTACGCTCCCGACTAATCAAGACCGGTCTCACAAGTGACGTCGGTCGCAGGCTCCAGGCTCGCTACCCTCATTAGGATGCGCGCACGCTACACTATGCACGAGAAAATGTAGACACCCCGTATAAAGCACCTTTAATTTTAAAAATACATAGAGAAGTTATTTAAAAACATAATTGTTAGAATTTAAAATTAAGTTATAATTTAAATCTTAAACCGTAGAATAGATCTTAAGGATCAAGAAAATTTTAAATAGCAAAGAGAGATCTAGTGAGACGAACCAACGGAGCCACAAGATTCAATCCCATTGATGTCAATGTCACTTTAAACGTTGATATGAATTATTTTTGATTAAACCTATATTTTTAAACCGTTGAAAAGGGACTTAATGATCAAGGAAATTTTAATTAACGAAGAAAGATCTACTCCGAGTGTACTCACTTACGAAAATTGTAAAAGGACTTGTGAAAGATTCTTTCAAGCATTATACTTAAGTGTACATTTTAGTATTCCCTCATAAAGTACCAAATTGTTACGAAATATTGTAATTTTAAATAAAATTAACAACTACATGGATTATTAATACCAAAAGTCTCATTAAATAGTACCAAACTAGACTGGTACAGCTCGACTGCCCCATCTGTGAAGCTGTGATGTCCGCATTGAAATATTTGAAATTAAATGAAACTTCAACTATAAAAAAATCATATCTCCAATTCTAAAGACTTGTAACATGCAGAACAGGCGCCTACATATTCAGTTTGCCCTATTCTCTCAAGAAAAAAATAAATCAGAAAATGTGAAACGATCCTATTTCGCTACAAACAGAGTTACAAATATTAGAATTCCGCTAACTCTGACAACACTGTCTAAATTCGCTTATTATTTCTATTTCAAAAAATCTGATGTGACCACCACATAACCTCTCGCCAGATATTTTACCTGGTTGTACGCATAAAACAAAAAAAAAAATTAAAAACAAATACATATATTCATGTCTCACTACAAAATAATTCTCACATATATTTGCAACATCTACGGGATATTTTAATTTAAATTATGTACAATACATACATTTTCTTTATATTCAATATCCTGAATTTTTTTCTCTTTTCCTTTTCTTTATATTTGTCATTTTTTCGCAAATTCCTTTTATATTCTTTTTTACGTATATTCTTTTGCGTTGTTGTCTTTTTATTTATTTTCATAATCTTCATAATGATGATGATTTTTGACAATGGAATACAAATATTTTTGTCAGTGACATTTATGTGTCAATTACAAACATTTGAATTTCTTGCCTTGAAGTAGTTTGATCTGAGAATTTTTATATGAAATTATTTTATATGCATTTCTTTATCTCTAAATGTATAGAAGATATAATGATGAATTTATATTTATCGAATAAAGAATTTAACGTTCTTTAATATAAGTAAATTTTCGATAAATAATATTTAGATGATTTTTTTCATGTAGTTACTACTTCCGGTTGTCCAATTGTTACCAAAACTTAATCAACTCTTCCCATTATTGTTAGATTGAGGAATTCGTAGTTAAAAATGTCTTAAGTCTTATAGTATTTGAGAAATCGTGGATCCAACGTTCACACACACATTCACACACACACACACACAAACACACACACACACACACACGCACACACACACACACACACACAAACACACACACACACACACACACACATACATACATACATACATACATACATACATACGGACATCATCATAAAAATGTTATAATCGGATTCTAGGGGCTTTAAAACGTGCTTATTCACTAAAATCTGGATATGCGATTTTTAGCATGAATTCAATACCTCGCTTAGCGAGAGGTAAAATTTCTGATGTGGCCAACACATGACCTCCCGTCAATTCCATGTTTGAATTAGCAATGAGCTTTAAGTAAATTATCACTTCCAGTTGATCGTTTGTAAACAAAATCTAATTTGTTTTCCAATAAGTAGAAAAGTCTGTAATACCAAATTTTGGTTTATATTTCATAATGTTTTTCCTCGAAAATCTGTTAAGAGCTCCAAATTAAGTACAACGTCCGGTTTACCATATAGGTATAATCAAAATCTAATGTTATTTCAAATTATACACGAGTTTTAAATACCAAATTTGAGAAGTTTTGAATCATGTTTTAATATATTTTTCCAAAAAAATCTGTTTTAGCTTTCTGTAAAGTAGTTTATCAATTTTAGAAAACATCTAGTATGTCGTTCTCATTAATATAAAAGTCTTAAATACCAAATTTGAAAAGTGTTGGATTGTATCAATTTATTTTTCACGATAATCTGTTGAGAGCTTCAAATAAGGTGTCACTTCCGATTTATCAATTTTAGCCAAAATCTAATATGTTGCTTCCATTTATATAAAAGTCTTAAATACTAAATTTGACAAGTATTGGAATATATCCTTTTATATTTTTCACGAATACCTCTTTAGAGCTTGAAGTAAAGTATCACTTCCGGTTTATCAATTTTAGAAGAAATCTATCAAGTTCTCATTAATATAAAAATCTTAAATACTAAATTTGACAAGTATTGGAATATATCCTTTTATATTTTTCACGAATATCTCTTTAGAGCTTGAAGTAAAGTATCACTTCCGGTTTATCAATTTTAGAAGAAATCTATCAAGTTCTCATTAATATAAAAATCTTAAATACCAAATTTTAAAAGTTTTGGAATATATCATATTTTATTTTTCACGAAAACCTGTTGAGAACTTCAAGTAAAGTATCATTTCCGGATTATCAATTTAAGCCAAAATTTAACATGTAGTTCTTCTTCATATAAAAGTCTTAAATACTAAATTTGACAAGTTTTGGAGTATATCATAATATATTTTTCACGAAAATCTTTTCAGAGCTTCAAGTAAAGTGTCACTTCCGGTTTATTAATTTTAGCCAAAATCTAATATGTTGTTTTCCTTGATATAGAAGTTTTAAATACTAAAATTGAAAAGTTTTGGATTATATTTTAATATAGTTTTTCATTAAAAACTGTTATGCGTTTCAAATAAACAGTCACTTCCGGTTATTCAATTTTGGTTTTACCCAAAATATAATCAACTCTATATGAATGCAGAAAGCTGAAATACGGAAAATAGAAATATTTGGTAGTTTGTTATAAGAGTTATTGTGGACGAAAAAATCGACACTCACACACGCACACGCCCACGCACACGCACACACACACATCATCATCATCATCATCATCATCATCATCATCATCATTATCATCATCATTGTAAAAATAGTAAAAACGTGTTGTGGGGACCCTAATTCGTGCTTATTTACTGAAAACTCACCATCGAATTTTTGGCACGATTACATTACCTCCCTTACCTACGGTATGACGAGAGGTAAAAACTATATAACCATTTTTGTTTTTTGGTTAATTTTCAAAATGTTTATTATTTTATTTCTGCTATTCTATCTTATTATTACCTCTCGTCGCACCGTAGGTAAGGGAGGTAATGTAATCGTGCCAACAATTCGATTGTGAGTTTTCAGTAAATAAGCACGAATTAGGGTCCCCGCAACACGTTTTTACTATACTACGATAACTCTTATAAGAAACTTCCAAATATATCTATTTTCCGTATTTAAGCTTCATGCATTCATATAACGAGTTGATTAGATTTTGGGTAAAATTGGATAAATGGTAGTGATACTTTACTTGAAGCCCATAACAGTTTTTAATGAAAAACTATATTAGAATATAATACAAAACTTTCAATTTTAGTATTTAAGACTTTTATATTAATAAGAATGAAATTTTTAATTTTTTATAAAATTGATAAATCAGAAGTAATACTTTACTTGAAGCTCTGAACAGATTTTTGTGAAAAATATATTATATATTCCAAAACTTGTCAAATTTAGTATTTAAGATTTTTATATAACGGGAAGCAACATATTAGATTTTGGCTAAAATTGATAAACCGAAAGTCATACTTTATTTGAAGCTCTGAACAGATTTTCGTGAAAAATATATTGATACAATCGAAAACTTTTCAAATTTGGTATTTAAGACTTTTATATTAATAAGAATGACATGTTAGATTTTTTCTAAAATTGATAAATTGGAAGTGATACTTTACTTGAAGCTCTGAACAGATTTTTGTGAAAAATATAGTATGATATATTCCAAAACTTGTCAATTTAGTATTTAAGACTTTTATATACCGGGAAGCAATATATTAGATTTTGGCTAAAATTGATAAACCGGAAGTGATACTTTATTTGAAGCTCTGAACAGATTTTCGTGGAAAATATATTATATATTCCAAAACTTGTCAAATTTAGTATTTAAGATTTTTGTATAACGGGAAGCAACATATTAGATTTTGGCTAAAATTGATAAACCGAAAGTGATACTTTACTTGAAGCTCTGAACAGATTTTTGTGAAAAATATAGTATGATATATTCCAAAACTTGTCAATTTAGTATTTAAGACTTTTATATACCGGGAAGCAATATATTAGATTTTGGCTAAAATTGATAAACCGGAAGTGATATTTTATTTGAAGCTCTGAACAGATTTTCGTGGAAAATAAATTGATACAATCCAAAACTTTTCAATTTTGGTATTTAAGACTTTTATATTAATGAGAAAGACATGTTACATATTTTCTAAAATTGATAAACCGGAAGTACTACTTTACAGCAAGCTATAAACCGATTTTCTTGAAAAAATATATTAAAACATGATCCGAAACTTCTCAAATTTGGTATTTAAAACACGTGTATAATTTGAAACAACATTAGATTTTGACTATACCTATAAGATAAACCGGAAGTGGTACTTAATTTGGAGCTCTTAACAAATTTTCGAGGAAAAACATAATAAAATATAATCCAAAATTTGGTATTACTGACTTTTCTATTTATTGGAACAAGAAATTAGATTTTGTTTATGAACGATCAACCGGAAGTGATACTTTACATAAAGTTCATTGCTATTTCAAACATGGAATTGACGGGAGGTCATGTGTTGGCCACATCGGATATTTTTTTATAGAATAGGTAAACAAGATATCGTGAAAATCCCCATTGTTAGAAAAACAATAATTATAATATGAAAGTCTGAGAAAATAACATCTTAATTAATAGATATTTGTTTGTTATTTAAAATTAGACTTGACCTTAGACATTCAGCGAAGTGTCTAAAATATGAATATTGTGCTAACATTTATCTATTTTTGTAATTTACATTTTTTTATACGAGTAACAAACTATATATCATTGAAGCAAATATTTAAAATAAATTAATGAGATAAGCATTTCAGTAATAATTATTGTTTACATTTTTAATGTGTACTAGTGTACTGCATCATGTATTTATTGTAATTTAAGGAAAATCGTCATGTAATTTTACGAAGATTCTTGGGATGCTTCGTCGCTCGTGTAATGTTCTGTAGACTCTAGGGGTGTGTGAGTCTGAGATAGAGTAGGTCTGCAGGAGAATACCTGGTGGATGTGTCTTCTGCTGCAACGATCGACGGTGCAACCGTGGGACTTTCAGAAGGTTCCGAAGAGTGAAGCGTGACTGTTTCTTGGCGACACGCTCTGCAACGTGTCGTACGTCTATATATGTTTGAAATTTCCCGCGAATACTTTTCAAACGTTTTTTGCAAAAGTTAAAATTTTTAAATCGATATCTCAATCTACTCTGGAGTTGTGAAGTTTCAAACAGGGTTCGTTTTTTAATAGCCACACGGTATATTTTAAATACATTAATTTACAAATCTTATCTGTTTCTTATATGGTGATGTAAATGTAAATTTTTAATGCCATATTTATTAATAGGTAATTAAAACTAAGTTATTTGTTTTGCATGTTGTAACGAATGTTATATTGACGAGATTACTTATCATTTGTAAAAATTATTTGTTGTATGTGGTTGTACTTGCACGAAAAACACATAGTACAACAAGCAAAAAATAAAAATATTATTAGGATGGGAAACTAAGGATGCACAATAAACAGTGATGCACCAAAAAATAGTTTATTCGCAACTCCGACCTTTCACAATTCAATTCAACAACGAACTACCCCCCCCCCTTATTATTCCTCAATTGCTTTTATGTTATTGAAATTATATAACACTTCACTAATAATATATTAACTTAATTATCGCGAAACGATTATGTACCTACACAAAATATAAATAAAGCCTATGACGTAACATTCCGCCTTTCCTAGCCCCACATTGTCTTCACCGATTCGTGTTCTATATCCTACAATAAATAATTTTAAATTTAGACAGTTATATATATAACAATATGTCCGGTAATTAATAATTTCGTATCATTTACCCATAACCCATAAACTACAAACAAATTCTTCGGCGAAATGCTTCTCCTCGCCCGTACACCACAAATAAACTCGTAGGCCGAGAACTTCTCCTCACCCGTAAATCAAAGTTAACCACAAACATTTGGGCGGAGAGCTTTTCCTCACTCGTAAAACAAAAACAACCATAAACTCATGGGCGGAGAGCTTCTCCTAACCGTAAACCACAAATAAATTCAAATTATTCCTCTAATAAGTCGATTAATTCATCCGTATCATATTAATTTTGATCTTAATTTCATTTGCGCTGCTACTCTCTGAAACAGTGTATAGTCTGTCTCCCCAAAAGGCAAAGGATCGCCATAAACCTTTGAAACACCTCCTCACACTTAAGTTAACAAAGAAACCAAAATTTCGGCCCGTCATAAATAAGACAGTGAAAAAGGTCACTGCTTTGCACGAGTTGGACTATTTCATAACGATAATATTATGAGGTAAAACTTTTTTTTCCATATTACACGGCTTTTACATTAACATTTATTGAAATGATTATACAGTATATATTACACTTATTGTTTGCAAATTGTGGTTTTATTATATGCAATAAAATGACAAATATTAGCAAGACTACAACTTTAAGTAGTAATTTATTGTAAAAGATATTCACACAGAAAATGCGCATGTTCAAAAATTTTTATACAGTGTTTATATCATACATGTATGTATACAAAAAATACATAATACATATTTTAAAAGTTATTTACACAAGTAAATGGTACATATGTACGTACAAACATAATCTAAGTAATTTAATTAATCATCTGATTTGGTACTTGAATCATCGTAACTTAAATTAATAGCAAATGATTGTTGATTAGTAAATCTAAACAATTCTTCGGTTTTTTTAACATGATTTATACAGTTCTTTCACAGTTCCGGTGTAATTTAATCAACCTTCGTTTAATTTTAAAACAGATTCAGACATGTTAGGTGTAGAGTTCTTTTTCCTAATATTCTGTTTTAAATTTGACTATATTAATTCAATTAGGTTGAATATACAGTGATACGGTGGCAACCTTAACCCTTCATGTCCATATTTATTTGCTAGCAAGTCTGTAAAGTGTTGTTTTTGAAAATTATGCTCCTTAATAACATTTAATAATTGACTTTTCGTACTATTTTCGGAAAATGAAACGTTATGCGCGTGTAAAAAATCAATAATTTTTTGTTTTTTTTTTTGTTGACGTACATGGAATTTTTATTGCTTGCCGAGAATGGTAAGCTGCGTTATCCATAACTATAACCGATGATGGTGAAATGTTAGGTAGTAATTGATTTTTAAACCAATTTTCAAATAGATCTGCGTGCATATCTGAATTATAGTCAGCACTAGCAGATTCAATGTTTTTGGCGGATAGTAGCAAGGAATTTTCAATAAATCCTTCCTCACATCCAGCATGCAAAATTATTATCCGTTTACCACGAGAAACAGGTGTATCAATATGGCATTCTCCGAAATCGTTGACCCAACTCTTCGTCACAACATCATGGGTGTCGTACCACGTTTCATCCAGATATACTATTGTTCTTTTTTCTTCTCTGAACTGTTTTACTTTTATTAAAAACTCGTATCGCCATTTAGCAATACGAGGAGAATCCATGATACTTTTTCTATTGTCCAACTTTTGAAATTTAAACCCAGGTGACTTTAAAATATATATGAAATGTCGATCTGCTACAATTCACTGGTATGCCATCTTCTCGTATACTTCCCATTAGTCAAGGCTTGGTGATTTGTTAGCAGCAAAAAAACTATACACTTTTCTTTTTACTCTACCCTCAAAAAACGAATCAAATGTAGAAAAATTTTCTCGGTGCACTCGCTTTCGTTTTACACATTTTCCTTTGTTTACTATTGACCGAACACGATACCCTGACAGTTTACAAAATTACTGCTTTTTTCAAAGGTTTAAATTATCCAAATTCAATTACGCCCTTATTATACACATTGAACACAATCTCCTGCCCATGTTCGTGTAAATAAATTTTATCTAAATTAATTTCATTGTCTTCATTGTGATGTTCCACTTCAGTCGTATCTTCTGCTAGTTCAGGTGCACACATTGAATTTTCTTGCACAGAAACGTCCAGTTCGTTAATATTACCACTTGCACCAGCTACGTCACCATAAACCCACGGTTAACACATGATTTTTTAAAAAATATTATGTACTTTGCTAGAACAGAAGTTGTAGCAAACTAAGTTTTTCTCATAACGAACCTACCCTTTATATGCGGAAAGTATGGTAGGGGATGATATAATCCGGGTTAGGTGCTAATTTAATTTGGAAACTTTTACGTTTCCTAAAAATTACGAAATTATAATATGTCGTTAGTATAATGATACTCAAAATTGGCTAAGTTAATCCAGGCTAATTTATTTAACTTCGAACCATAGCAGTACAGCAATAATAATTTCTTATTTTTGTAATACGTATCTTTGCGTCTATGGGTAAGATTATTGATTACATAAGCGTATTGTCCCATAAGATATTTAAATTTTTGCTTTAATCTAACCCTGGGAATTGCAGATATTATGACAAACCCAAGGTAGTTTGCGGTACACCGTACTAAACTGTTTCTTTGTATTTTTATAGTATATGGGCGTTTAAGCGGTTTATTGCGATCCTTTGGGTTTTGGTGAGACAGAGTTTACCTTTAATAGTATCTGTCCTTTCCGAGAACTTGACATATTTTGTATGGTCCTCTAAAAATAGGTCTTTCTACTTAAACGACGATCAGTAATTGTCAATCTTTTCCTTAGAATTAAATCTCCCACTGTATATTTCCTACTATCCTTCCGTTTCTTATCGAATTTTGTTTTTATGGAGATGGATTGGAATTTGATAAAATCTTTGTGCCAGATGTAAATAAGTGAAATAAATGGAAGTGGCATTATTAAATTGTAATTTTTGTATAATGTTTACATTTAACGAATGAAAAAAGTTATACTCAGAACTGCAGTCATCTCGTATACAGGGAATCTCTATAAGTTTGCTCACTATTTTTTTTATGAATATAATATATTTATTTATTTCTATAGAAAATGGTACAACCACATATAAGAAAATGTCAATAAAAGTTACAATTATTGTTGAACAGTGGATAGTTAGTTATGATTATAAAACTCTTCTAGATTATAAAATCCATTGCATTTGAAGAAATTTATTAAACCAGCAGTAAGGGTATTCATAGAGGCTAGAGGCAGAGCTCTGTTATAAAAGGTTTACGATTCAGTATAACGTAATAACGTAAATATATTAAATTTAGTGAATAAAGATCTGCATGATGTGCTTGGGAGAAGCTATTTTTGCATGATAGAAAACAATTAGCTGATCGTTTGTAAGTATAGTTTTTAGATGCCATATTTGGTAACGAAGCGAACTGAGTTTGGAAATTATATTTTCGGCAAGCAGCATCCAATTTAAGTTTACATACATTGACATTCCAATATGTTTGGCGTTATTTACTCTTGCAATCGACTTACTTCCGATTATAACGTTTATGTTCAGTTTTTTTTTTTGCATTGTATATTATGGAATCGCAGATAGTTTGTCTTAGATATATTAAAATTTAAATTGTTTTCCAAAAATCATTCCGAAAATTTTTTTAGACCAATTTGACACCTCTGCAAAAGAATATCCTAAATACGATCAGAGATAATTATTGCTGTATCATCTGCAGAAAGAGTTAAGTGACATTCGTTTTGGAGATGTGATAAATCATTTATGTAGAGAATAAATAATATCGGAGAAAGCACCCCACCTTGCGGTACTCTAACTAGGTTTCCACCAAATTGGAATTAAAACTTTAATACAAAAATTATCAAAATGTCTTATTAAAACATATTGTTTTCTATTTCTAAGAAAATTTTCAATCCATTTTAACGCAACCCCACAGATTTCAAAATTACTTAATTTTTGTATAAAAATTTTGAGATCTACACAAACAAATGTCTTTGTTAAATCACATAAGATACCTACAGGGTTTTCATTTCAGCGCCGGAGTTATTTCTTCTACGAAATTACTTACGGCGTGTATGATGGACTAATTTTGCTGAAAACCAAATTGGTTTTTAACAATTATATTGTTATTGTCAAAAAAGAATCTAATCTTTTAAGGTAGGCATATTCGTAAATTTTCGAAAAGACTGAAGCCATAGTTATTTGTCTATAATTATTTAAATTTTGTTCATCCCCTTTCTTATATACGGGTGTAATTTTATTTATCTTTAAATTAACGGGAAATTCACCCGTTTGGAAAGATAAATTTATTAAGTAGACCAGTGGCTTGATGATATACGGTAGAATTTGTTTTACAAGGAAACTGGGAACATTATCCGGTTCTGTAGAGTATTTATTTTTAATCTTTAATTGAGCAAGTGTACTTAATTAGGTTATCAATCGATGTCTCAGGATTCAGTCTCGTGACAAATCAAGGCGTTTTTAGGTGCAGCTTTGATATCTAAATCTGTTACACAGCCAATTACTGAACGTTTCTTTAACTGTTTTTTTTTCTTATTATCATCTTCGGTCCCAGTTGTTGTATTATTAACTATATTTGGATATGTATCAGTAGAGATATCATATAATTTTGTATTAGAACAGAATCTTTGTTTACATATCCATTCATCTTATTTGACAAGTCTGTTTTAGTTTCTTTTTGTTTCTTGTTGGAATGAAATTATTTGTTAGTTGATGTATCACCGTCGCTAGATGGGGCTTGTTGTTCCACTCTGTTTTTTAAATATTTATTATTTACTGATAAATCCTGAACAGATGGCGCCGAACGTACAGCTTGTCTTTTAATTCACGATTTTAACTGTTCATTTAACAAAGAGATTATAACTTCTTTATCCTAAACAATAGTGCATTTTTACCTTCCGTCACCTTTAGGTAAGGAAGGTATTGTCTTTGGTCAAAAAATTCGGTAGTGAGGTTTTGATGAATAAGCCCGTTTTAGGGCCCCTAGAATACGATTTTACTATTTTTACGATGATGTCTGTATATATATATATATATATATATATATATATATATATATATATATATATATATATATATATATGTGTGTGTGTGTGTGTGTGTGTGTGTGGATGTATGTGTGTGTGTGTGTGTAACAAAATTTTCGTCTACGATAACTCTAATACTACAATTCCAAAAATTATCATTCTTTCGTATTCCTCTTCGTTGCATCCACATGAAGAGCTGATTAGATTTTGGTTATAATTGGTTAACCGGAAGTACCCTCATTTGCAGATTTTAACAGTTTTTCTTGAAAAAACGATGTTAAATATAATTTTTTTACATTTAATATTATTATAAATATTAAAGAACATTGTATTCTCTATACGATTTGAATGCATTTTTTACTTCATGTTAAATGGATATAGAGTTATAAAATAATAAAGAAATTAAATTTCATAAATTAGCCAGCTATGCTAGAAACAGCTACTATATTAAGAAAATTCTGATTGAAAGATGTCAGTGTCAAGTGCAATGACATATTCGTAGTGTATTTGTGTTAGGATATTTTTGCTCGAAATTTTCTGTATGAAATTTGTATAAATACATACAACTGTCGAAAGGTAATGTACATACAAGAAATTTATAATCTTTTGCAAGGAACTTTATGTATGGATTTTATAGAAAATACATACGCATTTACGAAAATTCTACCAGTAGATATCGCATCTACCGACTGTGTTCCAAAACACGAGTAGTAAAAAGTTACCGTGTTCGAAAATTGTTCAATGTCTACTAAATCCATCCACTGGATTCATGAAGAATCTAATCTAAAAAAGGTAGTGATGCAAAGCGAAGCGTGCGCGGTAAAAGTGGAAATGTGTTCAAAGTAGGACTGCTCATTTTGTTAACTACGTTAAATTTCTAACCTGTTTTACATTTTCAAATTTTTTCGTAGGTTATGGATGTACCTTGTTTATCACTTGCGTTCTTATAATATCGATTCCGGTAGCTATAAGCTGATAAAAGCTGTTTACCGGTAACAGTTCACCAGTAGAATTTTCGTAAATACCTCATATAACTGACGGAAGGTAATGTGCCGGCCACATCAGATTTTTCCCTGTATTAATTATTTTAACACCATAAGCATGTTCATGTCACGGGCTACCGCTTCACTTGCGTCAACGAAATTCTCAGCAAAACCACAGCACTTCGCTAAATTATTGGAAACTAAAAATCCTCTCCTAGTGCAACAGTTCTGGTGGAATACACTGCTGTAATTTCCACAATTAACTGCGTTATATACTGCACTTCGTTTGCAGATTTTTAAATTATTTTCTGTAGACAAATCTGTCACTTCGATATCCTTGTCCGCCGTCTTTACTCAATCATCATCATTATTTGAAAAGGTAGGTACGAGGTTGGTTAAATAAGCAAAATGTTATTTGAAATATTATTAAATAGTTTTTATTCAAAAGTTTACGGGTGCTATTTAAATTTATTTAAGTTCCTCATATTGTTTAACAGTATTTTAAAATTATTTTGAATTATTACTGATTGGTAGAAGTATCTTTAGTCCTTAATTCGCATATACACATACACTTACACCTGCACATACACTGTGACGAAACGGGTCTTCGTCACGAGCAGTTTTGGTTTTTCCGGTGTCCGGAGACGTTCGCGACACCGACAAACTATAGACTGCTCCCGTTTCCATTGAAATGGGAGCAACTTTCGATTTATGTGAATAACTCCGGCTGTACTTAACCGATCGAAATAAAATGATACTTTCCTATCAGCCCAATTACAGGGCTAGCCCGTGGAGCTGGTAGGAACCATAGCAGGGCGCGAGAAGCACCTTAACCAAAGCACTGTAAGTTCCCTTATGATTATCTATGGTAACGACCAGGGACAACCCGTTTAAGTCCGTTCAATTAGGGTTTTTTGTATATAAACCGGAGCCCGTGAGGCAGTCAGGCAGTCGTATTTACCTCAAGAAGTTAAGAGAGCCGTGGAAAAGTCAACCAGCAGACAAGGCACCAGGGTAAGAGATAATATTTACATTTACCGTTTCCTGTCCGACCCAGGCCCTTCAGGCTAAACCATTAGTAAGAGTCGACATTACAACTTAGAGGCCCCCTTCCTCTGTGTACGATCCTCGACTCCTCGGAGTGGTGAAGCATCCTCAAGCCTCCGGGCTGGTGCGCATCCCGAAAAAGGGGACCCCAAGTCATAACATCGACCACGTCATTGTGGGCATTTTCGACCCAAGGTTCCATAAGTTGGGAAAACTCACCCTAAGCTTCGCGACTTAGAAATACTTCCGAGAGTACCCACGTCATCTTGAGTCTTCAGACTGGAGGGAATCCTCGAGCCTAAGGGCTGGAGAGCATCCTCGACCCCTCGGAGTGAGTCCGCAGTCTCTAATAAACACTAAGTCTCTTACCCTCCTCCCGTATCCCTTATTACCATCCCCGAGTCATGGGACTTGAGAACACCGGGATGAGTCGTTCGGCCCCGTGTACCGTGACTTCACTCGAGGTGACGCCGTTCTCTTGTTCCGAGGAACACCGCCAGACCGACACTACATACGGCGACGCAAGCACCGGCCACGGTGTCGGGGCAACCCCTCAACCAACATATTACTAATAAATTGTCGCGACGCCGGGTGTCGCTTTTGAGTCAGCACCAGGGACCAATCCTCGCATCTGTCAGAAGTTGTTTGGGAGCATCGACGTCGCGACGCGGACCGTCGTTGCCGAGATAATGGCAGTTTGGTTTTTGACTCCTCGGAAATCGACTCTAGCACCCATCTTAGGACACAGCGCCAGTCGCCGTCGCGACGCCAGGCATCGTTCTAAAACAGATCATCGGGTCGTATCGCACTGCTCCGCAACGACTTGGGGACCCGTGAAGAGGCTATTTAAACCACCGACGCCAAACCGACGCCGAGCGGAAAATCACTGCCTGGAGGTCAGGACACTTCAAGGTGGTTCCCCGTACCGTACCTACCGTACCGTAAGTCCGAGACTCGCCGGGGCTACTAAGCCAGTGCCCGCTACCGCAATAGGTCCAGCAGGCCTTGCGTATCACGAAAGCCGTCAATAAAACTGAAAACATACACCCAGTTGCTGTGTGTCTTATTTCTGCCCCCCCTGGAAAAATTCCTAACCTAACTATCCGTACCGTTTGGCGCCCGAGCAGATCACGCCAAACTTCCTTGTGTCCAACCAAATATCGTCACAAGATTTTGGCGCCCGATCAGGGACTCTGGAATAAAACACAATGGCAGGAGACACTCCAACACCCCCACACCGCCACCAGCGACACCAATAAAAACCGGAAGGGTCGACACCCTCAGCAAAGAAGACCTCCAAGCCGAACTCCGGAGACTCGGACTGAAAGACGAGGGAACCGTAGACGAACTCCGAAGGACGATGGTGGACTTCGTGAAACAAGCCAGCAGGAATCAAACTGAGACCGAGGCTGTCAGAGAGCCAGTAAAACCGGCAGTTACCAAAGAGAAGACCGCGACCGAGACCAGCGACATACCGCGGACACCGACACACCTAGGCGGCAAGGTTGTCTGTCTACACTTCGATGGGAAAACCGAACCACTTAATATCCTGGAACGCCTCACGGAGCTACAAGCCAGCTACCAGACCGCGGGAGACCAATTACTGGGGACCCTATCCGAACTATTCATAGGCAATGCCACCCTGTGGTATCACATCAATGTCAAACACTGGCACGAGTGGGGAGACTTCATCCAAAGTTTCCACGACTACATCATCCCGGATCCGAAGCATCAGCTAAAGCAAAAGATTTACCGCCGCACACAGAAGTCGCAGGAGTCAGGACTGAACTACATTGTCACCCTACAAATACTCATGTGACGAGATGGCGGATACGACAGCGCCCAAAAACTACACTGGCTGTACCGAAACCTACGCCCGGAATACAAACAGCGTATACGTCGCCAGGATGCATCCTCGGATACGTCATTCCTACGCGAGATTCGAAAGTACGAGGAACTACAACGGGACATCGCAACGCAAAAACCGCGACCCATATTACATGCTACCGTCCCCGTAAATACATCAGTAGGACGGGTATGTTGGCGATGCGGAGAACCAGGACACCTAAGATGAAAATGTGAGAACAAAGCCAAGCTGTTCTGCAGTCGTGGAAAAATCAAGACCCTGACCAATGAGTGTGGTTGCACGCATACGTCGGGAAACGGCAAGGCCAGTAAGGTGGAGGGGATCATCCATTAACAACCGGTCACCGTTCCTGTCCGCCATGGGGCAGGCCTGGGACGACCATATTCACCTATCATTATGGATCGACAGCACTGAGGTGCCGGCCTTTCTGAATACCGGGTGAACTCAGTCATATATGGACCACCATACAGCTGAACTGTGCCGAAGAATGGGGAGCCGGACTTGGACCACCACGCACAGGAAAGCGCAGATGGCCAACGGGTCCATTGTGGGAATCACGTTCAGTGCCGCATGAGCAATAAAGTTCGGACCATACAGCTACTCTGCATCCCCACGTTGGCCACGCCGATCATCTGCGACTTTTCGGGATCACATTCACACTTGGGCCTACCATTACCGAGTGTTAGGTTGTATGCACGACCACCTCAGCTCTGGCCACAATGGAAGCAAACGCAAGTAGCCTCGACAAATTGTTAAGACGAGCTGCCCAAGTTTGCCGCTTTGAAGAGAACACCGGCTCAAACAACGCTATCGCCTCCGGAATCCTAAAATTCGGGTCGTAAACAACGAGGAGATTGACAAGATGCTGGCGGAAGGAGTGATCAAAAAATCACAGAGCGCGTGGAGTTCCCCTGCGGTAATTTTCCGGAAGAAGGATGGTAAACCGCGGTTCTGCATTGACTTCCGTCGGCAAAAAGGACGCCTACCCTCTTTCACACATCTACCACATCCTCAGTAAATTACAACAAGCTTCCATCTTTAGCACGCTGCATCTAAAACAAGCCTACTGGCAAATACCACTCGTATCAAAGAGCCGGCCACTGACCGCATTAACCGTACCTGGCAGGGGTCTCTTTTAATTCACCGTAATGCTGTTTGGACTCCAAGCTGCTCCGGCTACTTTCCAGCACCTACTCGACCAAACCCACTCGCTATACCATATCTGCATGATATTATTATCGCGAGCCGCACAGTGGAAGAATACGTGGAATATTTGAGGGAGGTTTTTAAAAGACTCCAGGCTGCCAACTTACGCCTAAACCCAGACAAATGTAAGTGGAGGATTCCAGAGATCCGGTACTTGGGACATATCGTCAGTAGCGCTGGAATCCAGACCGATCCAGATAAAGTCGAAGCGATACGGGCGATCCCTTCGCCTACTACTTCGAAGAAAGTACGCCAATTTATGGGAGCCGCTTCTTGGTATCGCCGGTTTGTGATAAATTTTTAAAAATTGCCGAGCCACTGCACAAACTCTATCGGAAGAACGCCAAATGGGAATGGGGACCCACACAAATAAATGCTTTAAATCGGCTGCAAGGCGCCTTAATCGCCGCCTCCGTCTTAGCTTGCTCGGACTACATCAAGCGGTTCTATCTGCAGACCGACGCATCAGACACCGGCATGGGGGCTGTGCTCGTCCAATTCACCCATGTGGAGGAACAGGTGATTGCGTATGCCAGCGTGGCACTACATGGACTACCTCTAAGGTTATAGCTTCACTGTGGTCACGGACCACCAAGCACTACGATGGCTTAACTCGCTCGAGAATCCCTTAGGACGCCTGGGCCGGTGGGCCATGTTCTTACAACAGTTCGATTTCACCATCCAGTATCGCAGAGGTAGTATGAATCGGGTGACAGACGACGTCTGTCGGCAACCACGTGAAACCAACGAGCAGATCTAAGATGAGCTGTTTGCCACCGAGGAAGATTGCGCTTGGCACGCCAAGAAAGCCAAGGAGGTTACCGAGAAACCACGGGATTGGCTAGACTACCGTATCCGGGATGGGCGTCTGTTCCGGAGAATAGCCGCCGCCACCGAAGCCGAGGGAGAAGATGCCTGGAAGCTCTGCGTCCCACGCAGCGAACGCCGACGTATTCTGCAAGAAAACCACGACAACCCGATAGCCGGTCACAATGATACGGCCAAAACAGCGACCCGTGTCGCTAGCAGGTACAATTGGCCAAGAATATTCCGAGATATATAACAATACGTGAGGCGCTGCGAGTCATGCCAGAAATGCAAGCCCTATAAAGCGAATAAAATACAACTGGCAAAGATCCACGAACCCTGGGATACTGTCGCGGTGGACATCGTGGGACCCTTGCCGCGGTCAAAGAAGGGGAATGTCTATCTACTGGTCTTCCAGTATCGTATGACCAAGTGGGTGGAGTGACGGCAAAGTATGTGACCCGGGCATTGAAGTAATAATATTCCGATTCGGATGCTCCAAAAATATTATTACTGACAATGGGGCGGAATTCAGTAACCGGCTCCTGCAGGAGACATTAGCCGCAAAGAATATACATTATCTTCAGACCCCTCCGTACACACCATAGGCTAACCCCGTCGAGCGTGTAAACCGGGTACTCAAGACGATGATAGCCTAGTATAGTCAAACGACCCAGCAAGAGTGGGACGAACATCTACCGGAGCTCGCGATGGCCATCAATACCAGTCGCCACGACTCGACGAGTTTCACACCGGCATGGTTAAACTATGGCCGCGAACCCGTCCTTCCAGGGTTATTCCAAGAAGTAGGTCGAGGAATAACCAACCCACCAACAGACAACCGAGTAACGGATACGCTAAAAACTCACCTCCAGAAATTGCAGGAATTCCGGCAACTGGCTTAGATAAAACTAGCAACCGCGTCCCAAACACAATGTCGCCACTACAACCTACGCCAACGGGCGTAGCAGTGCAAGGTAGGTAACCAAGTCATGCGGCAAGAACACTCACTGTCGGTAGCCGCACAGCGCTTCGCAGCCAAACTCGCGCTGCGCTACTCCGGTCCGTGGACGGTATCACGAAAGATATCCCCCAACGTGCACGATTTCCGGGGCTCTCAGGGCCAAAAATTTAAAAGAATCCACATCAAAGACTTAAAGCCTCTTATCACTAGGGGGATGACACCACCCGAAACTATCCAGGCGTCGTAGATTCGCCGTCACACCCAATCTAGTCGGGTGGGCGGCAGGGAAAGGAGGCGGGGGATCTGTCATGCGGCGGGAACAGAGTGCGGCCGACCCCGGATACCAGTGCAGCCCCTCCACCAGCTACTGGGCACCGGACCCGGCGGAAGACGTCATCAATCTGACCACGTCTCTCGACCCGTCAGAAGAAGAGAGTCCCCCGGCCCCGACGTTCGGGGCAGCGAAGCGAGCGACCTTCCCCGAGACTTCACCGGCCTTCGACGCCAACGTGGAGCTGGAGGATGGTCATCGGGAACTAGAAGCGTTGTTGGCCAGTTTATCGCCTGATCCCGACAAGGGCGCCTCCAGCAAGACCGGCACCATTCCAGGAGAGGTCCAGCCAAAGGAGTCTACGGGCAGTGGCCCAGGAGGTAGAAGCCCTGCTAGACGACGGCGAGCCCAAGGAGCGTGTCAACCCATTACTCCAGCTGCTGCGGCCGAAGAAGGCTCCAAGGACCAGGAGTACCAGCTGCCAAGCGGGAGGTGGGTCATCATTCCCGGACAAACCAGAAGCTCGCAGCCCTAGGCGACGACCATGTCCGGAGGAGACCCAACTTCCCTTCTTTTTTGTTGTTGTTGGTACGACGTTAGAGGCAAACAATGGATTAATATTTGTGACAGTGTTAAATTTAAGTTAACCGATAATTTAGTTAGTTGTTTTTGGGTACTTTAGTTGTAGAAGAAATGAATAATTGGGTTAGGAGAGCTACAAGTTCTTTTATATATGTATGTACCGGAGGGATGTTATGAAACGGGACCTTGTCTCGAGCAGTTTTAGTTTTGCCGGTGTTCGGAGGCGTTCGCGACACCGACAAACCATAGACTGCTCCCGTTTCCATTGAAATGCAGAGGACGCGCGTTGTCAGTAGCTGGGGCCACAAAGCCAGTGCCCGCTATCGCAATAGGTCCAGCCTTGTGTATCACGAAAGCCGTCAATAAAACTGAAAACCTACACCCAGTCGCTGTGTGTCATATTTCTGCCCCCCCCCCTGGACAAATCCCGACCTAACTATCCGTACCGGTTGGCGCCCGAGCAGACCACGCCAAACTCCTTTGTGTCCGATCAAACATCGTCACAACACATACACACGTATACACATACACCATACCCCTACACATATACACACACGCATAGACATACACATACACATACATATGCACATACACATACATACACATACAGACACGCATACACATACACATATAGGGCATCTAGCCAGTCGATGGGTTTACGTCATAAATATAATTTAGCGTTGATGCGTTGTTGAGAGTAGTAGAGTATTGTGGTAGCTCCGCCAGTGAAATCATAATTCACAATTTATACACTTATTTTTTGAGACTGTGTTCCGAATTATTGTTATTATGTCAGCTACACGTATTGATACTGAAGCTGTTGCAAATATTTTGACTGACCATGTGTTCTTCTTTCTTGCCGTAAAGTTAAGTGATAGTGTCACCGCTATATTTAAGAAACAACTAAATCACCAAAAAAAATCATTGAAAATCTTCAGCTTGAAAATGACATTCTTCGTGACAAAGTCGACAATTTGGAGCAGTATTTGAGAAGGAATTGCGTTCGAAATTATGGAGTTCCCGAAGAAAGCATCCAGAACACTGAGGCCAAGGTCTGTGATTTAATTAAATCAAATCTAACCATCGACATTCATCCTAACCTAATCGACCGCTGCCACAGAGAAAGTAAACCATCCAAGAATGCACGCCCCATTATAGTTAAATTGATGTCCTACAAAACACGTGAACGTATCATAAAATCGCGTAAACTCTTACTCATTCACGATATGAACTATATAAATTTGCGTCAACTAAATTTGGTTTCAAAAATGTTTGGACACGCGATGGCAAACACCTAATAATGAGGTTGTAAAAGTCGTAAATATTGATCAATGTGAAAAATTGAATTGAATGTACTTTTTTACCTTCCGTCACCTTTAGGTAAGGAAGGTAGTCTTTGGTCAAAAAATTCGGTGGTGAGTTCTTAATGAATAAGCACGTTTAAAGGTCCCTAGAATACGATTTTACTATTTTTACGATGATGACTGTATGTGTGTGTGTGTGAATGTATGTGTCTGTGTATGTGTGTGTGTGTAACAAAATTGTCGTCTACGATAACTCGAATACTACAATTCCAAAAACTATAATTCTTTCGTATTCCTCTTTGTCGCATCCATATGAAGAGCTGGTTAGATTTTGTTTATAATTGGTCAACCGGGAGTACCCTTATTTGAAGGTTTTGACAGTTTTTCTTGAAAAAACGATGTTAAACATCATTTTCCACATTTAATGTCATTATAAATATTAGAGAACATTGTATTCTCTATACGATTTGACTGCATTTTATATTTCATATTAAATGGATATAGATTTATAAAATTATAAAGAAATTAAGTTTCATAAATTAGCCAGCTATGCTAGAAACAGCTACTATATTAAGAAAATTCTGATTGAAAGATGTCAGTGTCAAATGCAATTGACATATTCGTAGTATATTTGTGTTATAATATAACTCGAAATATACGATATTTTTGTTCGAAACTTTCTGTATGGAATTTGTATAAAATACATACAACTGTCGAAAGGTAATGTACATACAAAAAATTTAGAAACTTTTGCAAGGAACTTCCTATATGGATTTTATAGAAAATACATAGGCATTTACGAAAATTCTACCGGTAGATACCGCATCTACTGACTTGTGTTCGATAATACGAGTGGTAAAAAATTACCGTGTTCGAAAATTGTACAATATCTACCAGATCCATCTACCGAATTCACGAAGAATCTAATCTCAAAAAAGTTTGTGATGCAAAGCGAAGCGCGCGGTAAAAATTTGTTAACTATATCTAATTTCTAACCTGTTTCATGTTTTCAATTTTTTATAGGTTATGGATCTACCCTCCTTACCACTTGCGTTCTTAAATTATCGATTCCGGTAGCTATAACCTGAAAAACAGCTGTTTACCGTTAACAATTCACCGATAGAATTTTCGTAAATGCCTCATATAACTGACGGAAGGTAATGTGCTGGCCACATCAGATTTTTTTCTTTATACTTTTGTATATTTCTTGTCGGAGTTACCGGCACATATATGATTTATTAACTTTCAGCTGAGTTTTGTCTCAACTCAAGCTGTACTTACTTTTTAAGATATTCAAATTTATATATAGTATCTTGTCTATATTTACTTTTATACTAGCTACATATTTGTTTTTACCTTCCGTCACCTGTAGGTAAGGAAGGTATTGTCTTTGGTCAAAAAATTCGATGATGAGTTTTTAGTCAATAAGCACGTTTTAGGGTCCCTAGGATACGAATTTACTATTTTTACGATGATGTCTGTATGTATGTGTGTGTGTGTGTGAGTTTGTGTGTGTGTGTGTGTGTGTGTGGATGTGTGTGTGTGTGTGTGTAACAAAAATTTCGTCTGCAATAACTCTAATACTACAATTTTAAAAATTATAATTTTTTCGTATTCTTCTTCGTTATATCCATATGAAGAGCTGATTAGATTTTGGTTACAATTGGTCAACCGGAAGTACCATCATTTGAAGATTTTAAAAGTTTTTCTTGAAAAAACTATGTTAAATATCATCTTTTCACATTTAATGTTATTATAAATATTAAATAATATTTTATTCTCTATACGATTTGACTGCTGACTACTTTATACTTAATTTTAAATGGATATAGAATTAAAAAATTATAAAGAAATTAAATTTCATAAAGTAGCCATAGCTATGGAAACAGCTACTATATTAAGAAAATTCTGATTGACATAGTGATTTTGTCTTATAATTTTACGGGAAATATAGGATCTTTTGCTATAATTTTTCTATATGGAATGTGCATAAAATGTATGCAACTGCCGGAAGGTAATGTACAAGAAATAGTATCTTTAGCAAGGAACTTTCTGTATGAAATTTGTACAAAATACATAGAACTGACGGATGGTAACGTGCTGGCCACATCAGATTTTTTTGTTTTTATAATTATACATTACTAAGGTAATTATTTAGTGAGTGATTTTCTTTTTGGTTGTCTAATCTATTTCTTAATGCATTTATATTATTAGAATGCGCGCGGATTGAACACAAAGTTGGAAGATTTCTATAATAATTGCTCTACTTTAAATTATGATGTCATTGCTATAACTGAAAGCTGGCTTATCGACTCTGTACTTAACTCTGAATTAATAAATGATTCCTATTCAATATATAGATGTGATCGTGATCTTGCTGTGGTTGACAAACAGTGAGATGGTGGTGTTTTTTGCGCTGTCCATAATAAATTTAAATCTAGTCCTGTTAATGTAAATATGCACCCGTCTTCAAAAGCAGATGTAGTTTGTGTTACAGTTCAGTTATCTACTATTAAGTTCAACCATATTGTTGTTTTATACTCACTCCCACCTATATCCTTAGAACAGCACAAATTTATATGATTGTCTCGAATCAATTCCTTTCATTTTCCTTGAGGATTTCATCGTTCTGGCTGATTTATATATAACAAATCTGTCTAAATATTATTCTCACTCAACATTGAACAATATTATTATCTCTTTTGTTAATTTCTGTCAACTATTTAATGCTACTCAATATAACACCATCCATAATTCAAAAAATTAAATTCTTGATGTTGTATTGTCTAACCATTCCTGTACTGTCTCCCATGATTCCTGTCCTCTTTTTAATGAAGATTTACACCACCCTGCTATTTCTATTTCTTCCAATGTTGATTCTTCTTCTATGAGAACTCCTAATATATCTTTTAATACATCACTAAGTTTCTATAATTTTCGTTTAGCTAATTTTGATTTACTTTACAAACTTTTCTCTGAGGTAAACTGAAATATTTTAGAATCCTTTTTAAATGTTAACGCCGTTTTCGAAAAGTTATATGCTATTATATATGAAATTTTTGATAAGTGTGCTCCTTGGTTTACTAAAGAAATAATCTCTGATTTCAAAGAGAAGGATAAATATCGTGAGTTATATAAACGGACCAATATTATTTCATATCATCATACATATAAGAGCTTACGCAACACAATTAAATCAAAAGATAAAACTTCTTACAAACATTATTTAGAATCAGTGGAATCCAATAATCTTAATGAACCACGACAGATTTGGAATTTCCTCAACACTAAAAAGCGCTCGTCTCGCATTACTGGTATTATGCATCTCGGTGATGTAACTTTATCATCTATCGCTCAAACCTTTGCAGACTATTTTTCTCTGTCTACGTCACAGACACTAATGATTAATCATGTTCTGATATTCGCTTGATCTACTATCCATTAAATTTGTCTCTGAATCGGAAATCTTAGCCTCTATTAATCAATTAAAACCCTCTCGCAACCTTGGCCCTGATAATATTCCCGCTTATATCATAAAAGGCTGTAGTGATATATTTGTTACGCCTTTGCATATTCTCTTTAACCTTTCATTGTTCACCAATCATTTTTCTATTGTCCTTAAAAATACATCTATTTGCCCTATTCTCAAATCTGAAAATCCTAGTGACATAATGAACTATCGTCCTATTGCCATCTTGTCAAGTTTTTCGAAGGTGTTTGAGAAAATTATTTTTAATAGAATTTACAATTCGGTACATGAAAAAATCTCGACATCTCAACATGGCTTCATGAAAGGAAGATCCACTGTAACTAATCTTGCAAATTTCACTAATTCTGTTCTTGATTCATTACGTAATAATAATCAGGTTGATGTCATTTACACCGACTTCGCAAAGGCATTTGATACGGTTAATCACTCTGCATTGATACAAAAACTACAATAAAACTTAAATTTTTCACCTCACTTAACTTCTTTTATTTCCTCCTATCTTACCAACCGCAAGCAGTTTGTCCGCCTAAACAATTTCACCTCGAATTATTATATTCCTAGTTCTGGCGTCCCCCAAGGGACAAATCTGGGTCCTTTGCTTTTCAACTTATTCATTAATGATATTGTTGATTGTTTAGAACACTCTATCTGTTTACTATATGCTGACGACATGAAAATATTTAAAACTATAAATCGTACAAAAGACAGTTTTCAATTACAGCGTGACATAGAAAATATATTAGCTTGGTTTACAAAATTTAAATTATTTTTTAATGACAATAAGTGTAAAGTGATGTCATATACAATGAAAAGAAATTATTTACTATCTAATTATTCAATGGCTAATTTAATACTCGAAAGGGTAAAATTATATAGGGATTTGGGAGTGTGGTTTGATGAAAAATTAACATTTTCACATCATATTCATACTACAATTAAAAGTTCATATAAAGCTCTTGGAGTCATCATTCGCTGTTCCAAACATTTTCACAAACTATCCACTCTCAACTCCTTGTTTAATTCTTTTGTTAGATGTAAATTAGAATACTGTAAATCTGGTATCCAATATATCAAAATCATGTAAACGCCATCGAGGTTATTCAAAAAAAAAAATTGTAAAATTTTGCTGACGTAAAATCAACGGATACCCCACAGATATTCATAGTTATTCTTACACTTATGCATTAATGGAATTTGGAATTACATCATTGGAGAACCGCTATAGAATGCAGTCGGCTATCTTTTCATATAAACTTGTCAATAATATTGTAGATGACATGAACTTACTGGCTTGTGTCAATTTCTATATACCCACAATTAATTCCAGGCATCGAACTTTTTTTAACTTTAAAATGACAAAATGTATATATATAAATTAAGATCACCGATCCGTCGCTTGTGTTTTTATAATACAATTCACACGCCGCATAACCCCATTGATTTATTTTCAAATTCTTTGGCATTATTCAAAAACTTATTAACTGGCTACTTTTTGTCAAATTGATTTTCTTTTACGAATGTACCATCCTACATCAACAAATTAATTATTTATCTATTTCTGTATATGCAAATGTTTATTTTTCATGTTTTTTCATCATAATAATTTTTCTAATCCTCAGTAATTGGGATTTTGTCCTGTTGAGTGGTTTCAAATAAATAAATAAATATCACTAGAAACAATGACGTCATGTGTTAATAAGTTTATATGAGCATGTAAAACGGATTAAAATATGATCTGTGGGTTGCCTTCATACATACAAATATAAAAATACGGCTTGACTAATATTGTATAAGTTTATAAACACATGATAAGATTTGGACGTATTGTTTATTTCTCAAAACTCAACTAGAAAATCGATAGTTACAAAAACAATATAATAACATTGAAATGTTAGCCTACTCTTTTTATTTTTAAACAAGGTGGCTACAATGCTCCGCCCTTTAAGTATAAGGAAAGAGTACGCTACTAATGGAACAAACAACAGCGATGGCAGATATGTCATGAAGGCTATCAAATTCCAGGGGTAGGGTTAGTTTGTTGAATATAAGCTGATTTTAAACGATCGACCGATACGGTTTCTAAACTATCGTTTATAAGTATTTATAAAAATTTACTGTATCTTTTTATTACTTTGAATGGACCGACGAAAGGTTGTTTCAGAATCGGTCCGATTGTATTGTTTTTGACGAAAACATGGGAAGTTCTAAATAAATCGGGTGGAATGTGGGTAGGTGTTGTCGTTTGGTTACGTGAAGTGATAGGTTGTAGTTTTTGGATTGCGGATTTAAGCGTGCCTAAGTATTGTTGTATATTTGTATACTGTAAAATGTCTGTATTGGTTTTAGGGATAAATTCTCCTGATAGTTTGAGGTTGGTTCCGTATACCAGTTCAGCTAAACTGCAATTAATTTTTTCTTTAATTGCCGTTCGGATTCCCAACAAAACCAGTGGAAGAAAGTTGAACCATTGTGAGGGGTTGGTGAAGGTTCTTAAAGATGATTTTAATTGCCTGTGGACTCGTTCTATGATTCCGATTGACTGAGGGTGATAAGCTGTAGTTTGAATGTGATGTGTTCCTAATAATTTTAATAGATTTTAGAATAGAGATGAGTTGAATTGTTGACCTCTGTCAGTTGTGATTTTTGCTGGTACGCCGAATCTAGATATCCAGCCGTTTACCAGAGCATTTGCGACCGATTCAGAGGTGCAATCTGTTAGGAGTGTTGCTTCTGGTCATCTTGTGAATCGGTCGATACAAATTAGAATATATGAATGCCCTTCTGACAATAATAATTTAACAATGTCGATGTGTATTGAGTAGAACCATAATTTTGGATAGACGAAATTTAAAATAGGGAATTTTGCATATTTGATAAATCATGCGCGTTGACATTGTAAACACTTCGTTTTGGTGGTTGTCTCTGTTCATGTTTTTCCATATAAATTTGGAGGAAATTTATTTGACTGTAGTTCTGATACCAGGGTGTGAGAATGAATGAAAGTGATCGAATATTATATTTTGGAATTCTTTAGGTATGTTAGGTCTATAATTTTGTGTTGAAAAGTCACAGCATAATTTTACGTTAGAATTTGATAATGGAACGTCAATTAATATCAAATTTGTGTTTTTGTTTTCTTTTAAGATTTTTAAGTTGTTATCGTTTATTTGTGCTTTCGCTATTTTGCTATAATGAACATGTTCGTGTTTGTATAGCGATTCAATAGAAATTCTTGAGAGGGCATCTGCTACTGGGTTATTTTTGACAGAAATTTGGTGTATGTCATTTGTAACTTGGAGAATGAAGTCTAACTGCCGCGTTTCGCGTGGAGAATAGTCGTTGTTGTGAATAATTTTTGAAATGAAAGTTAGAGGTTTGTGGTCAGTGAGTATAAAGATTTGTTTTCCTTCTAAGTAGTATCTAATTTTTTTTATTGCTAAGAATATAGCGAGAGGAGTTCTTTTCCGAAGGTGCTGTATCTTTTTTGTGTGTCTGTTAAGGTAGTAGAAAAGAAGGATATTGGTTCCCACTAATTTCTGATAAATTGTTGTAGGACGGCGCCTACTCCAACGTTTGAGGCGTCGACCATGATGCATCGTGTTTTGGGAAAGAGAGTGTAGTTGATTTTGTTAATGTATGTTTAATACGAGTGAACGCCTTTGTTGCTTCCGACATTCAGATTATTTCATTTGGACTGTTTGCAGTGTTATTAATTAATTTGTTGATGGAATGTAAAGTCGTTGCGCAGTTTGTGATGAAATGGTGATAAAAATTTACTAGTCCTAGAAATTCTCTTGATTGTTTTTGTTTTACGTTGAGAAAAATTTTTTATATTGTTTATTTTTGTTCTGTTGGTTTGATTCCTGAAGATGAGATATTATGACCGAGAAATTCTATTTGATTTCGCCCCAATTGACATTCGTCAACGTTAAGTAATATGCCAAATTTTTCCAAAAATTATTTGTAAGTGTTTGTAATGTTCTTTTAGAGTGCTGCTAGCGATAAGTATGTCATCGATATAAGCGAAACAAAAATGTAGGCCTTTAGTAACTTCGTCAATGAAACGTTGGAAGGTTTGAGCGCTGTTTCTTAAACCGAACGGCATAATGGTGTATTCAAAAAGGCCGAAAGGAGTCGTTGTAGCACTTTTCGCAATGGATTCATCGTCCATTGGTATTTGGTTGTTTGCTTTTACTAGATCTAATTTTGAATAAATAGTTGTTTTGTAGATTGAAAGTAAAGTTCTATGGATGCGGGAGAGGGTATCTGTCTGGAATGGTTTGTGAATTGAGAGCTTTGTAGTGACCACATGGGCGCCACTCGCCCGTTTTCTTCTTTACTAGGTGGAGTGGTGAGGCCGAAGGACCAGAAGAAGAGCGTACAATTCGCATTTCAAGCAATTAATTGAATTCTTTTTGGCAATGAGAAATTTTTCGGCGCGGTTTTAAAAAGGTTGGTAATTCGGTTGTTATTACATTGTGTTTGATTTTGTGTTTAATTTGACGTTTGACAGTTAATGTGTCAGAGAGTGTTAGATATTGTGAAAGTAATTCTGTAAAGGTTGTTGGTGCGTGTAATTTGGGCATGTAGTTAATTTTATAAATATTGTGTTGGGGATGACTCAATCCTAAAACACGTTTCGCCGATAAATTAATTATTAGTTTGAAAATCAATGGTTACAAAAACAATATAAGAACATTGAAATGTTAGCCTACTCTTTTTATTCTTAAACAAGGTGGCTACACAAATAACATTGTTACGGGAAAAAATAAGTTATTTATTATACATCGATTAAGATCACTTTAGCTTCACGTCATTGATTTCTGAAACGCAAAATAACAAGTAATTGTGTGTTTATTTCTGTCTTACTTATGGTTTCCTTCATTCTTTCTTCGATAGGTATGTCTAAAAGCTTCATCTGTGTCTTACTAATACGTTTAGTGCCCTTATGACTCATCCTGTTTACGTTAACTGTCACTAAATTTCATTTTGGTCAAAAAATGTGAAATATCTAAAATAAAAATTTGATATTTTAGATGTGTCACTGTCATTATGATGTTTATAATTAATTAGTGATATTTACCTTTTCTTACAATGATTTTCGTTCTTAGGTAAGTATAATCTTAGAAATAATTGTAAAATAGTGTAGCATTTTTGTTTAAGAATGGAATAATCCATCCCAAATTCACGAAAACTTAATCACAATACAGGTTGAGAGGTACATCATAGACATTACTTAGTAATATGTGTTAAGATTATTTGAATCTAGTTGTATTTTGTAAGTTGTCATAGAAGTACTTTTGATAATTTATTTTGTGATATGATTGGCATGTATGTATAAAATAAAAATTCTGTCAAGTTTATATAGTTTATGCCTTTATTACTGAGTTTACTTTAACATGGTAGCAGAGCTAGACGAGACAAGACTATACTAGACGAGACAAGATTGTACTAGAGTGAAATAAGACTGAAGTACCTTTTTAAATATTTATAAAATAGTTTTCAAAAAATTGTGATCACTAGATTTTTTCATTTGTCAGAATCATGCAGGCATCAGGTCTAAAGATTGAAATTGAATATCTTGAAGGAAGAAATTGGTCCACCTGGAGGTATAAGAGTTCAGCATTGCTTCGAGGAATTTCAGGCGCACAAGATGTGACTGAGGTTAAATTGAAGAAACCTTCTTGCACAGAATATGATACTTCTAGAGCTGAGCAAGCTAAATATGAAAACGATTTAAGAGCTTTTACTAAAGCAGATAGTACAGCATTGCTCATAATTACAACAAACATGTCAGAAGAGACATTGCAAAAGGTAATGCGTTTTTCACCCGCGAATGAAGTATGCGATAAGCTGCATAGATTGTTTGATGGCGTATTAGAGAATCGCAGTTATGATCTTTGTAAACAATTTTTTGGTTACAAAAAAGATCATAAAGATGACATAGCAACTCATACATATATTAAAGTTGAAGAATATATTGTTTGAATTGAAAAATAAATTAAGCAACGAAGAGGAAGGAGATTTATCCGATATTCTGCTTATCTGAAAAATCTTAAACACGTTACCTGAAAAATATTTCTCATTCAAATCAAGTTGGTAATTATGGCGAAGAAAAATCGCACAGTTGAGAACCAAACAAGTCAACTTTCAGCCCACGAAAGAGCATTAACGAACAAAAATGAAGGAATTGCTAATACAAGTACGAAAGCTCTAATAGTAAAAACACCGAGAAACACAGAAATAATAAAGATAAACATTTGAAATGCAACTATTGTGGGAAAATAGGCCACCGAGTAAAGAACTGTAGAAAATGGATTTCAGATGGAAGACCACCGAAACAGCAGTCAAAAAGTAATGTGAATGTAAATCTAAGTCTAATGTCAATAAGTGACATGAATGCAACAAATAAGGATCATTGGTATGTTGACAATGGTGCGACAAGCCATGTAACTAACAGAGAAGACTAATTCGAAACCTTCGAGTACTTTGATGATTCACATAACATTGTAACAGCAAACGATGAGAGTGTGCATGCTGCTGGTAAGGGAACGGTCCACGTTTAAGCTGAAATATATGGCCGACTGACGATTATTACGTTATGCAATGTATGGTATGTACCCAGCGTAAAAAGAAATTTATTTTATATATTAGCAGCACAAGATAAATAAAAAAATAGTATTTTTGAGTCCTACACAGAAACATGTACTTTGAAAGTAGATGGTAAAAGAATAATAGTTGGTAATCGAACCAAACATGGAGGACTCTGTAGACTTAATATAAGAAATGTGAAACCCGAATAATAGTCAACCAGGTATCAAATTCTGATTTACTACAACTGCATCATGAACGCATGGGGCATCAGAACAAAAGACATATAAAACAATTAATTGAAAGAATTAAATTCAGAACTATGTGAAGGCTGTATTTACGGCAAAGCATATCGACTTAAGTTTGGTACCAGACAAAAAAAAACCAATCAACCTGGAGCATTAATTCATAATGACGTTTGCGGTCCTTTTACATATTCTATTAATAAATTGCGATATTTTGTTCTGTTTAAGGATGACTAAACTTGTTTTCGCTATCTTTATTTTATCAGGAAAAAATCAGAAGTACACATCAAGTTGAGAGAGATGTTAGCTGAGTGTAAAGCAGTTGGACATAAAATTTAAGAAATTCTAAGGTCTAAGCTATAATGGAAGCGAATTCGACAATGAAAACGTAAGGTCTATTTTACGGCAGAATGGAATAAAACAGAGCCTTACATGCCATATACAATACACCCCAACAAAATGGGTCTAGTGAACGAGAGAACTGAATCATAGTAGAAGCAGTACGTGAAATGATGCATGCACACAATGAAATTCCACAGGTATTATGGGCAGAAATGATCAACACGGCTGCTTATATTTTGAACCGTACGGGTCCTACAAAGGTAAAAGAAAAGACACCATTTGAATTGTGGTTAAGAAAGGAGCCTAGAATAATACATGTAAGAATAATAGGAAGCGTATGTTATGCACATGTATCAAAACCACGAAGAAGAAATTAGAAAGAAAAGCTGAAAAACGCATTCTAATTGTATAAGATGGAGACAACGGTTATAGAATTTGGCCTAAAGAAAAACATATGCTGATTAGATCAAGAAATGCAATCTTCGCAGAAACACCACTTCAAGTAGTGAAGAAAGAGAATGAATGATCAATTAATGAAGACATTGAGCACACTAAGTCACTAATTTGAGCAGATGTTCCGGTGAAATTTGAAAAATCTGAAGACGAACAATCCATTGGATCAAAGGTGGATGATGAGGATAACAGAGTTGATAATCTTCCAAATAGATTCAATGACTTTGTTATGGCAATGATAGAGGAAGTTACAAATTATCAAGAACCGTCCTGCTATCAAGAGGCTATAGAAAGTAGTCAAGGAGAAGAATGGATGAAAGCCATGAAAAGCGAAACAGAATTTTTTAAGGAAAATCAGACATGGGAATTGGTAGACTTGCCAGCAAATAGAAAAGCTTCATCTTGCAAATGGGTATACAAAGTAAAAACTAATCCAGATGGAAGTATAGATAAGTATAAAGCTAGATTAGTTATTAAAGGCTATTCACAAATAAAAGGTGTAGACTACGATAAAACATTTAGCCCAGTTGCAAAAATGAATACGATCAGGGCATTATTAAGTGTAGCAGCAAACGAAGGCTTATCGCTGACAAAATTTGACGTAGCAACGACATTTTTAAATGGATCCGAAGATGAAGAGATATTTATAAAGCAACCAAAAGGTTTCAGTAATGACACGAAGAAAGTTTGTATTTAGATATCTAAACGGAACTCGGGAGAGGGGACTAGTATATAAGAAAGGTTTAGATAAGGACTTAGTTTGCTACAGTAACGCAGATCATGGCGGTGACGTGTCTACTGGACGTTCTACTTCAGGTATACTGTGCATGTATGCAAGTGGGACTATAGGTTGGAAAAGTCAAAGACAATCTTCAATAGCTATATCAACAACCGAAGCAGAGATTGTAGCGACCAGTGAAGCTGGTAGAGAAATAATTTGGCTCACAAGAATTTTAAAAGAATTGGCAAATTTAGAAAATCTACCAGTTTTATACACTGATAATGAATCCGCAATCAAGTTAGCCCACAACCCACTTTATGAATACCATAACACAATAAAGCACATAAGAATTCGTTCATTTTTTGTTAGAGAATTAATAAATGATAACAGTATAGAGATCAAGAAAGTTCCTTCGGTGTTCCAGCTTGCAGATATACTGACCAAGCTCCTTTTTAGACCAGGACTAGAAATGCTTTGTCAACGAATGAATATGTTTTAAAAATAGCTGTCAACTTACAAAAAGAGATGTTAAGATCATTTGAATCTAGTTGTATTTTAAAAGTTGTCATAGAAATACTTTTGATAATTTATTTTGTGATATGATTGATATGTGTATAAAACAAAAAGTCTGTCAAATTTATATAGTTTATGCCTTTATTATTGAGTTTACTTTAACAATATGAATGTTCAGAATTGCGCATAATAAAAAAATAATCAAACGTCATATTACAAAAAATAACAAAATTTTATTTAATAATAATATTCTCAAATGTAATTATTTATATTAGTTATTTCAAATACATAATAATTATAGAAAAAGTAATAAAATATCGTTAATAAAGTATATTTAAAAATGTATAGAAAATTTAAAAAAATCCTAATCGATGGTGTAAACCCATTGACTGGCTGGATGCCTAGAATATATTAGGAAAGAGCGAAAATGAGGGAGGGGGAGGTTTGAACCCGTAACCCCTTTCCCTAGCTACGCCACTGTCAACACCTCGTTTCTGACTCTTTCCTTCCAATTAATTTTTACAGCCGGCGCCACAACCACATCTCAAAACTTTCTAAGTACATTTTGTCCTTTCGTATGGTCCACGTTTCGTAGCCATACAGTACTACTATACTCCAACTTGTCATTATTGTTTTCTTGTAAGATTTATGATTGAATGTTTACATTTATTTACGTTTTTATACATACCTGTAAGGAGTTGGCGCATGGTTGATATATTTAGTTCATTGATTTTTTTATTGCAATCGGTTTCTGAAGAAAAAAATAAGATAGAGACGATATTGTAAAATATTCGTGTTAATTTGGACAACTCAAGTACTGAAACCATCCCGAAGGCGTTATATCGGCTGTCAGAAATTATCGCATTTTGAAGCAGAAAACATAATAATGCACTTAAATGTGGTAATTTTTATAGCACATAATAGTTATAACGATACAGTGGCATAACTAGAAGTCTTGAGCCACTATGTAATTTTCTGGGCCCCCTGATTTATAAAACTCTAAAAAAATAATATACAATAAATCATCCTAATTTTTACAATATACTGTTACTATAATTATATTATTTTTTCTGCGTAATTCGTAATTTTTTTTATTGTAATCAAATTTTCTTTGTTTTAATCAAACATTTCTTTGTTGTAATCAGAAATATCTACATTAAATTATCACACTTTTTAATTCTCCTATTATTTTATTCACAATTATTAATAGCAATATGTCGATTCCTAACCTTTTAGATGTTGGGAAATACGTCATTCCTTACTGTAATGACAATGTCTTGGGTGGAAAATAACAGATTTTACTTCCATCCCACAGGTTATAAATGTTTATGTAGAGGTTGCTAGCAACATTGTCATAGATCCCTATGATAAAGTAGGCTAAACAAATATTAATAGAGCTGTGAAAAATATCAGTAAAATTAAAAGTTACAACTTACTAATTTATTTTGAAAATTATTGATTTAAAAAGGGGATGTTTGTGAATAAAATAGTATACATACCTCACTGGGAGTTTCATCACAGCCACAGCCTCGCGCTGTATGGGATGGCAGCGTATGAAATAAAATGTGTAAAAGAGTATAATACACATGTATAATACATGGGAGTATAAAACTATATGTATTATACATGTTATACAATATAAGTATTATACATACGTAATATCCCTATACATTTTATACAGTTAATAAATTATACATACGTATAATACTGAATAAAAATAAAATAAACGTATATAAAATGATATAATAACAATCAACACCAAATATTTTTATACTGTTCAAAAGGTATAATACGTTTTATACTGTATGAAATGTATAATACATACGTATTATACAGGTATAATTAGAGATTCACGGGCTTGGCTTGGTTTGAAAAGGCTTGAAAAATCAAGCCCAGCCTACCTTTCAAAAAAGCTTCACTGTTCAAGCTAAGCCAAGCCAAGCTTCTGTTCCATTAAGCCCAAGCCAAACCAAGCCTAACATTTAAAAAAGCTTGAATTTTCAAGCCAAGCCAAGCCTTCCACTGTCAAGTAGCTTGGTTGAAAACAAGCTTTTTCAAGCTTTTCCTAAGAAATGTTGACGAGGTCGACAAAACCGTAATTTTATGGTGGTGGTGGTAACGTACTTTCTCATTTCTTCGGCACATTTTTGCGAACTTCTAAGAATTGAAGTTTCCAAAAGGACCAGCCTTCATTACCTGCCAGTCTAGTAAGCTTCAAAAATTTGTAAATAGGAAACTATAGTTTTCATCATTCTGATTATGCAAAGACCACTTATTTTCTCAATCTTACCAACTAATCGCACATTGTAGTTAGAGTACACAATCAAGTACAAAATAATAGTATATTAAGTATTAAGAACGGTAAGGACAGTTTACCGATCGAAGACAATGTTCGGGGACTGAGCGAAGCGAAGGTCCCAACTTTGTCTGAGATCGGTAACTCCTTAATGTTAAAAAAATAAGCCTACCTTTGTTTCCATCAAGTCCAAGTCAAGCCAAGCGTAACATTAAAAAAAAGCTTGAAGTTTGAAGCCAAGCCAAGCTTTTTTATTTCAAGCCAAGTAGCTTGGCTTGGTGAATCCCTAGGTATAATAATATACATTTTATAAGAACGTATTATACTTTGTATACGTTTTATACTTTGCACACGTTTTATACGGGATTTTTATACATGTAATTTATAAAAACTTTTATCCATGTATTTTTCCATCCCTGAACTCACCCCGAGGTTTGAATATCCAGGTAATATACGTCAGCCCTCGGCTGTAATGAAACATATGCCACCTCGGATGTAATATACTGTTACTTTGACTCTCATTATAGGCAAAACAATCCCATCTCATACAAATTAGTTACAAAGTTTAGTAACTTTCTATTGATGACGAAAATCGGTGGAATGATTATTAGCAGTACGCTAAGTGGAAGATCATTTCAACCATCGTGATGTTATGAATTAATTAAAGAGTTCGTCTTGTCCTACCTTGTACGGGCAAACTCGTTGAACTCTATCAGGATTATGACACCGTAGAGCGATCTGTGGGCTGTGGTAGAGGGTTTTATAGGTTCCTCAATAAACGGCTCAGCCGAACACGTATCGTGAGTTAATTTATTATTTATTGAGTATTATTAAATTTACAAGAATTAAGTTAAGTTGAAGGTAATTATATACTTATTTACGATCTATTACGTGCCGAACTATATGAACTGACTGACTTGAAATTTGGACTAAACTAAACTTAAACGAACTGAACTGTGTTTAGCAATGGCTTCCACAATTTATACTCTTTTTGAGTGCTTGATCAGCAGTTCCCAGGATCATACCACTGGACTACGTGACAATTTAGAAACAACATGTTTGTGGAAAGCAAATTCCGCGAATATGTAAGTGTTGTAAGTTCACTTAGTTCATACACGTGTCTATTCTATGAAATAGGAGGGTAAGAACATAACAGTGATATCCATAGATCAGATGGTTAGAGCAGCCCGTTTTCATGTAATTTGCGCAAATTTATTCACAAGTAATTTTTTACTTGAAAACTAAAATCGTTCACTTGCACAAGCAAGAAAGTTTGGCTTGAGTAAAATCTGGCTGGTCAGATAATTTGCATGTGGTTGGCGCAAATGCATTAAAATGTAAACAGCACTCCAACTCGACGAATGCGTAATAGTAAACAGCGATTTCTTTTATTATTAATCAATGTGTTAAAAAAAATCCTAACTCGAAGTAGGCTATGAACAGAGAAACGTATATCTGATCATTATTCAATTCAAAAGTTAAGTTGTGAAAATTGATCTTGAAATATAATTTTAAGGAGAAAATACAATAAAGAAGAATACAGTATATTGACATTCGCCGTTTTCTAATTTATTTCCATTTCTAAAATAAGATTCAAGAAGAAGTCAATATCTCATGGCAAATTGACATTTAATTAAATATTTTTTAATTGACATACGTTTCTTTGTTCACAGCCTACTCCGAGTTAGGAATTTTTTTGAACACACTATAACTAAATCAGATAATTTCGATAATCGTCTGATTTATTCAATAATTCCTTAATTAAATTAATATGAGATAAGTGGCTCTCTTTTCAATAGAACATTTTTGCGATCTTCATTGTCTTCTCTTTTTAACATTTTTAACGTTTTAATTAAACAAAGACCAGCTAATGCTAATAATATTGTTGATAACATAGATTTCACGAATATTTCTGTGGTGTGATGTTGTTTTTTTGTGTTTTTCTGTGTACACTATTTTTTTTTAGTTGTGCATGTTAAGTTAATATTTATCATTAAAGTCATGTGTCATGTGTCCCACTATTTGTTGTGCTTACTGTACAAATTTTTTAATTGTGTATATGTTTCAAATTTTTCTACTTCATAATTAGTTTTTCTTTCTCTGCCTGCGCTCGAATCAAAGTAAATACAGAAAAGGACAGTCGCAGCATCTAAAACAGAATACAAAAATTGAATTTGTCTAATAATAAAATAATCATTTATAGAATAATACATAGGGGGTGAGCGGAACTCTCGAACATGACTTTAATTAACTCTTTAACATGTAAAATCAGACTATCGTAATTTTCTGTTTTCCTAATTATTATTTTAGGTAAGAAAGCTTCAAATAAAAGTTACAGATCATAAAATTCTTCGGTCACCAGCATACATAGAAGATAGAATAATGGTTTAAGATTGCTAGAACAAAATTTTACAGTGTTAAAAAAATCCTAACTCAGAGTAGGGTATCAACAAGGAAACGTATGGTAATGGAGTCCGGTACTCATTTTTCAACTTCAATTTTCGCGTTTGTTACACTTTCCAAATGTGTATAGTTTTTGAAATATAATTTTTTTAAATTAAATTAGTTTTGCGTGACGTCATATCTGCAATTTTACTTCGCCTATTGCCTAAAGCTCTTTTCGTCTGTCAATGTCATTAATTCTGCCAAAAATTGATGTCAAGGTGGGTTAACTAGTGACAGCTGTCACTTTCAGAAAACTATAGTTGTATTTTGTCAAAGGAAAAATCTGTTGTTATAAAGATTTTTAATAATTATGTTTTATTATAATAAAAAGACACGTGTTTCATACATTTTCATGTAACTGAGAGTTACATATAAATGTATGGCTTTTATTTTCACAAGTTTTGAATAATATACAATTATATTCTTTTTGCTTGGTACGCTGATACAAAAATACAGTTGTGACGTCATATCGTTGCAGCGCTAATAGTTTTTATTAAAGTTATGAATGAAAAGTTTTATATTAAAAAAAAAATAAACTACAAAATCATTTAAAATTAGTCATATTTTCATAATATGACAAAAAATATGCAATTTTTTTTTAGTACTGGACCCCATTTATAAGAATTTAAATAAATTTCAATTTGACACGAGATATTGTCAAAAATGTTATCTAAAGAAATCAAAGCTGTTCTTCAGGAATATTATTTTAAAAATTAAATTAAATTAGAAAACGCCGAATGATAATATACTGTATCCTCACTTATTAACTTTTCTCCTAAAAATGACATTTTAAGATCAATTTTGACAACTTGACTTTTGAATTGAATAATAATCAGACATACGTTTCCATGTTCATAGCCTATCCCGAGTTAGCATTTCTTTTTGAACACACTGTAGTACCCAATAACGCTGACACATTGACGAACGAAGGTCTTTAATTAAGCATAATTATATAAAGATGATGTCATTTATCCTATGAACCAGCATCAAGTACAGAGATAATGCAAAATTTAATATTTTATATACAGGTATTCATTTTAAATAGGCCACCATTGCTATCGCGAGAACTATAAGAGCTAGAAAGACTGTTAAACGGGCAAACAATTTCTATTTCACACGACAAATTTAAATAAAAGAAAAATTATTTTTTTCGATCAGTGATTCTCAAAATATGGGATCTAATTTTTTTATTTTAAATAAAAATTTATATTTTTAATTTGCTCATTCGTTAGAGAATTTAATTCTTGATTCAGTTATATAATATTTTTATACCCTTCCATAACGATTTTTTTGAGAAAAATGCATGTAAAGTTTTTTACTAATTTGATTAAAATATCTATAATAAGAGTGCAACGAATGGAAAAAATAACACATGTTATTTGAGTGCCTTGATCGAAAGAAATGAATGATTTGTTTTTGTAAATGATCATAAATGTTAACGAAAACATAATATTCACGTATTTATCTCATGGATTCTAATTCTATATTTTCATGAAATGAATATAAAACCTTACATGCATTTGTCACAGATATTATTTTGCGTAAGATTATTTTTATTAAATTTATTATGTTTTGTCTCTAATTAGCTATTTAGGTACGTAACCGATGCTGTTGGATAAGAGCTACATTTAATGATACTGGTATTCACGTATTTTATTTCAGTTTATTGCTAGATTTCAGTGTGAGAACATCGATATTATATTGATTCAGGTGAGAGAGTTATTCTAGCATGTGTATGATTGTGAGTGTGCGTGTGAGCAGTACTGGGTACTGTAGTGGCCGCATCGTGTGAACCCGAGGGTCGCCAGCGTAGCAGCAGGGAAGGCTGTAGTGACCCACATTCTGTGGTCGCCAGCGTAGCAGCAGTTAGAGCTGTAGTGATCTGATCCAGTTGGTTAAGAGGAATGTCTCCGGATCACCACCGAAGCGGCAGTGATTCCGTAGTGGCCGCACGTGTCAACCCGAGGGTCGCCAGCGTAGCAGCAGGGAAGGCTGTAGTGACCCACATTATGTGGTCGCCAGCGTAGCAGCAGTTAGGGCTGTAGTGATCTGATCCAGTTGGTTAAGAGGATTGTCTCCGGATCACCACCGAAGCGGCAGAGGGTCCGTAGTAACTAGCGGTACTGCCCGTAGTTGCCAACATGTGTGTACGGTGTGTGAATGCCTGAACCTTTTGTAAATGATTGCCTCCACACTGAGTATTTCTCATGTGTTAATTCTTTTACAGAAATAATCACGGCGTGAAGGAGGATTCCGCGTGACCGGGTTCGGCCAGGCGACGGTCATCTAGATTTGTTATTATTTTTGTATTAATACTGTATATACCGGTTTGGGTGATAAATGTGTTTTAATATTCTAATTTTCAGCGCTAACATTTAATCGTCATTTATAACACATTTTTCTCAAAAAATCGTTATGTAGGGGAATAAAAATATTATGTCACTGATTTTAAAATTAAATTCTTTAATGAATGAGCATCTAAAAAATATATGTTCTCATATAAAATTAAAAAGTTAGGTCCCATATTTTGAGAACCACTGGTCCAAAATAGTTATTTATGCAACAAATGTGTGAAATAGTACTTTTTTGGTCGAGTGCGATGTATTGTAGCACGAGAAAAAACACTATTTTACACACGTGTTGCATACAATATTTTTCCTACAACCGAAATGTTAGTGATGTTACTCATAATACTGAGTATATAAGCATCCAGCATCTTCAAATACTGTTAGTGCGCTTTCTCATAATACAGTACAAAATGTAACTCAAGCACTTGGAAGAATCTCAGACAGAAGTGGATTAGTCTTCTATTATTTTACAAATTGTACATGTAATATTAACGGTGTGTGAATGCCTGAACCTTTTGTAAATGATTGCCTCCACACTGAGTATTTCTCATGTGTTAATTCTTTTACAGAAATAATCACGGCGTGAAGGAGGATTCCGCGTGACCGGGTTCGGCCAGGCGACGGTCATCTAGATTTGTTATTATTTTTGTATTAATACTGTATATACCGGTTTGGGTGATAAATGTGTTTTAATATTCTAATTTTCAGCGCTAACATTTAATCGTCATTTATAACACATTTTTCTCAAAAAATCGTTATGTAAGGGAATAAAAATATTATGTCACTGATTTTAAAATTAAATTCTTTAATGAATGAGCATCTAAAAAATATATGTTCTCATATAAAATTAAAAAGTTAGGTCCCATATTTTGAGAACCACTGGTCCAAAATAGTTATTTATGTAACAAATGTGTGAAATAGTACTTTTTTGGTCGAGTGCGATGTATTGTAGCACGAGAAAAAACACTATTTTACACACGTGTTGCATACAATATTTTTCCTACAACCGAAATGTTAGTGATGTTACTCATAATACTGAGTATATAAGCATCCAGCATCTTCAAATACTGTTAGTGCGCTTTCTCATAATACAGTACAAAATGTAACTCAAGCACTTGGAAGAATCTCAGACAGAAGTGGATTAGTCTTCTATTATTTTACAAATTGTACATGTAATATTAACATTAAAAAATAGGTTAAGTTAGAATACATGTCAAAAAAATGTTAATGTTCTTAAAAATTAAATTAGTACTCAATGTGTTAAAAAATTATTACATTTGTTTCATTTACAGTGTATATTAATATTTCTTAATGCATTTTATTACTTTCATTATTATTTACTACCCAATTATCTACTTGACAGGTAAATTAACCGAATTTTACTGTTGCCTAGCAACGTTTATTTACGCACTGTAAAGAGTGCGTGAAAAGTACTTTTCACGTACGGTTGTAGGAAAAATAATTTTTCTTTTCTTTAAAAAAAAGTTTGAATGTACCTTTACACGTCATTTTCAGTCCTCTTGGTTTCGACGTCTTAAAATTAGTTTTAGCAAACTGGGCAAATACTCGCAGTCGATTGACACAAAATTTTTAATGTACCTCATCATGTTGTTTTTAGACACCATTTTGATTTTTGTTTGTCTTAAATGCATTAAGTACCCGATTTTTGTCTTACAAAGTGTATTTATGATGTTTGGTTAATGGTGCATAAAATAATGGAAAAAGTTTCAATGTATCTTATCACGTAATTTTCGACCCTTTTTTGAAATTTTCTTTCCTGTGTTAAATGTCAAAAACCCCCGGCTTACGCACTGGAGCGTCGCGGTGCAGTTTCGGAAAAATGCACTTGTGTCGATGAACGATAAAATTGACATCTCAGGATACCGGGTCGATTTATAGTAACTCCGGATAAACATGCGGAATCGACGTCTGTAACGCCCGGATTTACACGCCGGCGGCGCAGAAACGTCAAGTCAGTAAAATTCACAAAAAGTTGATACTCGTATAAAAGACTAACCGGCCAATTCTGCAACTCAGTCGTTAATTATTAACAATAGATATCAACATACTTGATTGGTTGGAAATTATAACCAGTCGTTAAAAATTAACGACTTAGTTACAGAATAGGCCCGTAAACCCGCGCAATTGTTAACTTTAGTCCGCAGGCATGTTTACGGCCGTTGCCAGTCGTAGTATCTCTAGAAGTTTTCATATACGCCTTTCGAATATGCTTTGGCTTACGCTCAACAAGCTTTTCGACGACGGGTTCACGGTACGATGTTTTTAAATAAACGGAAACTTGCTCATCTGGAGGTCGGTTTTGGGGTCTTGACGGATTACTCGCTGTCAAGCTGTTGACGGATTACTCTCGCTTTCAACTGTTGATGGACTATATAATTATATATAATTAACCTAGCTTAGGTTTGTTTACTATTAGAAACTTTTGCATATGCGGTCTTGCGGACGCGTGCCTGAGTACCTGGTCGCAAATCTGGGGAACCGGGTTTGTGAACGACCGACGCCAAATATTTCGAATTTCAAATTATCCTGTAGTGCATTTTCCACGCCAGTAATGAGTGCCTGTGAGGTGACGCCTAGTAAATGCCCGCATGGTCAAAATATGTCATCATCAATACTGAAATCTGTGTAAAAATCAGACTGGCACACTCAGCAATGGGTAATAGCGTGATAATTATTTATTTGTTTAAAGATATTAATTTTCTTCTTCAGTTACCTTTTTTATTATATTTAAATTGTGATTTATAATTACGAAATAAAACTGGGAAGATGCTTCAAGTTCACACTTAATGACACTAAATGAAAACTGCAAAATTATAAAGTCATCTAGAACACTATTCGAGGTATTATGGAATTCAACTAGATCTCTTTTAAATTCGTCTCCACAATGGGGTACGTGAACAAAATTTTAAAAAATTATTTATCTAGAGTTAAAAATAACGAATTATTATTTTTTAAAATTTGTTAAATGATAGAATTCGAGAAATTCGAGAATAAACGAAGTAATAAGGCCGGTCCAGACTACTCGGGCTCGTAATCGTGCTTGAATTCTTGCTGGCGCTCGCTGACTGCGTATTCAATTTGTCGGGAGACTTGAACCTTTGAGGTTCCGTACAATGGATGACGAGCTTCTCCGTCCATAAAATTTTCAAGTCTCAATGATTTTCCTTTAATGTACATACAACGAGAGGATCCAGGCGAGCCACTGGCTCGTGGTATATATCTCGGCTCGTACGTCCGTACACACTATCACAAGCCAGCAGTACGAGCCCGAGCACGAGTAGTCTGGACCGGGCTGTACAATCAATGAGTACAGACCTAGGTATCTTTTTCTCTGTCCTTGCTTGTATAACTTCGCGCAGATAACGTCACGTTGATTTTTTATTATGTGACGCCAAACCTTTAATTACTGTTTTTTAGATTGTAAAGCAAGAGCTAAAGTTGTTTACACCTGTCCGCACTGTCATCCAACCAAAAATAAGCAATTTTTTTTAGTATCGGACCGTTCTAAATAAAATTGGAATACTCTTGGGCGAGTAATGACAACATGTTCACAGAGTCCAAATAAATGCAAGAAGTAGAATTCCAAATGTATTTTGAGTGGACCATCTCTTGCACTGGTTTGTCTGTCCCGGAATTAAACTAATTGTTTCATTTTTGTATCATTTAAATAACATTTCAAGTTTTTCTTCACTTTTAAAAACATGGTTTGTCTTCGTCTCGTAGAAATTTAGTACTGTGTAACGTATTTGTATTTTATATTGTACTTTATATTCAATAATATTATTAAATAATAGAAATCATAGAGAAACAAATAAAAAAAAAACGTTTTTCCTGGAGTCTGTACCACCAAACTTACCACTTTGCACTTTTCATTTGCAAATTTTGTGATACATTGATACATAATTTTACAAATATAAAGTGAACTGACACAAAATAAAAAGTGCATTAATATTTGAAATTTTGTTCCGCCATCGGTAGAATTTTTTTTATAGTAATAATTTTAAATTTTATTGTAAACATGATTGATTTTATATAAATCATATTTTAACAATAAATTTTGACGTTTGCAAAATTTTAGATCTACGATGGTACAAAATCTGTAAATGAAAAAACGGCAAGTATTATTTAATTCATTTAAGTTTGTGTACATTAAATTTTAATCTGTAATTATTTATCCACCCACACCGACAAGACCCTAATTCTGAAACTATTACTGAATCGCATTCAAATGTGTCATCTATGGAAAAAAATAAAAAACAATATATTCAATAACGGAATATGAAGATGAAATATTTAATTTAAGAAAAGACCGACAAATTTTAATGTTTGGCACCAACATAGGATATAATTAAAATGTCATCTGTATTCATATATACAGTAAATGTTTTATTAGGTATCTGTACCTATCTACTAGTAGATTAGTAACTAAGTATGAAATGTAGGGATTAATAAAGTTTTTGGATACTAACTTAAAAACCAATAAAAATTGTTAGCTAACTGTATTTAAATTAATTAAAATGGCGTTGATTGAAGTGCAATCGAAACAGCCAATATTTCCAGCCTGCATGTCTTGTACATGCATAACTGCAAGTTCCTCAAAATCACTATTCTGCATTACTCTTTTTAGACAGTCTGTAACTTCTTTTAAATTCGCTTTCTGTGAATTCGGTAAACGGGTCCGAGTTTCGTCGATATACTTCTATCCGCCTATTTTGTAAATTTCGAACATATTATACACGTCTCACAATTTGAACTGCGCGTTCATCCATGTTAAACACGATACTACCTTGTTTTATATTTGTGTACTAAACACGAAACTTAGTAACGCTTAGTATTGCCTAGTAAAGAGCTGTAAATAGATTTTTTAGTAATTCCTAATACAGTTTTCGTAGTAACGCTTAGTATACAGCTGTGAATATTATTAATAGTAATATTTACCTTAACAAAATTGACTAAGTCTAATGTGATTAGACCGCCAGCATTCAATTTTATTTCCTTTTGTGTTTTTTGAATAACGAGAATAACTCCTCTTCTAATACGTGGTAAGGCCTGGTAATACCAAGCCGAATGATATATAGCATCAGAAACACTTAAGCACTGAAAACAATAAAAACACTGATGATAATGATATAAAATTCATGTTGCGCCTATCATATAAACCGCCCTTTAATTACGAATATAAAATACTCTCACTTAAAACTATAACCATAATAAAAATATAATTGTTTTCCAGGTTGGATGTTTTCCTTAAGCATATACGAGAATGGGTCACAGAATGGTTTTTGATGGAATTCAGGTACTTATTGACCATTTATTTTAAATGTCATTAATTTTGAGATTTTCTACCAAATATTAACATATTTGCGAATGAGTCTTCGGAATATTGCCCAAAAAGGGATGCAGTATTTATAAAACTGCGAATATGGAGAAAATTTAATTTCGGACTGTAATTCCTCATATACCATGGAAAATTCCGTGAGAACATTTTTAAAGAAATGTTGGTAATTTAAGGGGACTCTTGTCGATTTTGTATATCCTGCATTTACATATTAAAAGTTAGTACTAATACTAGACCGCGCGACTATAATAAATAGTGTTTTTTTTATTTTCGTAAATATTAAAAATTAATAATAGATGGAGTCTAAGGTTAAATTTAACTAAAACTATTATAATTACCCCTTAACCTTAAATTAATTTTAATAAAAACTAGATACGAGAACTAAGTTCTCATCATCAGTAATACAACAAGTGAAAAGTTAAACAGAGTAGTCAAGATTACTCAACATGTCAACCATGCCAGAGGTCCTAACAACTGAAAAACAAGGGAGATAACTGGGATTATATAGGGATGGGAGTCACAGATGAATGATTACCTATAAACTAAGATAATTTTCGTCCAATAATGAGTCATTAAATATTAAATCGTCCAATAAAATTTAACTTTGTAATAAATTGAAAAGTTTTGAGTTTGGTATGGGGCCGAGATCTGCGTTCATCAAATTATTTTTATATTTATTTATTATTAAACTCTCGTATGCATCTAAATATCTATCATTATTAATATGTTTTAAAAGTTTAATATTAGAATTGTTAACTTTGTGATTATTAATGAACATATGTTGAGCTACGCTAGATTTTTCTGGATTACCGCTTTTTAGATGATAAAAATGTTCTTTAAACCGAGTGTCAATTTGTCTTTTAGTTTGACCGATGTAATCTTTATTACAATCATTACAACTAATTTTATAAATACCGGATTTTTTGTTAGTATCTATTTTATCTTTAGGATTACCTAATAACGATTTAATGGTATTATTTGATTTGTAAGTTACTGTTAAATTATGATTTTTAAAAATTTTGTTGAAACTTTTGGAAGCTTTATCGTACGGTAGTGTTATGTATTTATTATTATTATTTTTATTATTAGATGGCGTTAGCGTTGTAAAATTAGAAATGGATTGGCGATTTTTAAATTTATGAACTAATTTATCGATAGTTTTAACCGGGAAGCCGTTATACTTAGCTATTTCTTTAATATAGTTTAGTTCAGTTTTAAATCGTTTTTTGTTTAAAGGAAATTTAGTTAATCTGTTTATTAAGAAATTAAACGAAGCTAATTTATGTTGCCAAAAATGATTTGAGTCAGCCGTTATAAATCTATTAGTGTTCGTGGATTTTCTATAGATATCAAAATCTAATTTGTTCTTGTTTCTAATAACCAGTACGTCCAAAAAAGGTAACTGTTCATTGGTTTCTTTTTCGATTGTAAATTTAATTGATGGGAAAACTGAATTTAAACTGTCCAGAAACTTTTTCAAATCGCATTTATTGGTATTAACTATGGCAAAAATATCATCTACATATCTAATCCAAACTCTAGGAAAATAATTGTTGTTTTTCTTAAACTCAATTTCGAAATTACTCATAAATAAATTAGCTAAAAATGGTGATAAACTATTTCCCATAACTGTGCCTTCATTTTGGTGGTAATATTTATTATTTACATGAAAGTAATTTTGCATCATACAAAGTTCAGTAAGTTTTAAATACTCATTAATTTTTGAATCCTCTAAGTCGTTATTTTCTAAAAATGTTTTCAAATATTCTAAAGTTTCCGGGATAGGTACACTTGGAAATAAAGAACTGACGTCAAAAGAAACCATTATTTCGTTTTTATCTAATGTAATGTCTTTAACTTTATCGATAAATTGTAATGAATTTTGTACGGAAAATGTTTGAGGTTGATTTGGAAAACTACTAAATTCATTGACTAACCACTTTGAAAGCAAATAAGTTGGTGAATTAATGCCAGAAACTATAGGTCTTGCCCACATCAAATTTAGGTCTTGCCCCGCCGCTGCTGACATGATCTTTCCACATTTTTACAATTTAGTCGAATATGTAGACTGTTAACTCAATTTTCATTTCATTTGTGGAGAAGTCTGAGAGTGTAAAAGATGCCAAACAAACCGTAAAGCAGAAAATACTTAGGTATTTTTTTTTACGTACGCATAGAGGATGGTATTGAAATATATAGTTGTAACGTAAGGGTCCCAGTCTGTGTGTATGTGTGTGTGGTACATATTTATTTGCTTTTTGATGCACCTGCAGAGTTAGTTTTAATATACCATACAGATAATGTTCATGATTACTATAATTATAGTTTGAGTAATAGAGTAAGGAAGAAATAAATAAATAATTTGACTTGTAACGGAAACCAAAAGCCATAATGAGTGACTTGGCTAATATTGAAAATATTACCTTACCTGAAATGTCACAATTAAGAAATTACTTCTATGCCCAACGTCGCTCTAAAGGAGCTCAGAGCTCAGCAATTATTAGTGTCGGTCAACTAGAAGCTTGGTTATCGTCTCATTCAAATGTTCATGAAGATGTATATGAAGAGTTTGTGTTCAAAGGGGGAAAATAAAATTTACAAGTCTTATTCACACTGTTCTATAATTTAGTGCAAAATTACGTGTGAACGATTTCGGTCATTAAATGACCATCTTCAGGCAACCGGCGAGACTACAAAGAGTGTACATGATATAAATAACATAATAAAATTATAAAACAAAACACAAAAAACAAACACTTAGTAGTTTTTTGTGTTTTGTTTTATAATTTTATTATGTTATTTATATCATGTACACTCTTTGTAGTCTCGTCGGTTGCCTGAAGATGCTCATTTAATGACCGAAACCGGTTGCACGTAATTTTGCATTAAATTATAGAACAGTGTGAATAAGAATTGGAAATTTTATTTTCCCCCCTTTTAACATCTTCCATTTCACACTTGGATGTTCCGTTCCTTATAATGAAGTGTTTGTCGTTGCGAATGAAATATTTGAAAAAATTATTCAACTAAATTCCGATTTGTGCTATCACCAAAATATTTGTTGCAATTAGTTCGTGATGAGAAAGTAATGTATGCAGAGGCAACATTAAGTTGGGTGTAGCAGGGATTTTCAGTGTTTGTAGTAGGAAGTACAAATAAAGATAAAAAATTACCCGTTTTGCTTAGAAACCAGAATTTCTAAGGAAAAGGACGATTTTCAAATGTATTTGGCGCAATGAGAAATAATATTTCATATCTTTTCTCATGTTGCCTACAACCTGATGTTTTAGTATGTTATGCATCCAAAGTCATGTAGAATCAAAATGCTTTTTAAAGAAATTTTTGTTGAGGAAATGTGCTAGGCAGAGGCACACTGCATATAACATAAGAAAAACATCTCTCAAAATGAATTTTTGCAACAATATCAACCTTAACCCTGCGAATAGACTCAATTCTACAAATGGCCCAAATTTAAAAAAAAATATTAACATATTAATACTTTTAAGTACTACGACGTGAACGAATTTGAAAACAACTGCACAAATTTTAACGATTACAAAATAGAATTTATCAGCAAATGGTAAGTGATTTTGCCTCTAAATAGTGACCGACTACATGGAAATATGACTGCTCCATGTTTTATAAACAAATATGTGCAAACATGTTATAGGCATCCACCTGTCAAAGGGCGTATATTTTGTTTTTTCAGTTTTTATTAAAAATGAGTCGATTCGGACACCTCAAAACAATAAAAAAATTTAACAAAAAAAACTAAATTATTATCTGATTTTAATTTTGGAAATAGTAATCCAAATAATACTCACAATTTTCCGATTTATTTACTTATTCTTATTATTATTCATTTCCAAACCAGGTACAATATACATAAATAATTAAAAATACACAATAAATATATAATACATTACAACAAATTTTCTCACTACTTACAAACTGAAGTGACCGATTTTCGGTACCGAAATACGGCATCTGAACCATATGAAGTGAGTCTGCTGAGCACTTGTTAAATCCATTTAAATAGTTAAATTTGGATATAGGCCTGATGCATCGCCCGGCATAAACTAGAACGGAGAGGATGCATCTTTGGAGATACTCCCTTTATGCCAGAGGAAAAACTGTACGCAAAAAATGGCAGGGAAGTAGCTTAGCTAAGTATTCATCCAAAAAATTACACAATTTATAGCAGCTGGTGTTGTCTTCTCTCGTGCATTCCTATTCAAAGTTGGCACACGTGAGCAGGTGACCCATTATTTGTTCTTGACCACAATGACAGAGATGGTTCTGATTGGTACCCCCAGTTGAACATATTTACTGCACATCTTCCTACTTGACTTCATAGGCGATTTAAAGATTTCTAAATGGGCCATTTCTGGTCATTACCAAGTGGTATTTTCCCACCTGGAAGGATACCCATTGCTTCATCATTTGGCTTTAATGACTCATCCCACATTAAGCGTCTTGTTGCAGTCTTGGTCTCTGTCATAGATGCACTGAAGTGAGGAAACTGTCTTTATTTTAGTCGTGGCCGAGCTGGTTCTTGGCTGAACATTGGGTGTCGAGGATTATGTAACTGTTTGGAGCGCTCTACCACACTTGCCGTCGACTGTGTAACTTTAGGTGGAGCTATTTTTTTATTTACTTATTTATTTAGTTTATTTTGGCTACTCAACAGGACTAAGCCCCAATTACAGAGAAGCACAGATTACAAAAATAAAAAATACAGTAGCAGTACAAATAAAGAAGTGCTTAAATACTAATTGTAATACCATTGATTTTATATACTTCGTACGAAATATATAAAATCAATGGTAATACATAGCTAAACATTATATAATATGTGCATTATACATTTTTTAAAAATTTAATTTAGTTTATATTAAATATGTCAGGAAAGAGATCATTTGTAGAAACATTATAAATGTTTGGTAAACGATTTATTGTAGAATTTATTGCCGAGGCAGTTTTGGCAAAATTTAACTGAAAAAGTTCATGCGATCCAGTTGCATGTGATGGCACACGAAAAGAAAGTTGCATAAGTAACTGTGAGCAATCAATTACATTATTAACTAATTAAAAAAAAAGTTAAATCTAGTAAACGACGTATATTTTACAGTGACATTAAATTTATATGGAGACTCGGAAATTTAAATGAAAAATATTTGCAAAATTTTCTCTGTATACGTTCAATTCTATTTATATAAGTAGAATATTATGGATTCCAAACAACAATTGAAAATTCTAGTTGACTCCTTACAAGAGCAAAATATAGTTTCATTAGTGTTTCAGGTTTATTGAAATTCCGTCAAGATCTAATTAGGAAACCAAGTTTTTTAAAAGCTTTTAAACAATGTTATCTGTATGTTTATCATACAGAAGTTTACTGTCAAATATGATTCCAAGATCCTTTACTTCATTGACTTTTCTTATTGTAGCACCTGATATATTATAAGGGTAGTTTACAACAAACCTAATTCTTAAGAAGCTAATTACAAAACATTTTTCCTTATTATCATTATTGCAATCAGCAGTTGACTGAACTTTACGGTAAATTTTCAAATCATCCGCATATAGTAAAAAACTGGACGACTGAAAACATCCACTGATACCATTTAAAAAAATGTTAAATAATAAGGGTCCTAAATGACTTCCTTGATGTACGCCACTCGACACTGATTTAATGTCAGATTTGTATCCATTCAAAACAACATGTTGACTTTTACCCGTCAGATACGAACGAAACCAATCTAACAAGTTCCCACTTAAACAGAATCTGTTTAACATCTTCTATGCATAGATCGAAGAATATCGTTCGAGTAGATTAATAAATTGGTTTCGACCGATCTACCGGGTATAAATCCATGCTGCTGAGGGATTATAAAAGATTTAGCGGTACAGTACAATACTTTATAAATTAATTTCTCAATGTTACAAAGTTTTGAAATAGGTCTGTAGTTCTCAATGTTGTTTTTATTTCCATTTTTAAATACAGGAACGACAAAAACTTCTTTCCATTTATCAGGACAATCGAATAAGGATTTATTAAAAATTAACAATAACGGATAACTTAAGGATGGTGCACATTGATTTAGAAAGATAGACGGAATTTCATCGGAACCTGGTCCTTAACGTATATCTAAGGGCAGTAGAACTTCAAGGACTTCCTCATTAGTGGAACGTGTATTAAAGGAAGCCGCAAAATGGTTTGAAAATGCATTGTAAATATCTTTACCATTACTTACTAGTTCATTTTTGTAAGTCATATTATCAGGTATGTTACACTGTTTAGATATTGAAGATATAAATGACCAGAATTTTTTACAGTTTATAGAAATCTGAGACTCGATATTCGCCAAGTAGTCAACATAACAACGATCCGCTACAAGTTTGAATTTTTTCCGGATTATGGAGAACTCATAATATTCTAATGTTTTGAAATGCTTATATTTTCTGTGAGCTTTAAATTTAATTTTCATAAGATTTATTAATTCTTTAGTAAACCATACAGGGTATTTACTATTGGAACATTTTTAACAGGAATAAATCATCAATAATTTTATATAAATTATTGTAAAATATGATTACCATTTCTTCAGTATCTAAATTTTTAAATAAACTATCCCAATCAATACTAGCAAGGGTATTATTAATATCATCATAATTGGCTTTATGAAACAAGTAATATTTTCTACGTGCAGGGATAAAATGATTTACATTTGTGATATTAATAAAGACATTAAGCGGGGGATGATGATTGTCTATGTTGACTAAGGGAGAATCACAATCATAAACATTTATATCAACAATATTAGAATTAATAAGATCTAAAATTCTATTGTTATGATTAACATTATTATTAAACCGGATAATATACCCATCTATATTTTTAAGGGTTGTCTTGAATCTTCGGCTAATCTCCTGCATATTCTATTTAATTTGAGTATATCCACAAATACATTTCCGGATAGTTGGAAATGCTCAAAAATTTGCCCACTTTTCAAAAATGGTGATAAGAGTAAAATCAGTAACTATCGACCCATATCTTGTTTAAATTCCATTGCTAAGATTTTCGAACATAATCTGCCAGACCAAAAGTTATATTACTATCCATCAGCACGGTTTTAATAATCATCGGTCAACTGTTACAAATTTAACTAACTTTGTTCAATTTCTTTTCGATGAATTTCAAAATAAGAGACAAATCGACGTCATTTATACCGACTTCTCAAAGGCGTTCGATACAGTTACTCACACTATACTGCTCTATAAATTAGAAAAAATCGGGTTTTCTGTAAAATTATATAACCTTTGCGAGTCATATTTGACCAACCGATTTCAATATGTTTATTGTAATGGTTATACATCTAAAAACTTTATTGCTAGTTCTGGAGTACCATAGGGCTCCGTTTTAGGTCCACTACTCTTTTTGTTATTTATTGACGATATTTCATATGTAATTCAGCATTCCCACTTCCTGATGTACGCGGATGACTTCAAATTATTTAGATCTATAGCCAACCTAGAAGATTGTAAATTATTGCAGCACGATCTAAATTCTATATGTCAATGGTCACTAAGCAATCAATTACATTTTAATGTGAACAAGTGTCAAATTATAACTTTCTCTAGAAAATCTAATTCACTTAGTTATGATTATTCCATGAATGGTGTACTTTTATCCCGTACCACAATTATAAAAGATTTAGGTCTGTTTCTTGACACTAAATTAACATTAATTTATCATGCAGAATATATAATAAAGTCATGTTACAAATTAATTGGTTTCATTCTGCGTTCAACTTCGGGTTTTAAGAATGTTTCATGTCACATTGCATTATATCATGCTTTAATTATAAGCAAACTAGATTATTGCACTGTTATATGGTACCCATCACAACAATATCTGATAAATGCAATCGAAGGTATACAAAAAAAATTGCAAAAATATTTTTTATAGAATCTTTCGTTACTGGCCTGACTGTGAATATTCCTTTTTAATTGATAATATTAACCTTAAGCCGCTTGCTAATAGATGTTTTAAAAGCAAAGTAGTATTCTTGTACAAAATTGTAAATAACATTGTTGATGATTGTGATTTACTTGCTAAGCTCGACTTTTTTGTTAATATGTGCCATACTAAATGCAGTAATACTTTCACACCTTTTCTGTCACGTACCATTTATCACTATAATTCTCCAGTTAGTTCTATGTGTCGCTGTTACAATACTGTTTGTTCTGAGTTAGATTTATCTCTAAATATTAGGGATTTTAAGGCCAAATTAGATATTGTAATCTAGTATTTTTTCCCATATATATGTATATTATTATTATTTTATGTAATTGTTATAATCTCACTTATCTACATCTATGTATTTTCTAAATGTTATTATTCTATAATTGGGACAATGTCCTGTTGAATAAAAAAATTATTATTATTATTATTATTATTATTATTATTATTATTATTAAATTGATAGAAGTTGCAGTGTGACATACAATCTACATATTCTGAGGATAATAAAGTACAGGTATTAATAGGTATCATGATGTTATTCTCTGTTAACCATTGTAAATGTGGGAGATTAAAGTCGCCACATATTAAAAAGTTATCATTAGCATAATTATCTCTGACAGATGTTAAATTATTCAGAAAAGATTTCAACATGATAGAATTTTCTGGTGGTAAGTAAACACAACAAATATGTAGTGGCGAATTGTTAATAATTAGAGTTATCCACAGATCTTCAGCGTTATGCCGCTAAGCAGGTATAATTAGTTGACTGGTGTTAGTTTTAGGCAAACGGTAATTATACGGCAAGTTTCGTTTAACAGAGGATCCAGATGTTTAGCGTTAGCTGACCTCTCGCAAACTGCAGCAGCATACTCGGTCGCATGAATAGGTCAGGGCAAGAGCTGATGGTCTGAGAGTGTGTGTGTGAGCTCCCCACTTGGCGCAGGTTAATTTTCGCAGATTGTTCCTTGCTGCAAGTTTGCCCAGGATTTTATTAACATGATATTTAAACGTTAAAGCTCGGTCCATAGCTACACTCTGATAACATGGAGTTTTACTGAATTCAATTGGTTGTCCATCCCATGTAATTATTAGGGCATGATGTGCCTCTCGGTTTTAGTAGTATTTTGACGAAAACTATTATTTTTATATTTAGTTAATCCATTCAATGCTTTTGTAAGAATATCTTCGATATTCTTAAAATTAGTACACTGTGCAGCAATGGCTAGATCATCTACATAAGTAAATCTTCACGACGAAACGTCTGTTGCTCAGGGAGGTAGTTACAACTTGGACAAGCTTAAACTCCTTGGTGATTTCACAAAGTGTCCTCAGCAACAGTTTGTGATTTACTGTGTCATGCAGATAACAAATCTACAAATACTACACCGGTGGCTAAATGATTTTCAACGCCATCTTCAATGTGCTGAGTGAGATTGAGTATTTGACTAGTATTTGATTTTTATGAACGGAATCCAGCTTGTTCAGGTTTGATTTGATGGTCAATGATAGGAACTATGCGGTTGAGTATCATTCTCTCAAATAATTTGTACAAACAGCAAAGGAGAGCAATTGGTCTATAGTCTTTTTTTAAAAAAATATGTTTAACCCTTAACCGGGCATGTGAATGTTCTGGTACGCAAGTGGTCACATGACGTCTGAGAGTATCATTTTCAAAACTACAAAAATGCAGCTTTTTATGAAAAATTCGTTTAATGATTAATTATACTATTTACACTAGAAATACTACATAAAGTGAATAAAAATATTATAGTTAGCTAAAAAGAATAAAAAACGCCTGTTTTATAACAAATAGATAAAAAAAAAACAGAGCGAGAAAATAGTGTTAACAAAACATAATACACGTGAAAATTATTTTAATTTCATCCCCTAAATATTACAATTTGCAACTAAAGTTGACTGTTGTTTAACTTTGATTGATACGATTGCCGGTTTCCTATAATCTGGCAACTACTAAATCACTTTAGTCAACTTTGTAGCTATATTCTAATAACACTATAAATGGAATAACTTTTGCTCTTAGCTGTGTTTAATTGTTTAGACAAAAATACTTACGTGGCTCGTTAACTGGTTAGCAGCGAAGCAGTACACAAACAGAAGGAAGATGAAAAAACTGCACTGGAATGTATATTTCACTAAACGTATTATATCATATGATCTGTAAGGAAAATTTCAATTAATAGATCTATAATTATTTTTATCTTTGATTCTAGTGTCAGAGTGGTGGAATTGAAGTATAAAACAATAAGATAAGTTTGTAACAGATCGTAACAGTTTCCACAGAATCTGAATTATTCGTTACCTACCTAAGTTTAGTATTAAGTATTAAAACTTTGAACTTGTGATATAACATTAAGTGGAGGCTCGTGGGTTGGGACTGCGGGGTGCAGCCCTTAGTAAAAAATGGAAATGTTCTGTCAAATGATTTGTATAAATTAAATATTCAATTGAATCAAATTAGGATAAAAATATTTAATTGATTTTAAAAATTTGTGCCTGCTACATGCACTATTTGTAATACTCAGACACATCGCTTTGTGTAATGTACCCCCACCACATAAGGAGCAGATTTCCAATCCGCGACACTAAACTTCAAAGAAGTGGTACGAACTGGCTAGCGCCCGGAAGGGGGCTATACATACTTACGCTGCAAGCGGGGCTGGTACCGTCAACGCTTTGTAGTACTTATGCCTTTGCAAGAAGATTGTGCTAAATATATGACGCCGAAAAGTACAATTTTCAAAGGTATATATTTATTATATCAAAATTCCATATTTTTTTATATATTGTATTGTTTTATTATTAAATTTGATATTTTTGATGATAAAAATAAATTTTGTTTAATTCTTGTTGGAAAATCCTTTTAATAGTAGGACATTAGAGGAAACAATTCAAATTAAAGAATTAGGGCGACCTACACCAGACTTAAATCTGCCTTAAAGTTCTGTTAGCAAAATTCGGTATTCAAGCAAAAATTTAATAGAACTATATATGAAAATACACCATGGTTGTGCCTTTTAAACAAAATGAGCAACGAAGTTTTAAACATAGAAAACCTCAAAATTCTAATAATAATACTAATAATCTCCCATGTTTTGTTTGCGGAAAAATTGGGCATTTTAGGGCCAATTGCAGAAACAGAAACAAAAGCGGTAACATTTGTAAGAAAGTAGGGCATTTAGAAGCCGTATGCCATAATAAACTAGACACACGTAATAATGATGTAATAAAAAAAGAAGAAGATAAAGAGGTACGTTTGATTAAATCAAAACCCAAAGACAAATTTTACAAAAATATAGGTATTAACTCAATTATTTTTACCGCTTTTACCTATTTTGGTAGTGATTGCTCAATTATAGAAAAAGCAGTAACAGAGCAGTTAAATTTGGATATACATAAACTGTCTAAAAATATACACTTATCAGGATTTTTGGGTACTGGTATTGATGTAACTGATTACGTAGAAGCAAGCGTCAGTATCGATGATGTAATTCTTACATGCATTTTATATATCGTAGATGAAGTGTTCTCTGATACACAAAAACTAATAAGTAGAAATTTTACGGAAAATTTAAATATAGTATATATCGGAATAGATAACAAACTCAAATTTAGTTATAGAATTCAAAATATGGCATTCATTAACGACTTTAAAATGAATTCCGAGGACCTACTAATATCTGATGAAGGTACCTTAAAAGCATTGTTAAGCGAATTTAGTGACTATATTGGCAATCAAAAGCTTAAATTTATAGGTAAAAGTCAGTGTGTAACAATGAACATAAACTTAATAACTAAGCCAATTTCATATAGACCATATAGATAAGCGGATAAAGAAAAATAAATTTTACGAAATATTGTTGAGAATTTACTTGAAACAGGTATAATACGGGAAAGCCACTCACCATACGCAAGTCCCGTTCTTTTAGTTGACAAATAAAAATAATGAAAAACGACTATGTGTTGATTATAGGGCACTCAATAATATTGCAATAAAAAACAAATATCCTCTTCCTGTTATTGAAGAGCAAATAGATAGACTTTCTGGATCCAAGTACTTCACAAGCTTAGATTTTATAAAATGGATACTACCAAATACCTATGAGTTTAAATTCAATCGAGAAGACAGACTTCACTACGCCAGACGGGCATTATGAGTACCTGCGGATGCCCTTAACTAATGCTCCCGCTGTATTTCAAGATATGATTAATTCCATTCTATGGAAATTAAGATTTTCTAAAGTAACTGTATATTTAGATTATATCCTTATCCCATCTAAAACAATTAATGAAGGCTTACAGGTACTACGCGAAGTTTTAATAATTCTAAAAGAAAATGGTTTAACTCTGAATTTATCTAAGAGTAAATTCTTGAAAACTAAAATAACATATTTAGACTACGATATATCTTATAATAAAATACAACCTAACGGAAATCAAATCGAAGCCTACCCCAAAAACATTCACCAGTTACAGTAATTTCTAGGCTTGGTTAGATATTTTCGTAAATTTATCCCTAAGTTCGCAAGAAGAGCTCACACTCTCTCTAACTTACTATAGAAAAAAACACGCCATGGGAATGGAATCAGCTCATTCAAAGGTAGTAGATGATTTTAAAAATTTACTAATCTCGAAACTCATTTTGACCATAATTAATGATAAATCCAAAACAATTGTTTATACTGATGCAAGTAGAGAAGAACTAGAAGGCATTTTGATGCAAAAAATTATTTAGGAGAGCAACCAATAGCATTCTTTAGTGTACAAATCACCACTGCAGAAAAGAAATACCATTCATTTGAATTAGAACTTCTTGCCATTGTTAAAACAATCTAGATATTATTTATACGTAGAACATTTACTGTTATAACAGATAGTAAAGCGGTACGCTATATAATAAAGAAACAAAACGTATTACCTAAAATGGCTAGATAAGTATTTATCTTGCAACAATTTAATTTTGATATTCAACACCGCTCTGCAAATCAAATGCAACACGTAGATGCATTAAGTCGCAATCCAATTTTAAATAAATCAAACGTTACCTCGGAAGTAGAAAATATCCTTCTTATCAAAGATAGCGATTGGATAGCTACAGTTCAAGCTAAAGACCCTGAAATTGTAAAAATAAAAACTATTTTATTGATGGGGGACATCGAAACACATAAAGACATATTTCAAAATTATGATTTACGGGCAGATAAAGTATTCAGAATAACAGAACACGGTAGACGCTGGGTCGTACCTAAAATCTGCTACTGGCAAATTGTTAAAGCAATTTGCACTAGATAAAACCCTCGCGCGTATAAAAGAATGATTCTGGTTTCCTCGTATGAGGCAGTTCATAAAAAAATAAATTAAATATTGCCTAAGTTGTCTTTACTATAAAATACCCGGTGGTGAAAAGCCTGGAATGTTATATTCAATTCCCAAGTATGCGAGACCGTTTCATACCCTACATTTGGACCATTTAGGGCTCTTTAAATAAAAGCAAGAGCGGTAATCTCTATGTATTAATCATAATAGATGCATTTTCCAAGTTTATTTTTACAAAGGCCGTACCTAGTACGAAAAGTAAATATGTCATTACAGAAATGAATAAAATTACGGAAATTTTCGGAAACCCTCGACGGTAAATCGCGGATTCTGGAAAAGCATTTGTGTCTAAAAAGTTAAAAGAATTTGTTCACAGAAAGAAATAAGGCTATTCATAAACGCTGTAGGTATACCCCGTGCGAATGGGCAAGTAAAAAGGGCCAATCGCACAGTATTAGATGCAATGACAACCATGGGTTCCCAGGTACCAGCAAACGAGTGGGATACCAATATGGACGCTATCCAGAAAGGTATCAACAGTACAATACACAAAACAACTAAGACCAGTCCAGCCGAAATCATGTTCGGTTACCCGTTAATTATTGATGGTGATCGATTTGCATCCGAATCAGAAGACGAAAAACTCGTCGATGTAACAAACTAACGTGCAGACGTCCAATAAAGACTAGAAGAGAACAGGGAAAAACAAAATCGGTATTTTAACAAGAAGCGCTGCGAAGCTCCTATATTCGAAGTCTTAAGCAAAACTTCTAGTCATTCCGGAGGGGAAGGTCTGAGTAAGAAACTGTAGAAAAAGTATAAAGGGCGTTTCCGTATAGTCCAAGTATTGGGAAATGATAGATACAAAATAAGGGACGAACAGTATTCTGATAGAACTCAAGTGCCATACGAAGGAGTTGTATACGTTGAACAACTGAAGCCGTTCACAGCAACATGCAGTCAATGTAAGTAAAAGACCGAATGTTAGTAAAAGGTAGACCAGTGAACAGTATCGTTCAGCTTGGCAAAAGGTAGACCAGTGGACAGTACGGTCCAGCCAGGCAAACGGTATGAGTGGACAGTATGGTCCAGCTCAATAAGTGATTGGAAACGATAATCTTAAATGATGCCAATACGATTCCGAAGCTGATCACTCCGGAATGCGTATATTAAGAAAATATTTAGTGTTAATGCATGTTCATATGATAGACTAGGCCAGTCTATTATATTGGACAATGATTAACGATGAAAGTGACTAGGTTATAAATTGTACTAATATTTATTATGTTTCAGGATTTGTGTAGAGATAGAGAAGAAGAATTATTTGGAGCGTCCGAGGACGAACGCATGTCAGTCTGGCCGAATGTTAGTTAATTTATTAATGAATCATTAGTTGTTCTTACCTTATGTAATACTGCAATGTTATTTGACTGATGTATTCAGGTAAGTGGGGATTATTATTCATTTGTTTGTTTGTGGTGCTGTGTAATAGGGGTGAAGTGGTAGAATAAAGTATTTTGCAAAGATAACAATAATATAGGTATGATCGGTGTTCATCTTGTTAGTTTGCGTTTACAATATATCGCTACGTCATTCTTATCTAATAGTTACTGAAAAGTAATTATAGTCTTATTATAGTCTTATGACCGATTGAAGAAAAGTTCATCAACGCTTCGTTTAATTAACAGAGCATCAAAATGAATAAATTCGAATCAGCTTGCTTGTTTTTATGATATTTATATCATTAGTCAAAAAAATTGCGTTGCATTTGTTCGTTTTGATGATCCGTTAATCAAACAAAGCGCTGATTAACGTTTCTGCAACGGGGCATAAATCTTAGATAAAAGTTCGTCTCGCTCGAAAGACGTTAACTGTAAAGATATGGCGATATAAATTCTGCAGTTGCTCCGTGAATGGCGGAAATAAATTTCGACTCTATGATATTTTATGGACATGTGCTGATGAAATCGATAAAACCAACTACAAAATGAGCAAAATTTTAAAATGTAGTGACTTATTTTTAGGGCTGGCCTATGGTAGTAGTAGTGGTAGTAGACGGTATTGCAGTAGCGTGAAACAAATAGACTATTGTGAATAGCAATTTGTAATTTTTACAAAAAGCAAAAATTTATATGTTCTGTATTTTTTTTGTCAAATTGATAATAAAATAATTTGCTACGATTAAAATGATTCAGTATCTACCTATGTATGTATGTATGTATGTATGTATGTATGTATGTATGTATGTATGTATGTATGTATGTATGTATGTATGTATGTATGTATGTATGTATGTATGTATGTATGTATGTATGTATGTATGTATATGTGTAATGTTAATTGCAAAATGTAAATATCATTAAAATTTATTTTAATAAGATGTATAACTTACCCACTGTCTAACGCTACAGAATACATATCTATGCAAACAGTAAGCGTTCCGGTTACAACAATACTCAAAAAAGTAAATGAATACGAATTCTGAATACTGTTTATTGCGCTGAAAATAATATATTAATTAATACGGACATAATAATAAAGCCCATAATATCTCATAGACAGATAATTTAAAAAAATTATAAATGTATAGTTACAGTGAAACAAATAACCTCAACTAAAGCACAAAACTCGCCCCCGAGTTTTTCCCAAGAGTGACTTTTGAGCTCGCTTTTGAGGTACGTTCGGCATTGAAATCTACGGATTGCTCTGAGCTCATAGGTCACATGACGGATTGCACAGATGTTAATACTAATGCCGAACGCTCCAAATTCCTAGGTTAAGCGGGAAGTTAATACACAAATATGCAACTAGGAACAGGAATAGTACAGGAGTAAACATGTATTTTTTTTTCTCTAAAAACCTCTCAACAGGATTAAATCCCAATTACAGAGAGTTTTACATATACAAACATCCATGCCTTAGTGGGATTCGAACCCAGAACCCCTAGCGTACTTATGACAGAGTTGTAGCTCTAACCATTGAGCCACCGGAGCCGACATTAACGAATTAGTAGTTTTTCACATAAGTGTTAAAATTCCCTATATTCTACATCTTTATTTTTATTTTCAACATGTTTTTGTAATGTTTCTATAAAACATGATTTAACTATAAATGAACATATAGGGCACGTAAATAAATTTGATGTTCATATTTATCTCAATATACTTAGCGAGTTTTATGCTGAACGCTACAAATCGCTCTAATGACAATGCCGAACGCAATCGACGACTCTGATCGCTCAAAATGAATGCCGAACGTACCCTTGCTTGAATTCTAAGCGAAAGTAATTTTACATTTACCGTAACATATACAGGGTGTTAAAAAAGGTAAAACATTTTAAGGGCATATAGTACTGACCAAAATTTGTAAAAAAAACAATCAACATGGGTCCAATCTTCAATAGTTTCCGAGATATATGGCAGTGAAAAATAAGTTTTTACGGCGTTTACCTCTGTTATCTCGAAAACTATAAGAGTTTTGGCTTCGATTAAGTGAGACTCTTTGTTTGCCTTTCAGAGGATCAGAGGTAACCTTAGATGTGTTTATGTATTATGTCCAGTGACAACTAGATTAGACCTTATTTAGTAATAAAATTAGGAGCTTACATTTTTTCTCAAAACTTTTGTTACATTGTTTAATATATCAAAATATTTATACAAGTTGATAAGTTTTTACCCTCACATAGATTCAAGTATTACCTATTTTGGTCAAATTCGATTTAATTTTTCAACGTAGACACATTTTCTATTAATACGTTTGCAACGAAAATATGGGCGTTGAATTAGGAATAAAGGTTGCTAGAAACAAAACTACTCGATCAGCATAGGCTTCCACAATATTCCTGTGTTAATTATTTTTTCGATCAGACATAAATCGTATTTAAAATGACACGTTTTTGTACAGTTGAGTTTTTGACAATAAAATGATAGAAATATATGACAAATTTTATTTCAAAAATAATTTTCAAATTTTTATCGAAAATAAATTAATTTTTGTATTTAGGACAAAAATTTCGTAAGGCAACGCATCATAGCCGTCCACGGCGCCAAGCTTTGGAGATGGCGTAGAAATAAAATAAATAAATATCCATAGAAACTACATAGAATTAGAGCACAAAAAGAAATGTAGTGCGTTTGAAAAAAATTTAATGTGTCATTCGGAATAAAAGTGTCTTTATGTGCCTCGCATGTAATTAGGCTTCCGTGCCCACCACACAAAATATCACTTTTACTCCTAATAACACAATATACTATTTTTAATGTTTTCTCAAAATAATCAATTTTTGTGTGGGAATATATTTTACAAACATTTGCATGTGTAATATTCAGTGATAAATTATGTATGTATATAAAGTCGAGTACCAAGTATAAAATTAAATCTGCTAACTTATTTGAATGTTTCAAACAGCTTTTTGTCGTATAAATATTTAATGTATTGTAACATACTTTGCGTTTCACTTGTTATAATAAAGTTTCTTATTAATAATTAAAACTAGAAAAGAATAACGAAATCACTGATATTTTCAGAAAAATGAAAATATCCTTAATACATTGTAGGTTGGAGCAAAAAATGGACGAAGAATGAGCAGCATTTCTATATTTAAAAAAAATAGTATAATGTAACCGAAATATGTTTTTTTTCATTAATTAAGCAGAAGCAATAAAAATTTATTTGCGTAAATTATCTCTACTTAATACGTATTTAGAAACACAACGATATAATATTCTTTTTGAATTTAGAATAATAAAAAATATCACCATATAACTTAAAATATGCTACATTTTTGGTCTTTACAGAATTATCGAATATGTACGAATGATGGGCATTTGGCCATCGTGTATAAGAGGCACGAGAAAAAGTCATATGCGTAAATGTGAAACACGTGTTTCGGCCTTTCATCTGATTAATGTCTGGTTGCTTGCCTATTTTACTCAAATCGGATAAGCAGCCAACACGTCAGTAAAAATTTAACTAGATTAGTGACGTCACAAACTAGTACGTTTACATAGGTTTGAGAACCGTAATTTAAAATGGTATGCAGATTGCAATTAATCTTATTTCAAACTAGTTCGATATATTTCATAAAAATAAATTTTTATACGATCGAAAAAAATAGACTTTTCAAACATTATTTAGTTACAGTGTTACGGTCGCAAATCTTACCACCTTTTGTCTTGTTTTATAAGTGTTCTATAATCTCATACCTTCTTACTCAATCTGGCTATTCTCCGTAGTATTATTACTTTCTGTTCTTTTGAAACTTTTATCTTAAAATTTTTCAACTGTTCGCCTTTTTTTGCTTTTGTTTCTGTTTAAGTGTCTAATAAATTCTTTGTAGTTATCTATTTTATTGGTTATGTTTTGTATTCCTAAAGTTCATGTACTACGTGTTTTATATCAATGTTGCTGTACATGATATTGGCTAATGGCTACTAGAGTCATATTTCTCATCTGGCGACCTTGGCGTATTTGCTTACATTTTTTGACAGATTTAAATTGCTGGTTCGTTCACCATCTGCGTTTGTTGGCCGTTTTTAAATATTATTTTATTTCTAAAAGTCAAACTGTAAAATGAAACTACAGTGTTTTTTGAATGTATTTGTGAAAATAAGACTTTTTTTGAATTTTTTTATTTTGTACAAATGCGAGAGAAAAAAATCAGCTGACAATTTATCTTGGTAGTAATTCATTAATTACACGCTTCTATAGCATCACTTTTCAATTTTTATTTTAATATTTTTTTTATCTTTATTAGTATTGTTGAAGAAAAACTTTCATTTTTTGCTATTTCTACATGATGTTATGTTTGATCAAGTTGCATGCTTGCTGTCACACATGTTCTTGAATCTGATATTTTTGACAGACATACTGTTTACGTTCTTTATTAAATAAATCTTTATATTTGTACTTTGCTGTAGTTCATTTATGCAAATCAATATTTCAACAAAGGTAACTTTGTCTCAACATGGTAGCAGAGCGTAGTTCCTTGGAATGAAATAGGTATTGTTGCTGGTGTATACAAAAAGGGACAAGTCTTTTTGTGAAGAGCATGGATTTGCACGGAATTGAAAAACTGCGAGGAGCCGAAAATTGGGCATTGTGGAAATTCGCAATCAGGAACCTGCTACGTGGTACTGATGGTGCATATGAAGTTTGCACAGGTGAAATGCAACGACCAGTTGCACTCGCGGAAAGAGCTACAGCTGAACAACGAGCTCAGTATGATGTACAATTGAAAGTATGGGATAAAGCGGATCGAGCAGCTAGTCAAATTATTGTACGATCTATAGAGTCTGGGGTGATGGCGCTGTTGATTACATGTGAGTCTGCACGAGATATGTGGGTGAAATTGCTTGCGGTATATGAACAACAGACGAAGCAAGCTGCACACAGTGTTCAAACAGAATTTTTTGGTTTTCTAATGGAACCTGGTGATAATATGGTTACTCATATTGCAAAATTTGAAGGTCTTGTATTAAGAATGCAGAATTTAAATGTAAAACCCGATGATTCTTCTATTCTAGTTAAATTTTTGGACACGCTACCGGAAGAATACGAGGGTCTACGTCAGGCATGGTGGGCAAGACCGGAGGAACAACAAACGTTCTCAAATTTAGTTAGCTTACTAACATCAGATGAAAAACGACGACAATTACAAGTAATCAAGAAGGAAGAAATGTCAGCGCTGATGGCAGCAAGGACAGCAAATACTCAAAAGCGATATGAACGACGAACAAACTTCGACAGTAAGAATAAGTATCCAGAAAGAAAACCAAGCAACAGAAACAAGGTAAAACATAATAATTTCAAATGTTATAAATGCGGTGAGATAGGTCACATAAAACGAAACTGTCAAACTTCAAAACATAATAAACAAAACGAAGCAAGCAACAATGACAGTGCATTTATTGTTGAAGTCTTAAACATGGAATGTGACAACGATCTGTGGATAGTAGATTCAGGGGCAACAGATCATTTAACTCACAGAAAGGAATGGTTTTCTTCTTTAGAATATTTTATAAAACCAATAAAAATTCATATTGGTGATAAATCAACTATGAATGCTATAGGAAAGGGCACAATAAAATTTGAGGCAGCAGTTGATGGAAATTGGCTACCTAGTGTGATGATGAATGTCCTTTACGTTCCTGATGCTAGAAGAAACTTATTCTCTGTAACGTCTGCCCTAGACAAGAAGATGCAGTTCAGGTCTACGAGGGAATCATGTGAATTTTTGCAAGAAAATATTGTCAAGGCTCGTGGTGTTCGACATGGACAGCTGTTCAGGATGTTGATTCGAATCAAAGAACCACTAGATTTAGTAAATACTGAAGCTAATTTAGCGTCAAGGCAAACATTACAGCTTTGGCATGAGAAACTAGGACATCAAAACAAACGCCATGTTCAGCGACTACTTAAACTAAAAGGAATTGATGTACCTGCCGACAACGAATTCTGCGCGGCCTGTGTTGAAGGAAAACAACAAAGGAGTAGTTTTGAATCAAGAAATCAACGAAGTATAGAACCAGGTGCTATAATTCACGCAGATCTTTGTGGTGCAATGGAGTGTACCTCATTGGGTGGAGCAAAATATTTCATATGTTTCACTTGTGACTTTTCAAGATTTCGCATAGTATATTTCCTCAAGGAAAAATCGGAAACTCCACAGAAAATATCTGAAATGATAAAACTTGTAAACAATCATTACAACTTGAAAGTACGAACCTTTCAATCAGATGGAGGTTTGGAGTTTAACAACGTCAGTGTGAAAAATATTCTGAAGTCGCATGGTATAAAGTTTGTGGTAGTAAATCCATACAGTCCGGAGCAAAATGGCTGTGCTGAGCGCACAAATAGAACCGTGGTGGAACTTGCACGGACAATGTTATTGTCAAAGAGCTTACCGAAGACACTCTGGGCAGAAGCTGTTAATACAGCGGTTTACGTGCTTAATCGGACTGGACCAAGTACAGTTGATCTTAAAACACCGTTCGAACTCTTCACTGGTAAAACAGTGCATTTAGAAAAGTTACACGTATTTGGTACTGAATGTTATGTTCATGTACCTGCTGAAAAAAGAAAGAAATGGGACGCAAAAGGACAGCTTGGTATTTTCGTGGGATATTCAGAAGATATTGATGGTTTCCGTATTTGGATGAAATCTGGAAAGAAGATTACTCGAAGTACTCATGTAATTTTTAAACCTGAAAAATGTGGAAACGTGGTAACTCTGTTTCATACAAAAACAACTACTCAATCTGAGTCTATCGTAGAAGATTTGACAAAACAATCTACTGATGGTAATGAAAGAAACATGGGTACAACAAATAATTCAAACGACACCACTGGAGATGAAGAGAAATTGTCTTTGGAAAATGAGATGACAAGTTTATCTTTGAGAGATAGACGAAAGATTAAACCGCCTGAACGTTTTATCGAAGCAGTATTAGCAGAGGTTAAAGAGCCAAAAAGTTATAAAGAGGCCGTAAATTCACAGTACCATTAGCAATGGCAAGATGCTATGAAAGAAGAAATGAAGTCCTTGGAAGAAACGTCAACCTGGAGTTTAGTTGAATTGCCACCGGATCGAAGAGCTATTTCAAATCGATGGGTGTATCGTGTAAAGCGTAATGCCGATGGACAAATCAATCGTTTTAAGGCTCGTCTGGTTGCTAAAGGTTATAGCCAGCAAGAAGGCATTGATTTCAATGAGACCTTTAGTCCAGTTGCGCGTTTTGACACGATTAGGACTATGCTGAGTGTTGCTGCAAACGAGCATCTTGAATTGGAGCAATTTGATGTTAAGACAGCGTTCTTGAATGGAGTACTCAACGAGGAAATATTTATGGAGCAACCTGAGGGTTTTAAAGATTTCTCGTCACGGGTATGCAAGCTTCATAAAAGTTTATATGGACTGAAACAGTCACCAAGGTGCTGGAATGAACGGTTCATGAACGTCTTAGTCAAACTTGGACTTGAAGAAAGCAAGGCAGACCCTTGTTTATTCTACAGAATTACGTCGACTGACAAATTGATAGTTGCAATATACGTGGATGATGGTCTGGTTGCTGCGACTAAAACAGCTAACATAAAGAAATTTCTACAAGAGTTAGAGAAGGAGTTTGATATAACCACTGAACCAATTGGATATTATCTAAACATGCAAATTCAACGTTGTGATGATGGATCTATTTTTATAAACCAGAAAAGGTATGCAGAGGAGATATTGAAGCGGTTCAAAATGGATAATGTTAATCCAGTAAATACTCCAATCGAGGGTTATGTACAACCAGGGGAAGCTGAGAGTACCGGATTTTCTTATGCTCCATATCGTAAGGCGATTGGCTGTCTTATGTACTTGGCTGTTGTTTCTAGACCAGATCTTTCATCTGCTGTAAACTATGCATCGCAATTTTTGGAGCAACCTCGCGAGAGGTATTGGAGATTAGTTACAAGAATTTTTAAATATTTGAAAGGTTCTACGTCTCTCGGTATTCTGTATCAGTCTTCGATGAGTACAGGTGAGTTGAAAATTTTTAGTGATGCAGATTATGCAGCAGAGCCAACGTTGAGAAGGTCAGTCAGCGGGATGGTATCAATGTATAGTGGAGGAGCAATTTCCTGGATGAGCAGACGACAGCGATGTGTGTCTCTGTCTATTACTGAAGCTGAGTACGTGGCTGCGAGTGAGGCAGCTAAAGAGGCAATTTGGTTGGATCGATTGCTGCGAGATATTTCTGTGTTAAAAAATGTACCTGTTTTGTACTGTGATAATGCGAGTGCTGTAAAATTGGTCAAAAATAACGAACTTCATAACAGGTCAAAACATATTGACGTTCGCTATCATTATGTTCGGGAACTTTTAAAGTTTAAAAAATTAACTATTGAACATGTTGCAAGTAAAAATCAAATTGCAGATATTTGTACGAAACCAGTACAACATAAAATTTTCGCTAATTTGTGCAATTTGTTAGGATTGAAAAATTAAAATGTAAAGTTTTAGGGGAAGTGTTGAAGAAAAACTTTCATTTTTTGCTATTTCTACATGATGTTATGTTTGATCAAGTTGCATGCTTGCTGTCACACATGTTCTCGAATCTGATATTTTTGACAGACATACTGTTTACGTTCTTTATTAAATAAATCTTTATATTTGTACTTTGCTGTAGTTCATTTATGCAAATCAACATTTCAACAAAGGTAACTTTGTCTCAACAAGTATGTTTCAACGAGAGGCAACGCACCTGTCCATTAATATTATTCTTTGTCTAACAACTTTCCTCATGTGATTTGCGATTTGCGTTGTGTTCTTTTTTTTGTTATTGGTAGTCTTCGGTTGTGGCGAGCCAAGTGGCCTCGTCCCATCCGCCTTCAACAATGCCCCTTCACTAGCGCCCTATAACACCCTCCCCACCATTTGCACACCACTCAAGTTAAGTAATTTTTCTTCCGTTTATGTTGTGTTATATTGTTCCAAGCAAAGAACTCATATTGTTGCCTAGAAATTAATTGCATTACTGCATTTCTTTGATGAGGTTTGTGGACAGCATTTTGTGTAATTTTATGATTTATTTCAAGTTTATTATTGACTCAATAGTAGTTTTGAGCATTTTTTACAATTATTTACCCTGTGTAATTTGAAGCAACCAGCTCATTGTTGGTAATATTGTTGATAAAAGCATATTATATAAAGTCGCATTGTTGGTTGCATTGCACTGGCTTGTGCTGACCCACGTAGATGTATAAACCTGTGCCGGAAACTGGGTACAAGGCTCAGAGTACAATAATACTCATGGTCCAATGTTGACCTATATACTACTTGTTGATTTCTTTGCATCCTATGTCACATATTTCTTTTTGTTATTATTTATATTACTACATTGTTATACATTTCATGTTCTGCAAATTTTACATGCCTTTTGCACCTTCATTTCATATTATTAAACGCTTGTTTTACTAAATTTGTCTTTTATATATCAATCCCCAGTCGTTATCAGACAACAAACAATTTTCGTAATTTTTCATTTATAACTTACGTGGCGCCCATTATCCTTTTTATAATCATTACTGTGGTTTCGAGCCGCTCCTCTCCACTGTATAAAAGCTGTCGGCCGCTACAGTGCGTAAGTGACCCGACGCATTTTTTGCGCAAACGAACGTCACAACAGAAAGTGAATACAATAACTGCAAACTGAAGATCTAATTACCTACATTCAAAATTCTTGCTTTCGTAGAAATTAACACTTTTTTATTAAATAAATTTAAAATTCTATTAACCTTTCTGATCGTAGATAAAATGTTGTTTATACCTCCGTATAAAATTATGTTTGCAGACACAAAGCAGGTAACTACCTGCTCTGCAAATACCTACTTTTAACACTTAGTATACAAATAAACATTTCGCAGACGCAATACTATTAGCAGAGTGTAAGCAGAGCGGGTTTATAATGTTTATTTCAGTTCAAAATTACATAAAACTATACTCATATTTATTGACAAAACATCTGATTATCTATATCAATAACAACAGTCAAACAAAATATGGATATACAAAATATAATATCAAGTCGGTATCACCGACCGGATTGTCTTGACTTCTATCTTCATCACTTCCCCTCGAGACACATCAAGGCTCGGTGGTCAACTGGAGTCCCAGAAGGTCGGCGCATTTTGTATGCTTCGGTTTCGGGAGTTTCTTAGTGAAGATATCCGCTACATTTTCTTCAGATGGGACGTGCAGGGTTTTAATCTGATGATCTTTCAGGGCGTCTCGTATGAAGTGGTAACGTAGATCAATGTGCTTGGTCCTACTATGAAAAATAGAATTTTCGGTTAGTTTTAACGCACCTAAATTGTCATTAAAGACAGTGATTTGAGTCAGATCGTTGAATCCCAGCTCTTGCATGAATTAAGATAAATGGATGACTTCTTTTGTCACTTCTGCTATAGCCATATATTCAGCTTCAGTGGAGGATAAGGCAACAGTCCTCTATTTTTTGGATTCCCATGAGATAGGTCCATTACATAACATGGTTGTGTAACCGGTATATGAACGCCTATCCTCTATGCAACCACCCCAATCTGCATCTGTAAATGCTTTAACATTCTTGTTACATTTCTTGAAAGTCAATTCCAAATTTTTTGTTCCTTTCAAATATCGGAGAACTTTCTTCGCTTCTGTCCAGTGAGTTTTATTGTACCAGTCATTATACTGACTTAAACAGCTTACCGTAAAACTGATATCTGGACGAGAAGCTACAGCCAAATACATTAGTCCACCCATTAGTTGTCGATATGGAAGAGCTTCATCTTCTAAGGTTTGTGGTTCTCTTGGCTTTGTCAACTATGATCCAAGCTCCATGGGTGTGCTAACAGGTTTACATTCTAACATATCAAACTTTTCCAAAAGATCGTTTATATAACCTTTTTGGCTGAGAATAATTTTGTCTTCTTCTTGTTTAAATTCAATCCCTAAACAATATCATACTTTACCCGTGTACTTGATTTTGAAATCTTCGGAAAGTTTCTTTACAAAAGATTTCACACTATTATCATTCCTTGATGCAACCAGCAAATCATCTACGTATACGGTAATGAAAGTTGCATGCTCACCTGTACCAATGTGATACACACATGGATCAGAAATAGTAGGAACAGCTCCGAGCTTTCTAAGTGTTTTGTTTAATTTATGATACAAGCTTCTTCCTGCTTGACGTAATCCATATAATTATTTTCTTAATAAACATACTTTATCAGATTTTCTAAGTTCCTTTAACATCTTGCTGCATTTATTTTTCATTTCACTGTCGGGATTCATAAATACCTGTTCATCCAGTTCACCGTTTAAATAAGCGGTTGTAACGTCGAATTGATGAATCTTCAGACTGTAACGAGTAGATAGAGCAGTCAGCAAACGGATTGAACTTAATCGGGCAACCGGTGCAAACGTTTCATTGAAATGAATTCCTGGTTTTTGAGAAAAACCCTGTGCTACCAGGCGAGCTTTCCTTCTTTCGAGAGTACCATCGGGATTATTCTTGTTTCGAAGAATCATACGACAGCCAATAACCTCGCAGCCTTTCGGGCGATCAACCAATTCCCATGTACCATTTGCAATGATAGATTTTATTTCATCCATTATTGCAGCATACCACTGATCCGTGTCAGGTCCAGATAAAGCTTGGTTCATGGAGACTTCTGAAGTGAAAGCTTCTTCATCTTCATTAGAATCTTCTATTTCATGAGTTTCATGATGGTAATATAGGCGAGGTCTTCCCCTTAAACCGGAAAGAACTCTTCTTGGTCGACCACGATTTCTTCTCATGCTGGATTCTTGCGTAACGTTGTTTTCGCTAGAATCTTCAAGAGGTTTCAAATCAATGTCTACAAAACGTTTATTATTTTCGTAGTTTTCTATTTTCTCATCTGTCACAGGAAATGGTTCAGTATATTCTTCGGAATGATAATTAGTATTTTCTATAAATTTGACGTCTCTAGAGATTAGTATTTTCCTTTCGCTGGGTATCCAGATTCTGAAACTTTTAGACTGATTTGAATATCCTACAAACATACCTTCTTTGCTTCGATTGTCGAATTTTCCTTTTTGTGGATCTCGATTTAAACAAAATACACGGCAACCAAATTCCCGGAAGTAACTTACTACCGGTTTTCTGCCAAACCATGCTTCATGAGGAGTAACACCGTCAAGACGTTTACTTGGACAACGATTTCTAATGTAGTTGGCTGTATTTATTGCTTCAGCCCAGAAGGAAGCCGGCAATCTAGACTGCAACAAAAGACATCTAGCTGTATTTAAAAGAGTACGATTTTTCCTCTCTGCTACGCCGTTTTGCTGTGGACAATATGGAACTGTTAATCTTCTTTGTATTCCCCTTTCCATTAGAAAGTTATCAAATTCTTTATTCACATATTCTCTCCCGTTGTCGGATTGTAAATACTTTACACGTTTTCCAAGTTGATTTTCTGCCATATTTACAAATTCTTTAAAAATTTGTAATACTTCATTTTTATGTTGAATAAATCGAACTTCACACCACCTCGTATTGTCATCAATGAATGTTACACATACATCCGAATAGATTATTTCCAGTGGTTCTGTAATCTTTTCAGATTTATGATTAAAAGGTAATTGACACATCTTACCCTTGCTGCAGATATCACATGAAATGTTTTCTTTAGATTTCTTGATATTTATACCAAGTACGATACCTTTGGTTGAAGCTTCCTTCAAGTCATTCATATTCAAATGACCCATTCTTCGGTGCCAAAGCTGTAGATCATGTGAACGGGATGATGCAGTACATGCATTCTGATTTGAGGTACTTTTCTCTCCAGGTAAGTAGTATAGATCCCCGTTACGCGAAGCATTTAAAACGATGTCGCCACCCTTGTCCACGATTGTGGCATTTTCCTTTTCGAATATTACCTTGTAGCCGACATCCGTGATTTTGGCAACTGACATTAGATTTACTCGTAAATCTGGCACATTTAGTACACTTTGCAACGAAACATTTTTTGTTTTTCCATTAACATTCGTACTAAATTTCACAGCTCCTTGAGCTTTTATTTCAGCACATGAACTATTTGCCAGGTTTAGTTTTCCTAAAATTGAATGATTAACTTTAAAGAAATTATTTAAATCATTGCACATATGTGATGTTGCGCCGCTATCCAGACACCATTTTATTTCCGAATCGCGTAATTCCGCTTGTAAAGCATTTTGCGCACATAAACTGACATTTTCAGCACATTTGACATTTTGAACCGATTGTCTGATTTTATTGACATTGGGACAATCAATCGCTTTATGTCCAAATTCTCGACATTTGTGACATCGAAATTTAAAGGTTTTATCGCGGTAGTCCGATTTTACATTAGAAAATTGTCTTTGATTTGAGTCTTTCTTTGGAAATCGATGTTTATTAAAATGTTTGTTATTCAACATTGCATTTTGCATGACACTTCGCGTATCAGTTTTCCGTGCTTCGCTTTCTTCTAAAATTTTCACACGTAGTCTCTGGTTTCGGTAATTCGTCACGTCATTCTATCGCGCACCGAAAATTTTCATAGCTTTTAGGAAGACTATACAGTAACATTATAGCTAATAAATCATTGTTAATTTCAATGTTCATTTCACACAACTTGTTCACGGTATCAAAAAATTGATCAAGATATTCACGCACGTTGCCACCTTCTTCCATTCGTTGTAATGTCAATTTCTTCAACAATGTCGCCTTACGTGCAGGTCCACTAGACTGATATATGCTTTCCAGTTTAGTCCAGACATCGCGGGAAGTTTCGCATCCTTTAATTTGCTTTAGTTCGGACGGACTGATAGACAAAATAATGTCAGATTTAGCCTTTCTGTCATTTTTTATCCAATTCGTAACAGCATCTCTAGAAATTTGAGTTTCATCAATCTCTGGTTTCTTAAACTCACCATTCACTTATGACCACGCGTCGTTTTTCAACAGAAGAGCCTCCATCTGCATTTTCCACGTGTCATAATTTTCTTTATTTAATATTTCTATTCTCATTAAGCCTGATAAACTCATTTTAGTAATAATACTAATAATAATAAATTACAATACTATATGCTGTGGGTGCTCTGGGCCCATAACCTATTAGCAGAGTGTAAGCAGAGCGGGTGTATAATGTTTATTTCTGTTCAAAATTACATAAAACTATATTCATATTTATTGACAAAACATCTGATTATCTATATCAATAACAACAGTCAAACAAAATGCGGATATACAAAATATAATATCAAGTCGGTTTCACCGACCGGATTGTCTTGACTTCTATCTTCATCAAATACAGTCCGCGAAATCCAATTTCGCGGCCGTTACTATAGTAACGTAAATAAACTAAGTCACTTTAGAGTTAACAGATAATATAACAATGACCGTGACATATTTAAAATATCACAACAACTTGGATTGGTTTTTTTAAAAATAAATTGTAAAATAATTATTTTTGAAATTATTTAATCTCCTTTGAACAATTTTAACAAAGCTGATTTGTTTTCTTATCAGATGTCATCCCCTTGTTTTGAAAGCCGTCTTTCTTTTACAATGAATTAAACTGTATAAACAATAAAATTTCTAATTACCTACGTATTTATTACGGTTCACAGTAGTATATTGAAAGACAAGTTTTACAATGATGCTTATTGTAATTCGAGTACAGTTGGCGTAAATGGACATTGTATTGTTCAAAAGAAATTAAATAATTTCAAAAATAATTATTTTACAATTTATTTTAAGAAAAACAATCCAAGAAATTTTAAATACGTCACTGTTTTTGTACCATTTTCCTTATTTCGCATTAATTTATTTTTTGTCAAAAGAAATATTAAAATATCAAGGTTAGTAACTTGACAGTTTCAATAAACATTTAAAATTTAATTTATTTTTACATTTTGACAACAGTTACTTAAAGTTAGGTTAGAGTTAAAATTTATATTTATTATGTTGATAAACTACAAATAAATACCTTGATTTTTAGTTTAAAAGAGTGCTTTACTGTTTAATGTAAATATTTTGCTATAAAAATCTAATTTCAGTAACATTTTATGAGTAACGACAGGTAATGACAGCTAAAATGAAAGATATTTATTTGACACTTAGACTGTTACCAAATTCACAATTTTAAAAGCAAACAGTTGTACAAAATTCACTTTGTGTCCGCGAAATCTTATATCGGTCTCGATAATAATTTTTCTCTCGGTACGCTAAAGAGAGATTTCGCGGTCTTGATATTTATATAACTATTGTTACATATACCGGGTGTAATAGGAAACCGGGCTATAGGCGTTTAACATGTGGAAAAATTTTTTTCTTGCTAGAGGTTCAGGAAAAAACTTGTATAACATAAACCAATCGAAGAATTTAATAGTAGTATATAGTCGCGATTTCCGGAATTTACCGGAAGTAGGCGTAACTACACTCAGGTTTAAAATTTCAAATAAAAACGTATGCCATATGTGGCATCGTTGGATATGTATTCTAAAAAAAATTACTTTTTTTAATATTAGGTATTATTTACGAAATAAATGCTAAAAATTGTTTAAATGTTCGAAGTACTTTCCACCTTGATCCTTATTCTTGTTCTTCACTTGCTTAATTTGACATAATCACACTCGCATGTAGTTTTTGAATGTAACAACATAGTGTTTTTTTTGTGTTTACAAGAAATATTAAATATGATACTGTAATGTGCAGTGCCCGCCGTCGCCGCCACTGTCACCGCCGCTGCCCCCGTCGCTGTCGCCGCCGCTATCGCGGGGACGAGCGAGTGTCTATTGTTAGCGATGACGCAACAGACTTGTCGGAGCCTGCTTAATTACGCGGATGATGTAACCTATTGTGTTAGAGTTTTTGTCTAGAATAATGCTCTAGAATTTTCTGGAATACAAATGCCGGAGTATATAAGCACTGTTAGCGAAGGCATTGGACAGTCTGATATAAATAAGTATCGTGGGTTAAATTGTTGGTGATATAAACAGATAGACGACAAGTGGTAAACATAAATAAATATAGTTGTATAAATAAATAAGTGAGCTATATATTGTTTAAATAAATAATCTTAGTGTTTAAGTGTCTAATAATATTATTAGTCAGAATTAGTGTTTAATATTTGTTTAATCGTAGTGTTTGTTATATTTATCATCTTTTAATTATATTTAATATCTATTTATCGTTATAATAAACTTTTATTTTAATTAATAATAATTGTCTAATATTAAACTTCACCCAAATAAATAAAAACGTTACAATTGGTGTCAGGTGTGGGGTTAATAAACTGTGAAGTGTCAATTAAAAATAAATAATATGGCGACTAAACAATTAAAATTAAATGAATTAAAAGTAAGTGATCTCAAGAGAGAACTGGAAGAGCGGGATTTGGAAACAACAGGAAAGAAGTCAGTGCTTCAAGAAGCAAGCATTAATCGATGCTGATGAAAATCCTGAAGATTACTTATTCGACCCATCCAACTTTGGTAAATTAGAACAAAAATTAACAGAATATTATAAAATATTAGAACAAAAATTTGAGGAAAATTCTAGAACATTAGAAGAAAAATTAATGGAACATTCTAGAACTTTAGAAGAAAAATTAATTGAAAGTTCTAGAAAAGCGGAAGAAAATTCTACTACACTAGAATAAAAACTAGAAGAAAATTCCAGAAAATGAAAAGAAGAATTATTGGAAAAGTCTAAAAACAGAATAAAAAATGGAAGAACATTCTAGAATTTTGGAGCAAATTTTAGAACAAAAATTGGAAGAAAATTCTAAAAGTTCAGAAGGGAAATTAGAAGAAAACTCTAGAAGTTTAGAAAAATTAGAGGAGAATTCTAGAAAAACTGAAGAAGAGCTGAAGTATTTAAAAGATGAGTATGAGAAGCAGATCGAAGAATTACGAGAAAAGGTCACTAGAATTACATTGTCGCCAATGCCAAATTTCGATGTAACGAAGGCAAGTTTACAAGAAGAAAGGAAAGTAGTAAAACCTGAAACTACTACAACAATGCACAACAAAACACCAGAATTTGATGAAAAGGCTTCGTGGCCGAATTATTTAAAACAATTTGAAGCGACTGCGAAAGCACGTAACTGGACGTCGAAAGATATGGCTACAGCGTTGACTGTTTCGTTGCGTGGGGAAGCCATCGGCATCCTACAAACACTGAAGGAAGAAGAACAAGAGGACTAGGACCAACTAGTCAAGCGGTTGGACATGCGCTATGGCAATGTGCACCTGGAGCAGGTGTACCAGACGCAACTGAGGAACCGCTATCAGAGTTCAAAAGAAAGCCTTCAAGAATTTGAAGTCGACGTAGCTCGTTTGGTTCGTCTCTATCACATCCTGCAGCTCCTGACAGCGTTTTGGAGTGCCTGGCCGTTGAAGCATGCATCTACGGAGTTCGAGATAGCAAAACGCAGCAATCACTGCGATTGGCCCGCCCAAAAACATTAATTGACGCACTCTCATATGCACTAGAACATGAAGCTGCCAAACAAGCTTCACGTAACCAATCTCGAGTGCGAAATATTGATGCCGAGAGAAAAGAAGACACGGAAGACTTAGAAGAGAAAATGCGACGAATTGTAAATGAAGTATTTGCCGGAAGAAAGAAACTCCTCTGTTCGTATTGCGGTAAACAGGGTCATCTGCAGAGACTTTTCAGAAAAATGTAAAGAGAGGCAAAATCGGTAAAAGAAGAAAAGGAGTCGGAAAACTAAGTCGGGTTGATGCGAAGGGGCAATCGTCGACCCGTAATCTAGTAGCCCCACAATCCATCAGTTATGTCGCATCCCTTCATCATCAAGCCAGCAGCATCTACGTGAATGGCTCTGATGATAGAAGACCACTAAAAATGTTACTGGATACGGGTGCGACGAAGACTATAATTAGACCCGACTTAGTAAAGAACACAGGCAAGACGCATCTTCAACCAACCAAGCGGCGATTACGTACAGAAACTGGAGAACAAGCTGCCACATTAGGAGAAATAGATATGACCATTACTATTGGAAACATATCCTTTAAACATCGTGTGCTGGTAGCTGATATTGAGGATGAATTAATACTCGGTATGGACGTAATGAAAAAGCAGGGTTTTAATCTTGGTCTGAAGAATGGTGTGATGATGGTCAATGAAAAAGAACTCGTATTAAATCCACAAGACGACAAGGCTGTGCGCGTACTAATGGCTCAAGACGTTACCCTTCCAGAACGAAGTGAATCCATCGTGCAAGCACAATTAGATGGTATCATCTGTGAGGGGAATATTATTATGCTTGAACCCAAGAATGATGATGTAAAGACTGGTACTGGAGTTGTTGTAGGAAAATCACTGATCAAAGCTAGCCAAGTAATACCACGTTCGAATAATGAACGTAAATTGTTATCCAGTTGTTCTTAAGAGAGGAACAATTGTAGGAGAATGCGTGGCAGTATCCTCGATTATTCGAACTGTGAGGGAAACATATCTCAGGAAGTTCCGGACACTTTAAGTAACCAATTATCAACATCGTTCCAAGAACTGACCGCCGATCAGAGAACCAAAGCGAAGATATTAATTGGAAGATTCCAAGATGTGTTTCAATTTGACAAGAAGACCAATGGGAGAACTAATGTGGTTCACCATAAGATAGACATCGGCGACGCAAGACCCATCCGCCAACCGGCAAGAAGACTACCATTGGCGAAGCGTGAAACTTAACAACGTGACTAAGAAAGATAGCTACCCGCTACCTCGAATAGACGATACACTAGGTACTTTGGCTGGCTCGAAGATTTTCTCTACTCTGGATCTAAAAAGCGGATAGTGCCAAGTTGATTTGAATCCAAAAGATAAGGAAAAGACAGCCTTTACAATTGGTACCGGACTGTGGCAATTTACTGTAATGCCATTTGGGCTCTGCAATGCCCCTACAACGTTTGAACGACCCATGGAAACAGTATTGGCTGGACTATCATGGAAACCTGTTTAGTCTATCTCGACGACATTATAGTGGTAGGTAAAACATTCGAGGACCACATGAAGAATTTAGAAGAGGTATTCCAGAGATTGCGGAAGGCTAACCTGAAGCTCAGCCCCAAGAAGTGCCACCTGTTTTAAAAGGATGTTCATTAACTTGGACACGTGGTTTCGGATAAGGGTATTGCAGTTGACCCGGAAAAAATAAAAGCTGTGAGAGATTGGCCAGCACCTAGAGACAAACATGAACTTACGAGTTTTCTTGGTTTATGTACCTATTATCGACGATATGTACCTGGATTTGCCAACATAGCCAAGTCATTGACAAGGCTTACTGAAGAAGGTCGAACATTTATCTGGGAAATGGACTCCAAAGTTGCGTTCAAAGAACTGAAACATGCTTTGACAACCGCACCTGTCCTGAGTTATCCTTTACCTGAAGGAGAGTTCATACTAGATACAGATGCCAGTAACGTGGGAATTTATGGCGTTCTTTCCCAGATACATGACGAGCTTGAGAAGGTTATTGCCTATTTTAGTAAGACCTTGTCAAAACCAGAGAGAATTGTGTTACCAGAAAAGAACTATTGGCAGTCGTGAAATCCGTGGAACATTTCTACAAATATTTGTATGGAAGAAAATTTTTGATTAGAACTGACCCTGCTGCATTAAAATGGCTGCAACAATTCAAGAATCCTGAAGGTCAGGTGGCTAGATGGATTGAAAGACTACAGGAATACGATTTCAAAATCGAGCATAGGACAGGTACCAGCCATCGTAATGCCGACGAATTGTCCAGAAGGCCATGCCAAGATGAATGCAAGCATTGTAGTCTACTAGAAGAGAAATTTACTATTATCGCCAGGACAACAGTAGTTGACGATAATTGGCAGCCCGATGGACTACGCGAAAACCAAGAAAAAGACCCGACTTTGAAAATTATACTGGAATGGAAAGCAAAGGAGAGCAAACCAGTATGGGAAGATGTTGCACCGTACTCACCGAGTGTAAAATCGTATTGGGCGCAATGGGACTCCATGGTGATTGAGGATGGCATGTTAAAGCGTGTGGTAGAAAATGCTGATGGAACTGTGAAGAGAACTAAGTTAGTTATTCCTAAGAGTAGAGTACCAGACGTGTTGAAAGAGATCCATGACGGATCTGGAGGCCATTTCGGAGTCATAAAAATGCTAGAATGATTGCGCCAGCGGTTTTACTGGGTTAACTTCACGCAACATGTTAAAGATTGGTGTAAGAAATGTGTGGTTTGCGCTGGAAGTAACGGTCCGCATAAACGACGAAAAGCTCCAATGCGTCAATACAACGTTGGCAATCCATTTGAGCGTATTGCGATTGATGTGGCTAGACCATTCCCAGAAAGTGACGAAGGAAATAAATACATCGTGGTTGTCATGGACTACTTCACCAAGTGTGTTGAAGCATATCCATTACCCAACCAGGAAGCCATCACGGTCGCTGAAACTTCAGTTAAAGAATGTATATGCCGATTCGGAGTACCACGTGAACTCCACTCCGACCAGGGAAGAAATTTTGAGTCTGCCGTTTTCCAAAATGTCTGTAAGATATTAGGAATTAATAAAACTAGAACAACTGCATTACATCCGCAGTCTGATGGCATGGTTGAACGAATGAAGAGAACGATCAACCGATATTTGTCGAAGGTAGTCTCCAACCACCAAAGAGATTGGGACCGACACCTCCATCTGTTTCTGTTGGCTTATCGTTCATCCGTGCATGAAACAACAGGGCAAACACCTGCGAACATCTTATTCGGGCGCGAGTTGCGCTTACCATGCGAATTGGTGTTCGGCAGTAAACCTGGGGAAGATCTGGCCGGGGAAGATTACGTTACGGACTTACGGAGAAGAATGGATGACATTCATGAACAAGTCCGTACGAACATTCAAGCTGCCAGTGACCGAATGAAGGAGCGGTATGACATCAAGGCCGAAAAGGGTGGATACCAACCTGGAGAGTTAGTATGGCTTTCAACCCACAAAGACGTCGTGGGTTATCACCAAAGCTTCAAAAGAATTGGGAAGGCCCCTATGAGGTATTCAAAAGGATAAACGACGTGGTATACAGAATTAATAAACAACCTAGCGGGAAGCCGAGAGTAGTACACTTTAATCGGCTAGCCCCTTTCGCCGGAGACAACCACGAAGACCATAACGGAGCAACGGTTCGTCGGATCATAACACAGGAACAAACTTTTGAAGACTTCATGGAGAACTATTCCTTTGGCCGCAAGGTGTGGTTTGGCGTGACGAAAGAAGAACACCGAGATCTATTCACCTTGTCTTCAGATTATTCCCTCGGTCACTGCGTATCAGAAGACTTAAAGATGTCCCGCGGCATAGCTTCAGCGTTTAAGGCGAAATTTGGGCGACTAAAAGAACTGGCCAACCAACGTCAACTGTTGGGAAAACGCTGCGTCTGAGGGATAGCAATGCAGACCATCAGCGGTACATCTATAACCTGGTTACAAAACCACGCTCGTACCAGAAGCCGTCGTATCGTAACCTATAGAACTCGCTGTGCGATTTGAGGGATCATCTGCTTGATAATGACATTTTTGAAGCTAGCCGTACCGAAGTTACGCTGTGGTTTAGATGGTTTAGATTGGAGGATTGTTAGGAACATGATAGAAATCCTCTTCCGTGTGCCGGTGTTGAAATTCTCGTTTGCAGCTTTAACCCCAACGGACATAAAGAAGAAGTCGAGCGGACCATCGGCTGTCATTTCTTCAAAACTTCGAAATGCACCAAGGGTAATGCATGCAGATTTCCTCATCCGGGACGAAAAAATCTTAAGGAGGGGGCAGTGCAATGTGCAGTGACCGCCGTCGCCGTCACCGCCGCTGTCCCCGTTGCTGTCGCCGCCGCTGTCCCCGTTGCTGTCGCCGCCGCTGTCGCGGGGACGAGCGAGTGTCTATTGTTAGCGATGACGCAGCAGACTTATCGGAACCTACTTAATTACGCGGTTGATGTAACCTTTTGTGTTAGAGTTTTTGTGTAAGATAGTGCTGTACAATTTTGTCTGATATAAATAAGCGTCGCGTGTTAAATTGTTGGTGATATAAAAAAATAGACGACAAGTGGTAAACATAAATAAATATAGTTGTATAAATAAATAAGTGAGATATACTCGTATATTGTTTAAATAAATAATCTTAATGTTTAAGCGTCTTATAATATTCTTAGTCTTAATTAGTGTTTAATATTTGTTTAATCGTAGTGTTTGATATATTTATCATCCTTTAATTATATATAATATCTATTTATCGTTATAATAAACTTTTATTTTAATTAATAATAATTGTCTAATATTTACACTTCACCCAAATAAATAAAAACGTTACAATACTATGTAACATAACGTCTACCGGTCGCTGAGAGAAAATGAAGTGTAAGGCGCAGTCAACAATGCCCGACTTCGGCTGCAAACATGCATCGATCAAGATGGTAGGCCCTATGAAGATTTAAACATTTTTACCTCTCGCTAAGAGAGGTATTGTATTCATGCTAAAAATCGCATATCCAGATTTTAATGAATAAGCACGTTTTAAGGTCCCTAGAATCCGATTATAACATTTTTACGATGATGTCCGTATGTGTGTGTGTGTGTGTGTGTGTGTGTGTGTGTGTGTGTGTGTGTGGATGTGTGTGTGGATGATGGATTCACTATATCTCAAATACTATAAGACTTAAGACATTTTTAACTACGGATTCCTCAATCTAACAATAATGGGAAGAGGCGAGTCAGTTTTGGTAACAATTGGGCAACCGGAAGTAGTAGTTACAAGAAGAAAATCATCTAAATATTATTTATCGAAAATTTATGTAAATACTTATATTAAAGAACGTTAAATTCTTTATTCGATAAATATAAATTCATTATTATATTTTCTATAGATTTAGAGATAAAGAAATGCATATAAAATAATTTGATGTAAAAATTCTTAGATCAAATTACTTCAAGGCAAGCAATTCAAATGTTTGTAATTCACACATAAATGTCACTGTCAAAAATATTTGTATGCCACTGTCAAAAATATTTGTACATCATTATGAAGATTATGAAAATAAATAAAAACTCAACAACGCAAAAGAATATACCTAGAAAAGAATATAAAAGGAATTTGCGAAAAAATGACGAATAAAAGAAAAAGAAAAGGAAAGTAGAAAAAAATTCAGGATTTTGAATATAAAGAAAATTTATGTATTGTACATAATTTATATTAAAATAAATATTTTGTAGTGAGACATGAATATATGTATTTGTATTTAAAAATATTTTTCTTTTTAGGCGTACAACCAGGTAAAATATCTGGCGAGAGGTTATGTGTTGGCCACATCAGATTTTTTAGTATTTATTTCGTAAATAATACTTAATATAAAAAAATGTTTCCGACAAAAGTTGTTTGTTTTTAGAATACACATCCAACCACACATGACCTATGTTCCCATTTGAAATTCTGCACTTGAATGTAGTTACTCCTACTTCCGGTAAATACCGGAAATTGAGATTACTGCCATTAAACTCTTCAGATAGGTTTATGCTTGTTTTTTTCCTGAAGCCCTAGGTCGTCGTATATTTCAGAAAAAAAAGCTTGGGACGGGTGGTCTTATCACCTTGTAATAATTATATAAGATTATGCAAGTTTTGACATAAAGAAAATGTTTGAAATTTTAATTCATTTTTCAGTATGAGAGATTTTTACGGAGTAAGGTTTTCATATTGAGTGATGACGTACATTGGTTGCTTACCCGGTTTGAGTATAGTGTGTATCTTTGAATTCACAATTTTCTATGTCTGTAAATGACCGAATGTTAACATTTAATATAGACTAATACTTTACTCCACTTCTTCACTATATAGCGTGGATCAAACTTTAACGGATGGTAATACAGTTAAAATTAAATTAAAAAGTCTTAATCAGCAAAGTCCAATTCTCAACTTTTTCCGAGATACAAGATGTCCGTTTCCGAGGTGCACCATTGGGATCTCAGAAACTATAAGAGAGAAGAGAAAGAGAGAGAGAGAGAGAAGTCGGTTAAATTAGGGCAAAGTTGCACCGTTAGTAGGCCATTTTAAAGTTACATTTGTTTTTCCCGAAAACTTCATATGTCACTAGATAAATGTAAAAATTCAAATTTTGCTGTTTTTTATTTTTACATATAACGTGTATATATAAAATATTGTGGAATTTTGGTTTGCACTTTATGGCACTTTTTTATTTTCTTTCGAACGACTGCTCAAATTTTTTATCACTGTTAGATTTCGAGTTATGAGGTTAAAGTTTCTACATTTCCAACGATGTTTAATTATTCATTGATGTTCATTTGTTTCAAACAGCAAAAATGCAACAATTATTAATTTTATAGGTTAAAAACAATGATTGTGGTAATGAAACAAAAGAAATAATAAGTTAAGTATTGTCATATGTTTATTTTTATGTTTATGTTCTTCATTTTCACTACATTGAAAGGATAATTTTTTTTTAGTTTTCCAACGATAAAATAAATTATTGATGTTAATTTCTTACAGCAAAAAGGGACAACAAAGGAAACTAATGAAAATGTAATTATTTTTTCATTTTCATTTCTAATATCCTAAATTAGATCTGAAATTTTATTCAGTTCAAAGGATTTTAATATTTTTATATGGACCTCATAGTAGACGAGGACCATATTGAAAACGAATTTACAAAAGTGTTTAATAAACATAAACATAAAAATAAACATATGATAATACTTAACTTATTACCTAATCCTTTTGTTTCATTGCCACAATCATTGTTTTTAACCTATAAAATTAATAATTGTTGCATTTTTGCTCTTTGAAACAAATGAACATCAATGAATAATTAAATATCGTTGGAAATCTAGAATTTTTTTCTTTCAATGGTGTAATTTTCCAATATGCCGGCCATACAAAAATCATAACTTGGACATCATAACTCGAAATCTGACAGTAATAAAAAATTTGAGCATAGTCGTTCGAAAGAAAATAAAAAAGTGTTCTAAAGAAGTGCAAACCAATATTCCATATTAATTCATATTTGTAAGTTATTTGTTAAAATAAAAATCAACTAAATTTGAATTTTTGCATGTATCTAGTAACCTATGAATTTTTCGGGAAAAACAAATACATGTCTAAAATAGCCTACTAACGTGGCAACTTTGCCCTAATTTAACTGACTTCGATCACTTATAAATTATTGTTATTATTATTTTTATTATTATTATTATACTTATTATTATTATTATTATTATTATTATTATTAAAAAGTATACGAGTTACTTTATTCAAATGAGGGTTTTTGTTTATTCAACAGGTATTCTCGTATGTTTTTATTTTTTTTAAATTCTCAAAATATGATAATCAACTGTTTTTTGGCTGTATTTTTTTGTAGAATTGGACTTTGCGACTTAAATTTTTTTTACTTACTTTTAGCTGTATTATCATCCTTTAAAGTTCGATCCATAAGTATAGAAACACCCTGTATATTTATCATTTTAATAAATACCTACAAATATAAATTCTAAAATAATATGCATAATACTTACTCTAAAATATGATTGTGGTATTCGATATAATTTTTCATCTCGTTCCAACATAAAGTTTCCTCTTCATACGTTGTGATCTGTTTCATTGGTAGATTTTCGAATGCATGTTTCAATAGCATGCACTGTACTATAATGTGAATAATGTATGCAGCATACAATGAGTCCATGGCTATATTAACAAGTGATATATAATAACCAGCGCAAACTTCGAGGAAATAAGTTATTTCGTAGTAAGGTGATACAAGTAAATTTATAGGCTGCCAAATGTCTATAGGAAAACCACCATTACCTGACAAAACAGGTTTCAAGGTAATAATCAAAGTTGTAGTGCAAATAGCAAACCATCTATAGAGACTAAGCAAAGTTTTCACTGTAGTACAAATATATTCTAATTTAGTTTCCAATTCTACATTGAATTTGCTAGTTGACCAGAAGTTTCTGATATCTTTATTAAGGTTGCTTAACTTTTTAAGATAATTGAACACCATCAGTATTTTTATCAATCCCTAAAAGAATACGTAATATTAAAAATGACAGAATAGTTTATAATTAAAATTACTTTATAGAATATCTGATTGTGATAATGCCACTAACATCTGTACTGTTTTTTGAATTTATTGAAATTTAAAAATATAAAATATGGCAAGTTATAAATATAATGAACTATCGGGGTACTGCAAACAACATATGTTTGTAATAAAATACTTCAATTTATGTTCAAAAAAATTAATTTAGAGCAAAAAAATGTTAAATAAAATTTTTACATGAAAACGTTGTATATATTAAGCCTATTGTTGTACAAGTGGATATAAATGCAATACAATGACAGTTAAAATTCATTGATGGAACTAGTTTTATGTAGTATGAAACATATTATAATACATATCTTCTGGTTTATGTTCACATAGATAAATACTAGTAGTATGGAAATTTATTTTTATATTAATAGTCCAAAAAATCTACTGAAAATATACTCCCAACCTCAAAGAAATTGCAACAAAAGCTTTTTAAACGGATCCTGTTCAGAAAAATGCACTGAACAACAAATCAAAAGTTTCCGGAAATCGGACGATGGGAACCTACCGCCAATTGATAAAAATGACAGCATTTTTAGTTTTTTTTTTACGAGAATACAAAATCAAAGCTCAACATTTGTTATACAAAAAATCTGATTTGGCCAACACAATACCTCCCGCTATTTAGTTTTTATTAATTTAATACCTCGATTCTAAACTACAGCAATGTATGTCTATTCCCACCGCTGTATGTAAGTGATCTACAGCGGGTGCTGCAGCACTTACTTACATTGCAGTTAACTTCAACATTATTTCGTGAACTGTCATTAGTGTCATTCATGTCAACTGCAAGTCTGCACAATGATGGAAAATATAGAGTTATCTTGTAAAACGTCAGTTTTATATTATATATTTATTATAATACTTTCTTCTTCTTAAATCTAGAAGATACACACGTGCAGAAAAGCATATATCTCTACCCCACAAACAAAGATGAAATTTTTAGTACAATATTCTCTTTCAAAAACACATACTCGGCCGGAGTCGATGAAATCTCTATAGTTGTCCTTCAAAAATGTGCAACGAACTTAACTCAGCCAATGTTTTATCTTTTCAACTTAACTTTCGAGGAAGGAATATTTCCAGAAATTTATAAAAGTGTTGTGTCCCCTATCTACAAGAAAGGTGATTCGCAGTGCGCTAGTAACTACAGACCTATTTCTCTCCTCTCAGTGTTTTCCAATGTCCTTGAGAAATTTATATACAGTCGACTAATTTCATTCATAAATTGCAACAATATATTAAGAGACTGTCAACATGGCTTCACAAGAAACAAGTCTACGATTACTGCTGCTAGTGATTATACAAACCATTTGCTACGTAATTTAGACTCTAGAAAATATGTAATGAGCCTTGCTTGCGATCTGTCAAAACCCTTTGACACTGTCAACCATCCTTTGCTACTACTAAAACTTGAAAATTACGTAATTAGAGGAGTAGCTTTAGATTTTTTCAAATCTTATTTATTAGAAAGATCTCGGTCGCTAAAGTATAGCAGTGTTCTGTTTTGGGCCCTCTGTTGTTTCTATTATACGTCAATGATATATCAATAAATATTTCATCTAATTTACCAGATGTTAAATGTATTGCGTACTTTCTTCTTACACATGACAAACTAACAGTACTTCAGCAAAATATGTTATTTCTAATAGGTATAGTAGAACAATGGTGTTCGGATAATTTTCTCAATCTAAATTTATCTAAAACTTCTACTGATGATACTAGCAGTATAATACACTATAAACAAATAAAATATACTCCTTCCATTTATATGTTAGGTTTACAGTAATGTTAAGTGGAATACACATGTTAAATATATTATTCCTAAATTGAATAAATGTCTTTATTGCTTAAGAATTTTAAGTAAATCTGTTATCTTGTTTCATTAAAGGCAGTATATTTTGATTATTTTTACTCTACTGCAACACATGGACTATTCATATGGGGTAATTCGTCATTAATTAATGATGTTTTTATCATTCAAAAGAAAGCTGTACGTGTTATGTGTAATATAGGAGCTCTCGATTCTTGTAAAGGGAAATTTAAACAATTTCACTTGCTCACTATTTTCAATTGCTATATATATATATATATATATATATATATATATATATATATATATATATATATATATATATATATATACGAACTACTCAAATTTACACTGTGTAATATTCATTGTTATAAGCTGGTTTCGCCTATTAATTATAAGACTCGTTTTACAAATAAACTAATGGAGATCCCTCATCACAATACCTGTGCTTATGAAAAATGTCACCTCTATTCTGGAATATTATTTTACAATGCATTACCCAACAGCTTCAAACTATTGGATGTTAATCGGTCCCTTTCTCTAATAAAAAAATTCTTGTTCATAGAGAATATTATACCTGTCAAGAGATATTTTATTGATTGTAAAAATAACAGATTTTGTATTGGTTAATAATTTTTTACATTTTATTAGTTTATTTCATTAGATTAGTTCATAAGTAGGTATGTTTTATTTTCAATGTAAGCAATTGTAGTTTCAAATTTCTTATTTTTGATATTGTGGTCAAATTATTTCATATTATATTATATTTATGTGTACCAATTTTTAATTCTATTTCTTGGCATTCCATACGTTGTATTGTACAACTATTCTGGAAATAAATGATTATTATTATTATTATTATTAAAAATAAATAAATAAATATAAATATATCATCACGGCATATTACCCATTGTTGGGTGTGCCAATCTGCTTTGTTAGCAGATATCGGTAATGATGATGACATATTTGTACCGTGCGGGCGTTTACCAGGCGTCACCTCACGGGCACTCATTGCTGGCGAGGAGAGTGCACCACAGGGGTCAATTTTGTGCCATTTAAATTTCGAAAATATTTAGCGTCGGTCGGGATCAAACTCAGTTCCCCAGATTCGCGACCAGGCACTCAGGCACCCGGCCACGAGACCCCATTATTATTATTATTATTATTAATATAGGGTAAAACAGATCAAATGATACTTAACACCTTTTTTGACAGAAAATCAACGAAAAGAAAGCGTAATACAACACATGAGCAATATGTAATATATGTATATAAGTGAAATTGAGAAGGATTATACGTTACGCAGTGGACCAATTAATCCGAAAATGTCTGAAAATTATTTAATAAACAGGTGGAAAGATTTATCCGCAAAGTTAAAATTCTTTTGGATATGGGAGCTCAAGTCATTCTATCTATAGCATATCTAATTTTTATGAAAAAACTAATATTTTTGCAAGCAGGCATGTATTTCTCATTTGATTTCCGAAATTTTAAAATCTATTTTTAAATTATATAACACATTTTAAGTATTATAAAATTACCCTATTCTTCAATTAATAAAAAAATAAATAAAAGTACATCATTATCCATCTTGCTTAAATTTTTATTTATTTTTTAAATAATTCGACAACTGTAAGCATTCCGTCGTAAGAGCCGATGTAAATTTTACAACGCCTATGTAAAATTACAGTGCATACAACTATGTTGGGTTGCAAGAAATTATTTATCGGTTCATTAACAACTAACAGTTCTCTAGGATTCAACAAAATGGCTAATTTTTAAATAAATTACAAAGAATTTGTGAGATTCTTTTTTGGATTAAAAAGTTGTGTTATGAATTTTTGAAATTTGCTTTTTTCTCTATTTCACATTGTAGTCGAATACTTGAAGAAGTTTTCTGGAAAGTTTCAGGTCAGAATATGGAGCGGTTCAAAAATTACAACAATATTCAGTGGATGCTCGAAATCGCGCGCCGCTCGGCGCTCTAGCGTGTATGTACTATTTGTCTATTGCAACATTTTTCTCCTTTCATGCTTGGTTAAATATGTATATATAACAGTCTTTGTATATCTGCTTTATCCATACATATTAATTTTCGTTTTCGTCTTGCATAGGTTGTGAAAAACATTTTGAGGAGCATTTACATAGTGGGCCACATTTTATTCTTCTTAGGAAAAGCAAGTGTACGATTCAGCTTGATTGCATGAAGTAGATTTCGCACTACAATTGCAAATATATTTCTGTAGTAATTCTAGATTACTTGGGCCTTCGAACATTACTGGTATAATGACATTTCCTTCGCATCTCCAACCACAACTTGTTAAATCAAGAGGTTCAATTATTGATTTGTGTGCATTATACCAAACGTAAGTTTGCCAATGACACCTTTTTAAATGTTGCAGAAGTGCAGGTTGTGATGGTGGTCAAAAGCATAACACGTAACTCATTAATATTTCTGTGAAATTTGGAATATTTTCCGGGTAAGTCATATACAGTAGCAACAAACCGAGTGCATACATCAATAACCTCATCTGATAATTCTTTTTCCAAATTACGTTTAATTTTCGGCTGACGTGTATCATTATCAAGATCAGAACTTTTCCGAGACCGCGCTTTTCTATTATAAATGCTTCTACAGTCATTACTTTATTCCAAGAGTCGCTATCTCGAGTAGCAAATAATTTCTGGGTAATGTAATCAGTATTATTTATAGCAGACTCAAGAAGTGCATTGACTCCTTTTTTTGAATTGTGCAACAAGTTCTTACTCATTCAAAACCGTAGCACAAAAAATACACTTCACCTCTTCTTCATTAATAGACATTTTTCAAACCTATATAGAAATACATATAATAAACTTAAATTAAATGCTTTACCACATGTTAAAACCTGTTGAAATAAGTTTGAAACCTTCGTCGAATACAAAGTTATGGTGAAAATGAACCAGTCATCACTTACTTACAATGTAGTATTGATATGAGAACTTAACGAACACGAAATGCTGTAGGCTGTAGGAACTTTCTAAAAATTTGCCGAACACAATGGCACTTTGAAAAACGATCATTGATTTTGCTTTGATTTATATCGCGCGCAGTGGCTCCTGGATACGAGGCAGCTCGTCTGCTCTGTCAGACACGGTCAGACAAATAGTACATAGACGAGAGAGCGCGGCGCGCAATTTCTAGCGTCCACTGAATATTGTTGCAATTTTTGAACCGCTGCATATTTTGATGTGAAACTTTCCAGAAAACTTCTTCAAGTATTCGACTATACTGTGGAATAGAGAAAAATGCAAATTTCAAAAATTCAAAACACAACTTTTTAGTCCGAACAAAGAATCTCACAAATTCGTTGGAATCTTTTTAAAAAATCGCCATTTTGTTTCTAATTGATATTAAGAGCTCGGATAAAGCTTAATATTTCAAGACTTCCTTAGTCTTAATTGTGTTAAAGCTAAGATATAGCGAGGTAAAGTGTAAATTGCGTTTGAACAGCGCACCCAAAGAATGCATTTTTATGGTTTTTATATGTGTCGGCATTATCCAAACTTCGGTCAAAATCAACTGTAGATGTAATTTTGCATCTACTATCAATTGCAATTGGTTTGAACCGGTTACCTCAACTTCATCGCTTTTTTTCATTTTGGTAGAACTATGTCATTGTCATCACTTTTGAATGCAGAAGTGATTTTAGTAATTTTCGAACTTGTATTGCAGTTCTGTCACCAAGGACGCAATTAATAATTTCACCTACTTATGCCACTGAAGCTTCCAATTTATTTTTATTTGTCGTACCATATCTATATTTTTGTTTTCAATTACATTTTGAATGATTTTCAGCAAAACCTGTGTTTCTCTTTAAGTAAAATTTCTGCTCTTATATCATTTATCCATTTTTAATAATTATTCTTCTACTCGATCTCGGACACGTTTATGGATTATGACATTGACATTTATCGTCAATGTGCTCCTTGTTTATTGTATTGATACTGTTGCTAGATAAACATTTCATTAACTAAAGAACCCAATATTTTTTTCATGCAACTGTTTGAATTTTAACGGTTCGCTAACTTTATAGGACCGGTAACTATAGAATCAATAAACTATTTATATTTTTCATGCAACCCAAGCCGATTTCTTTTTACCAAACATATCAACTCTGAGTAACACGTATCTACCCAAAACCGTTCTTTCTTTAAGAGGATAAATGATCTTGTACTACCCATTTTCTTCGTCCCTGTCCCCGCGAAGCATCACCATTGAGACAGGATCAAATAGATTCCGAACTGATCCGAATGTCAATGTCACGTCAATGTAACTGACTGCTATGTATTTTGTCTTGTTTTTAAGCATTTGATATTAATATGACAGAAATAGAAGAAATTAATTAGTTTGAAACGTTATGTTTCATTACCTTAAGAAATACTTCCATATTTAAACAACCAAATGTAAAATAATTTAATGTGTTAAAAACAAATCACATATCCAACAGATTAAAGCTACAAGCAAATTCAGCAGATTATTATGTTCTAAATATAATGCTATACCTATATGTTTTATTTTCTACTTCTTATTTTTTAAAACATACTGTTCTTTTTAGGAGTAATACAGTTCAGTTCAGTACAAGGTAAGATCAGTTCATTTTCCCTCTAAAAAGAAAGCACCTTATGCTGGGTTGCAAGAAAACTGTTCAATAAATAGTTTATTGATTCTATAGTTACCGGTCTTACAAAGTTAGCGAACCGCTAAAATTCAAACGGTTGCATGAAAAAAATATTGGAATCTTAGCTAATGAATTGTTTACCTAGCAACAGTATCAGTACAATAACTGTCATTGTCATAAACGTGTCTTTCGATAAGAAATTATTGTTGCAAATGGATAAGAGAAATAGGAGCCGAAATTTTACCGAAAGGATGTTATTCAAATTTTTTTAAGTGTAATAGAGAACAAGAAAACTTACGGCACGACAAATAAAAGTAAATTGGAAGCTTGGGCAGATATTTGCAAAAGTTTTAATTCTCAACAAGAATCCGGTATAAGAACTGTTGAACAGTTAAAAAACTTATGCAGAATACACATGAACGTATTTTTGCTAAATCTAAATCGTAATTTGAAATCAGTGTTGACGAAACTTTCTAGGGGATTTGATCTATCACGAAATATTCGTGGTCTGGGAAGAAGTTCTTATATTTCCAAAATCATTTCTTCATAGGAAGAAGATATGACGATGACATAGTTCTACCAAAATGAATTTAAAATATATTGTGGTATAATAAATGCATACGAGTATATAGTATGTACGATTATTTACTTACCTTTTAATTATGAATTTAAAACTTAAAATTTTTCCCAATTATTTGTTCATGCAATGTCGACATTTAACGTCAAAATCAATTTAGTGAACCGTTAAATATTTATAGGCCGGAAATCAGCCCTATAAGTTATAGGACTGTTTAGCGAATCTTTAAAATTATATGACGTTCATACAACGATTTTTCGAAACTTAGCGAACCGTTAGTTGCCAACGAACTGATAAATAGTTTCATGCAACCCACCATTAGTATCTCAGAATATCATTTTCACTATATTTTGGTCACATGGATTCACATAGTGCTTACAGCGCTTACATCGATATAATGTGGGTTGAGAATCGAGCCATATATATATATATATATATATATATATATATATATATATATATATATATATATATATATATATATATATATATATACATATGTCGTTATGCTGGAAACTGTATTAAGATCCATTCAGTGTAAATGGTCGTTGGGTCCATTCCATATAACTATGGTTCTATTTACTATTTTCTTTTTAAAACCTTGCTATTATTAATTTGAAACGATTAGTTCTTTGTTACATACATTTGTGACATGAACTGTGTAATAAACACCCATAATATATATATATATATATATATATATATATATATATATATATATATATATATATATATATAAAGTAATTATGCAAGTCTTTTATAATCTTTAATTATTATAAATAAATAAATATATCATCACGGCATATTACCCATTGCTGAGTGTGCCAGTCTGTTTTGTACACCGAATTCGGTAATGATGATAACATATTTGTACCGTTTGGGCGTTTACCAGGCGTCACCTTGCGGGCACACATCTCGAAAAAGAACATTTGAAGGTATTTTTCGAAGGAAAACTATTTTGAGCTTCAAGTTTCCGGTTATCTGATTTACACCAAAATCTAATGGCTTCTTCCCATATTAGAATAAAGTAGAAAAATAAGGTTTAAAATTTTTCTGAAGGATAGTATTTGAGTTAAAGTGCACACACACACAAACACACACACACACACAACACACACACACACACACACACACACACACACACACACACACACACACACACACATCGTGAAAATGTTAAAATTAGATTCTAGGGACCTTAAAACGTGGTCATTCACCAAAATTTCAATGCGATTTTTAGAACGATCCCTATACCTCCCTTACCAGGGGTAGCGGGAGGTAAAAATGATTCTTACACTTTTTATCTAGGATGAACTGACAAAGAGGTTAAATAATATTTAACCCAAATAGTAATTTATGTAATAAAATTAAATTTTTCTCAATTGGCGGGAGGTTCCCTCTGTCAGATTTCCGGAAACTTGTGTTATTCAGCGCATTTTTCTGGGCACGATTCCGTAAAAAAGCTTTTGTTGCAATTTTGGGATCAGCCAAAGAATTATCTAAATTCCTGCGTGTTAACCTATGATATATTATTTTTGTTATAAAAACATGCAGTAATATATATCCACAAAATTTTATTCAAATCATTGAAAACGTTAAATGATAGTTCTATATGACAGTTTTCGAGGAAAAAGTATAAATGTTCTATGGTACTTTCTTAAAAGAAAATGTTAATTAGTAGGTAGCCAATTATTTTTGCATAATGAAAATATAAAGATCATTGAAAAATAACGCAAATAAATATCTTCTTTATTTTATTGAGTGAATGTTTCTGAATAAAAATTTTGTCTCTTAGGTTAGATTATGTCTAATCTGAGTTAGAATCCAAAAATATCCGAATTTCGAATTGTATATTCTTTTGTTCAGTATCAGTGCAAATACAGGGACTCGTGGGGTTAAAGCCATAAGTACCGTTGAAGAAACTTGTTGCGTGACCTATTAATACGTGTAATTACTCTCTTTATTCAGTGCGACAACCATTGATTAGTATTGTAATGAAGACTGCAATGAAATACTTCTATGCACCTAGCAACCTATATATATATATATATATATATATATATATATATATATATATATATATATATATATATATATATATATATATATGACGTATAGGTATCTGAGTGTGGTTAATATATGATATAACTTCGAATAACTGCAGTACCTCAGACACGATCAGATAACTTAGAGGTAACTTATAGAATATATTAATAAAAATAAAAATTTTCAAAAACGAATATTTAATCAGACATTCGTATTTTAAAATAACGACATTTTATTACCTATGTAATATGTAATTAGTCAATAGTTATGTAATAAATTAAATATAAACTTTTACCATATACATTGGTGCAAATACTTCAACTACTCCTGCAACAGTGTCAACATCACCGAAATTGAATGCTATTTGTAATATTTCCAAAGATGCAACTATCATGCATACTAGAGTTAGAATGTTAGCTCTTATAAATATCTTTTCCTCATTTATATTCAAACCGGCTACATTAAGCCAAGTTAACGCTTCTGGAATTATTTGCCGAGACATGATCTTCCTGGAACATAAAGAATTGTTAAACCACGTACAGACGAATCGGAATGTATTCGCGTTTGTTCCAGGATTTATATTATTCTGGATCCGATTATATTTTCTTTATATATAAATAATATTAGAACTGTCTTATAATCAACAAAATTTGTTGTATATGCGATTGACATAAGTTTCACAATATCCCATAACATTAAGGATAATGTGTCTTCAGATATCTCTAAAATTATTCAAGATTTGTCTCATTGGTTTGTAAATTTAAAACTTACTTCAAATATTAACAAATCATTAGTTATAAAATTCTCTAAAGATAAGCGTTCCGAAAATGCATTAATTCGCAATAATCAGCTACTGCCACAAGTAAGTAATGTCAAGTTGTCAGGAATTCATCTGAATGAAAATTTAATCTAGGATTCTCATATGGACGAAATTTGCTGTATATTGGCATCTATCTGCTATTTAATCAACAGATTAACACTTTTAACACATGTAAGCACCACGAAAATTTTCTATTTTGCGGAATATTATTTTAATTTATGTTATGGAATAATTTTTTGAGGCTGCTCCTCAACGGTACAGCGGGTTTTTAAGTTACAAAAAAGGGCGGCTACCTTTTAACCCTACCGTGTATTTACATTTTAAATGTGACTTTATTTATATACAAAAACTAATATAAAAATATAAATAATTTACAAACGCACGTTGACATACATTAATACAACACGCATAGTAAAGGTAATATTAAAATACCAAAAATTAATTTAAATAAATCAAAAAATAACCCTAGTTACTTCGGATTAAAGACTTATAATCAATTGCCACAATATAGGAAAATAGAAAACTTAAAATTGAGTTAAAAAATATTTAATTGATAAAAGTTTCTACACTATCGAGGATTTTTTTAATGACCAGTTTTAATAATTTAGACTAGACTATTTATAATGTATTCTTGTATGTGTCGACTATTTCTATACCAAGGTCTTTGGAAAATAAAAATTTATTATTATGTATTATTATTATTATTATTATTATTATTATTATTATTATTATTATTATTATTATTATTATTATTATGTATTATTATTATTATTATTATTATTATTATTATTATTATTATTATGTATTATTATTATTATTGTTATTATTATTATTATTTTTATTTTTATTATTATTATTATTATTATTATTAATATTACTATTATTATTATTATTATTATTATTGTTATTATTATTATTATTATTATTATTATTATTATTATTATTTGATAATTTGTGTTACAGGTTTCATTAATATACCAAATCTGCAAAGTAAAGGTACCTGGTTCAAATTTCAACAGGACTCACCGAGTTGCAGTGTTTTACCCCTGCCATACTGCCGGTTGGATTTCAGCCATTGCTACATTTATTTAAGATGCATAAGTGGCCAGCGTATAGCATCCGAGTGTGATAAACACAAGTAACTGTATTTATTTTTTACGACAAATCGCACATTGTCGGTCAACAGGAATCGAACGCATGGAACATGGTTCGGGCGACGTCACTGCGAGCTACAAGATGTGCGCTAACTCGCTCAGCCACCAAGCCGACTAATTCCATAATAAGTTCAATAATTATTTAATTTAAAAAAAATAACAAATAATGGCTGTTAACCCTTGATCTATAGTGAACGCGAAATTAAATACCCATATTTAATAAAACCAAAGACCAATAAATATTTAACTTCTAGATAAATGATTATCATCATTACCGAAATCTGTGTACAAAGCAGATTGGTGCATCCAGCAATGGGTAATATGCCGTGATGATATATTTATTTATTTTATTTATAATCATTCTTTATTAGGTGGCTATATTTAGGTGCTATATCGTAATTTGTTATTTACTGAACAGAGTGTCTCATTTTCGATGTTTTTTTAAGGTATCTCGGGTAATATTAATGATAGAGTAAAACCATTTGCACATTCCAAAGTCAACTTTTCCAGAAATGTTTAATAGTTACCACAGGAATTTTCGATCTTCTTTTGTTTCTGAGCTACAGGCAAAAACTCGTTTTTCGTCCATTTTCAAAATATCTCATATCTTATTTATTATGATAGTTAGAGAAAAAATGTTTTTATGAAATTTTTACTGTTTTTCAAATAGAATAAAATGGCGTAATTAGATTTTTTGAAAACTTAATAATTCTCGAGATATAACACAAACTTATGATTTTTTAAATGGGAACCCATGTTAAAAAAAGTCTCGTCTTTTTGCTTATTTTTTTTTATATATATATGTAGAGGATTCTTCAACATCTACATGGTTATTTGAATCCTGGTACATTGTGTAGTTAACAAGATATTGTTACTTTACATTACAATATATTACATATTCATAATTAGATATGTTATATTTCGTTGTACAGATTTATATCTTTCAGAAATGCTATGGTGTTTTCTTCCTGTTGTTTGTTGTTGGCTAGTGCTCTCTTTGTGTCAGTGGGGATGTTGTACTGGATGCGTTCTTCATCGTATTTCGGGCAGTTTTCTATAATGTGTTGGATTGTCAGTGTTGTGTTGCAGTTGTCGCACAGCTTGGGAGGTGTTCTTGATAGTAGGTGGCCGTGAGAAAGTTTCGTGTGGCCGATGGTCCTTTTTTGATCCATGTGTGGTCCAATGTTTTGTATCTGTTTTGATCGTTCTTAATTTGTTATTAGTTACTTGGAGCCATTTGTTAAGCCAGTAGTGGGATGTTTGTTCCTTTATATGGCTTTTTAATTCATCGTTGGTTATGGGCGCATTGGTAGTGTTCTCGAGTTGTAAGGCTTCTTTCGCTGCGATATCCGCTTTTTCGTTACCCTGGATGTTTGCATGGGATGGGATCCATAGAAATAATATGCAATTGTTATGAGATGATAAGAGTTGTAGTTGCTGGCGGATATTTTTGGCTATTGGATATTTAGGGGAAGGGGGTTGTATAGTGAGTAGGGAATTTAATGAGTCTGTGCATATGGTATGAGGGGTGTAAGGGTGGTGCTCGATAATGAATTGCAGTGCTTGGTTGATGGCGAACAGCTCAGTGGAGAGAACATTTGTCAGGGATGGCAGTCTATATTTGAATGTTTCGTCTTCGGTGACAAATGCGGCTCCGGTTTTGTTATTAGCACAAGACCCGTCGGTGTAGATGGTTTTCCGGTGGTTGTTGTTTTGGATAATGTTGTTGAATAGTTCTTTGTATTTGGTTATGGTCGTAGCCTCTTTCGGGAATTGGGTGAGCTCTAGGTTGAACATGTGTGTTGCAGGTTTCCATGGTGGGATTTGGGGGTAGGTGTGCGTAAAGCTGTGCTCAGGTATTGTCAGGTTTAAGAGTGTAGTGGTGTTTTGGATATGAGATTGCAGTGGAGTATATTCAGTGTCTGGTGGGATATTTATGTTAACGTGTTTGTGAGTTGGATGGGATTTGTTGCTTGTTATTTTGGATAGGTAATTCGCTGTGAGTTGCATTCGACGAATTTCCAGTGGAGGTTCGCCTGCTATGTTGAGGATGCTTTCTACAGGGCTGGTGCGGAATGCTCCTGTTATAATTCGAAGGGCTTGTGTTTGGCTAGTGTCAATGTATTTTAGATGAGTTTTCTTTGCGGTTCCGTATACGACGCAGCCGTAGTCTAATTTTGACCTGATTGTAGTTTTGTATATATTCATTAAAGATTCTTTTTCAGCACCCCAATTGTGGTTTGATAATGTTTTTAATAAATTGATTCTTTTATGGCATTCACTTTTTAGTTGTGTAAGATGTTGTTTCCATGTAAGTTTATTGTCGATTATCATTCCTAGGAATTTTACTTTCTGTTTGAATTCAATGTTCTTGTTATGAATTTTTAGTTGGAAAGGATGGTTTGTTTTTCTTAGTTTGGTGAAGTGAATTGCTTTTGTTTTTTCTGGTGAGAAAATGAATCCCGTTTTATTAGACCAGTGTTCTAGTTTTCCGATGGTTGCTTGCAAGTTTTCGAATATGCTATTGATGTTTTTCCCTTTGCAAAATATTATTATGTCATCTGCAAACAGTAAAGCTTTGGTAGGACTTTGAACCTCATCTTGGATGGAGTTTATGGCCAGTAAAAATAGTGTAACCGAGAGTACTGCACCCTGCGGGAGACCATTTTTTTGGTGTTTTGTTTCTGATATGGATCCATTTACTCTGACATTGAACGTTCGGTCGATCAAGAAGTTTTTAATAAAATAGAAGATATTTCCTTTGATATCTTTGTCTATTAGGGATTTTAGGATTAATTGTTTCCAGACTGTGTCGTAAGCTTTATGGAGATCAAATAGAACTGCGATGAGATGTTGTTTGTTCTTAAAAGCTTTTTGTACTTCGGATGTCAGGTGTACTATATGATCAATTGTGGATCGTCCTTGTCTGAAACCACATTGCATGTTCATAAGTATGTTATTTTTTTCCAGATGCCAGGTCAGCCTCTTGTTAACAATTTTTTCAAAGATTTTACATAAACTATTTGACAGAGCAATAGGTCTGTAGCTTTTTGGTTCGGTTTGATTTTTGCCAGGTTTAGGTATTGGAATTATTATTACATTTCTCCATTGTTTGGGGAAGGTATTAGAGGTCCATATGTAGTTGAAAGTATTCAGGACAAATGTAAAAATTTTGTCGGGGAGGTGTTGGATTAATTCGAAGGGAATGTTGTCAGGTCCGGAGCTACTTTTCTTCTTTAATTCCTTTACTGTTGATTTTAGTTCTTCCTCAGTTATTTCATCGTTTAGTGGCATATGCGCGTCAGTTTCTGAGCCGAGATTAGTTTGTTCCTCCTGGGTTTTATAATTTTTGAATTCATGGGAATAATAGTCGTCACTGGAGTATTTCTCAAATTTTTCTGCTAATTTGTTTGCGATATCATCTGGATTAGTGATTGGTATTTAGTTATCCATTATTGTAGTTATTGGCAGGGTTGTTTTTTTCCCATTAATCTTCCTAATTTTATTCCAAATCTCATTTATTGGTGTTGACGTGTTGATTTCGGAAACGCACTTTCTCCATGAGTTTTTTTTTGCTAGATTTTATTGTTCTTCGTGCTATAGCCCTGGTTCTTTTGAAATTAATGAGGTTTTCGGTAGTTTTATTCTGTTTGTATGTGTAGAAGGCCTTTTTGTTCTCTTTTATAGCGTTATGGCATTCGTCGTTCCACCAAGGCACAGGAATTCTTTTCCTGTTTGTGTTTACATAGCCTATGGTTTCTTCTGCTGCGGTTATAATGTGTTCTTGGAGCATATTTAGAGCTGTATCCACATCGTTGTAATTCCAAGTTGTATCCATATTTTCCATTTTTGTTGAGTATGATGTCCAGTCTGCCTTGTTTAGATTCCATTTATGTGTTGCACAATTATCTATTGTGTGTGATATTTTGTCGACGTGTTTTATTACTAGCGGATAGTGACCAGCGTTGTGCCAAAATTTAGTGCATTCCCATGTAAAGTTGGCTGCGATGTCAGGTTCGAAGAAGGTAAGATCGATAATTGATCCTGTGCCTGTTCTTGTGCTGCAATGTGTCGGGCTGTCATCATTTAGTAATACGGATTTGTCCATCGTTTCTGTAATTATTTTTCCTTTGTTGTTTTCATATGTTGATCCCCAACTATAACTATGGGCATTGAAATCTCCTAGGATAATTCTGGGTGTAGGTAATTGTTGTATTAATTGAGTTATGCTGTTTTTATCAGGATTTTCATTTGGAGGGATGTAGATGCAGCATATTGTTAATTTTTGTGGGTAGGAAGTTTTTATCGCCACTGCTTCTATATTTGTATTTAATTTAATTTCTTCGGCATGTACGTTTTTTTAACTAGAATTGCTACACCACCGCTTGCATGGTCGTTGTGTCTGTCTTTTCTATGGAAGTAGTAGTTTTTAGTGAAACGTTTTGGTTTGGTTTGAATCTGGTTTCCTGTATACATAAATATTCAGGTTGGTGTTTATTAATTAATATTTGGATGTCCTCTATATGGGCGTAAAACCCGTTTGGGTTCCATTGTATTATAGACATGGTGTGTTTTGGTTATTTTAATTGTCTATAGAGTCGTTTTTTTGACGCAGTCTTTTAGCTAGTTGTTCTTTTAGTTTTCCCTGCAGTCTTGTGAACTTTCTTTTCATATTGGGGTCTGTTAAAAATGGGTATATTTGGTTAAGTGTACTCAAGAGTTCTTTGGGGTCATCAGTGTATTCTTCTGCAATATTTAATTTTTCGTTTGATCCGTGCACGTTTTCCAAGAAGTCTTTCAGCTGATTATAATTTAAGATGTATTTATTGGGGTTCTTGTTTATTTCAATTTCTAATGGTTGGAGTGCGTCTTGCATTGTTTTAGGCTTTTTGTTAGTGTTTCTTTTATTAGTTTGACTGCTTTGTAGTAATATAGGCTCGTTTTGAGAGTTCGTATCTGTTATTGTTTCTGGGAAGGTGTTGTCAAGATCAGGTTCGAAGTTTGTTCCTTCATTTATATCTTGTCGTGTTCGTTTTGGCGGTTTTGGTTGGTTTTGGGGTTTTTTGCTGGTTTCTGGGGGTGGTGTTAAGGTGGGTTCGTTATCAGTATGCATTTGTGTATTTGTATCTTCAATTATGTTTGTATTTTGTATATCTTGTTGTTCTGGTTGTTTTAGTTGTTGGTCTAGTTGTTGTGGTTGTTGTTTTGGTTGTTGTTTTGGTTGTTGTTGTTGTTATTGTTCTGGCTGCTGTAGTTGTTGTTGTTGTAGTTGTTCTGGTTGTTGTATTTGTTCATTGTGTAGTTGTAGAGTGCATTGGTTAGTGTTATGTCCAGGTTTTTTGCAAATATAGCAGGTGGTTATTTCGTCTGTTATGAATATTCTGTATTGAATATCTTCGTAATCGATAAGTATTGAATCTGGAATAGGATTTTTTTCATCTAGTGTAATGTAGAGCGATCTTCGGAAACTAAGTACGTGAGAATATTCTTCTTTGGCCATGCCTACTCGCAAAAAATTAATAGGGGAGACAATTTTTATATTTTTTTGTTTTAAAGCCTGTTCTATTTGTGCATGTGGTATTGATGGGCAAACGTTTGAAAGAATGATTCTTTTTGCTGGAGTGCTTAGTCTTCTAATATTGACTATTTTATTATTTATAGTTATAGTTTCATGTTTGCTGATCAGTTGGTCTACTATGTTTTTAGATTTTAGGTACATGCATATTCTGTTGTTTGAGATACGCGAAGCAAAGAGTACGTTTTTTGCACCGATTATATGTCCTATGCTTAGAATATAGTCCTGTATTTTTATGTCTTCAATGCCTTGTAGGAGAATTGCTGTATCTTTTTTTGGGAAACGATTGGAGTGGGGTTGTTTTTTTGCAATGTTTGCAAATGAATTTTGGCTCAAAGTGTTTAAATTTGTCATTGTTCTGGAGATGATGTGGCCTTCAGTTTGATCTGCTAAGTTTGTCAGGTGTTGTTTATAGCCAGATATCTCCATCTGCCGGTTCATATTTGTTTATTAGTATCGGTAGGTGTTTGGTTTGCAGTAGTTTGTTTGTTAGTTGACGATGTTAGTCTATTGTCTATAAGATGGTGCTGGTTTAAGAGAAATTGCTGAGTAATGTTTCAACCTATTTATTTGAGAATTTCGAGTTTTGGGCATATTGGTAGTGCCCCAATATGTTGTGAAAAAAAGCACTACCTTAGATGTTGAGTGAATGCTTCTGTGCAGTGGAACTCGTTGATGGAACAATAAAATTTAACAATGTAAGTCGCAATGAAAATAACACTACTTATCACTGTCAATGTCAAAACATAACCCAATCTAAACTTTTCAGTATTGTCAGTTTTTACATTATGTACATAGCTAAAAAATCTGATGTGGCCAGCACATTACCTTCCGTCAGTTCTATGTATTTTGTATAAATTTCATACGGAAAGTTCCTTGCTAAATTAAATATTATATTTCTTGTACATTACCTTCCGGCAGTTGCATGTATTTTATGCAAATTTCATACAGAAAATTATTATTTTGTGACGTTTTCTATATACAGTGTAATGTATCTGCAGAAATAAATGATTTATTATTATTATTATTATTATTATTATTTCTTGTACATTACCTTAAAGCAGTTGTATGTATTTTATACAAATTCCATACAGAAAGCAAAAGATCCTATATTCCCAGTAAAATTATAAGACACTATGTCAATTTCACTTGACACTGACATCTTTCAATCAGAATTTTCTTAATATAGTAACTGTTTCCGTAGCTATGGCTACTTTATGAAATTTAATTTCTTTATAATTTTTTAACTCTATATCCATTTAATATTAAGTATAAAATGCAATCAAATCGTATAGAGAATAAAATATTCTTTAATATTTATAATAACATCAAATGTGAAAAAATTAAATTTAACATAGTTTTTTCAAGAAAAACTGTTGAAATCTTCAAATGATGGTATTTCCGGTTGACCAATTGTAACCAAAATCTAATCAGCTCTTCATATGGATGTAACGAAGAAGTATACGGAAAAATTATAATTTTTGTAACTGTAGTATTAAAGTTATCGCAGACGAAAATTTTGTTACACACACACACACACACACACACACACACACACACACACACATCCACACACACACACACACATCCACACACACGCACACACACACACACATACAGACATCATCGTGAAAATAGTAAATTCGTATTCTAGGGACCCTAAAACGTGTTTATTGATTAAAAACTCATCATCGAATTTTTTGACCAAAGACAATACCTTCCTTACCTAAAGGTGACGGAAGGTAAAAATAATAAAAACTCGGTTACTTGATTTTTAAGGTGTACGCGATTTTTTTGCAAGTCAGTGTACAGGCTGTCTCATTTTCGATGTTTTTTTAAGGTATCTCGGGTAATATTAATGGTAGAGCAAAACCGTTTGCACATTCCAGGGTCATGTAACATTTACATAAGATTATGAAATATAATTTTATGAAAATAATGATTGCAACAATAATAAGCAGTGATACTTTTGTAAACTGTTATTTTGATATTTTGTTTTATATCCATGCGGCTGTCTGATTTTTGAAGAAAGTGTAACATTTTATTTTTGTAATATCTTGTACTGTAACATCAAATTTAAACTTTTTATATGTAAAATTTAATTTAAAACAATTTCTTATTCTTGTAGTTTTCCTCTAAAAGTGTGTTAAACTCCTATGCGAAATATTGACCATTAATGAATAAAAATATTGGCAAATAAAAAGAAGTGTTATTATTATTATTATTATTATTATTATTATTATTATTATTATTAACTATACTTCATTTCACGTAAGTAAATAGTAGATGGCGACCGTTTTTACATGTAATAAATAAATAATTTAAATTTGTGATACCAAACTTTGTCAATAATATAAATATTTTAATCTGTAAAAATGTATAAGACCAGAATATTAAAAATTACAACAAACCATGGTTAAACATCACTTAATTCTGTAGATTTTATTTGATAATTGACAACTGGCAGGTGATATTTTTTTCGTTTTTGTGAACTGGGTTTCCATTCTGACCAATCAAATGGTAGAATATATATCCCTATTTAAACCAACGCTATTTTCTTACGTGAAATGAAGTATAGTGCCGAGATATCTCAATACGTTTTACTGAAAATTTAATTATCAAGTTACGTTTTTGTATTCAGCCGAAAAGAAGATAACCATTAATTCCAGTCGATGTTAAATGTAAAAAGAAAATTAGTGTTCATAAGGTAACCACTTCACACCAACAGGGTTGTGCGTCTACGCGTAAACTATGATAGATTACTTACATGCGTAAACAATGCGAAATGAAGACAGTGCGTAAACTTTGTATATATTGCACATGCGCACTAGGGATTTAGCGAAATACACCTGATTTCATACTTAATTTGAGAGTCCAGTGAGTCAATGATTTAAATGGGAGGTAGAAATACGAACGAAAATTTAAAAAAGTTTAATTTACCTTAAATACAAAGCACTATGAATGGTTTGTTTAAAAATGTTATCAAATAATAGTTTTTCTTGTCTAGGAATACAAAAAATATAAACATTTAAAACATTTTGTGATAGCTACTAAAGAAATAAATTCAATAAAAGATGATATTATTCCTTAATAGGTGTTTTTGTTTTATATTTTTACATACTTATGAGTATGATTGATATACGTAACGATTTTGTAAAAATATGTACTATTAGCATACGGTGTCAATTCTTTACCAGTAGTAGTAAGTGACCCAAAAGAACTGGTGACTCCCAGCCCAACAACTAATCTCATCTTTTGGGTACAACGTAAAATAGAAACCTGCTTCACTATTTCAATAAAATGACATCATATACTACTTTCAACGGATCATTCATATATACCTTATGAATTAATCAGCAATAGTTACATATTTTTGTCCTTTTTTAAGCAAAAATAAAATAAAATAATTATAGTCTAGACGCGCGTAGACAATTTACAAATTTTAATGACGTAAACAACATCATTGTCTACACGTAGACAAAGACGTATTTTACGTAGCATAGATTACACGCACAACCCTACATATCAAGTATTGTATTCTGCCTGAGAGTTCTGAATCATTTTGTAAAACTGGAATCACTTTGCAATATGTTGGTGTTTTGCAAAAAATATATAAATTGAAATACCTGTATCGAATGCTATGTAACAATGGATCTTAGATAAATTTTCTGTGTTAATCAGCAAACTGATGGAAATGGAATTGAAATCTTTTTATATTTGTATACTGATATGTATACTACTTAATGTGATTGATTATGATCGCAACATATGGTCAACTTTTTTATTATTAATATGACAAAAAAATATAGAAAATAAAAGTTTTAGCTTCTTGTGAAAGTAAGAAATCAATTGCAATATTTATGTTATTTACGCAAAATCTAAAGGAGATTATAAAATTCAATGGACCATGTACTGCGATGGATATCCTAAAAACAGAAATTACACAATTAAGTCGAAAATCAGATTATATTTTGTATGTTTTTGTAACCTGCAACAAAATAAAATTTATATATATATATATATATATATATATATATATATATATATATATATATATATATATATATACACTGACCGGCACGAAAAACGGGCCATTTTTTTATTATAAAAAAATGTTGTTACTGCTTTATTATTTTGTAATATCATTACATATTTTTATTATGGGTTTACAGGCGACCATTTGGAATTATTTAATGAAAGATTAAAATAGCTAATAATTGTTTATTTGGAAACAATATAAATTAAGTCCACATAGGACAACAAACAATAATGGGAAAAATCATAACAAAAACATAAATAAACGTTAAAAATAAAAAATTTTGAGGTTAAGTTGGATCCTTAAAAGTTTGAAGAAACGGGAATTGGAAACAGCCTTAGGAATCGAAAGTATGAATTTAAAGTTGACGATTTTTTAAACAAATATTTTTTTATTATTATTTGTCATAAATCGAACGTTTCGGAGATAACATTTTCTCCATCATCAGCTATAAAATTATTTTCTAAATTACAATTTAAACAATATATTATAAAATCGACCACTCACCAATATGGTAATAATATTCTTGTCTTTTCTACATTATGGATACATAGTTTAAAACTTTAACATGTATATAAAAAATCATTTTCTAACGGTGTCTGACTTATATATATATATATATATATATATATATATATATATATATATATATATATATATATATATATATATACATAATGATCAGAATGAATCAGCAATTATATCTGTTATTCAGAAAGTGCATGAAGTAATCTATTATTATTTTAGTACAAATTTATTATATTATAAGTATTTTATTATAATACTCTACAAAAATGACATCACAATTATTTATACAGGGTAATGGCGGTTAGGGGTGAACATAGGGATTTAACATGGGATTTTAGTTTTTTGCAATTTCCTGCTCTCCTGTTCTTTTTATGGCAAAAACTGTAGAGTACAAAATTGTTCAGAATTAAAAATTGCATACAAAAATGTATTTACATTTATTATTAGGTTTTTGGTTTCTTCACAATTTTAAAAAGAAATTTCAAAATTTGTTATTTTGTAGCAATAGCCATGGAATTTATTTTTTTCTGGTTGTCAAAAATTATTTATAAACGTCAACCATGCGTTAATCTAACTTAAAAATTAAATAAAAAAAAACAACTTTTAATTTTAATACGCATTTTTTATTAGGTATACCATTTAATAATAAACCAATTTCAAATGTATCAACTAGGTAGAATTTTGATTTATCATAGCCAATACCATTTCTTCATTCACTTCGTTATAACGTCTTCTATTATTATTATTTCCTTCATTACCTACGTTCACAGCTACACTAGCTGTGTTCTTAACCTTTTTAACAAGTTTAGAAATTGTTGCTATAATAGGAATTGGTGTATTTTCGTACTTTATGGAAAACAAATCACGTATACTTTTAAAACTATTTCCACCATAATAATTTTTTATAATGAAAACTCGTCCCTTATTCGAATAAATATTCATTATTAAATTAACTTTTTATTAGAGAAAATTTCGAAAATTTGACAGAAATTGAATGACATTATTATGTTTAAACATTTGAGTTATAAGTCATGGCTATTGCTACAAATTAACAGAAATTTTTAAATTTCTTTTTAAAATTGTGAAGAAACCAAAAACACAATAATAAATGTAAATACAGTTTTGTATGCAATTTTTAATTCTGAACAATTTTGTACTCTACAGTTTTTGCCGTAAAATGAAAAGGAGAGCAGGAAATTGCAAAAAACTAAAATCCCATGTTAAATCCCTATGTTCACCCCTAACCGCCACCACCCTGTATATTGATTGACCTCACTTTTTTTGTTTTTCAAAACTTCCTATTTTTATATATTTCAATTATCAAAATCAAGTAACACTCTCCCCATTTTGATAATTTTAAATGTCAGCACAATGTCAGTGTCATTTGTGAAAAATGTCTTCATAGTTCTGCAATCCCGATGATTCTTTGCATGTCTCCAAAACTGCTTTTGTTACAGCTTTCTACATGTATTTTATTTTTATCTATTTCATCACGAATGAATAAATATATTCTTTGAATGTGTTTGCTTTTTGAGTGATACACATTGCTTTTTAGCAATTTTATTGCAGCTTGGTTATCCGACTTCAACGAAAGTTTAGTGCCAACGTATTTCTCTTGTTTCAGCTCTTTGAATAATTTCTTTATCCAAATTATTTCTTTGACAGCTTCTGTTATAGCCATAAATTCGCTTTCGCATGTAGATAAAGCGACGACATCTTGCTTTTTGCATTGCCAACTAATAGCTCCTCCTGCTAGTACGAATATATAACTTGAAAATACTTTTCCATCTCTTACGTTATTATTCCAACTTGCATCGCTATAACATTCAATTTCTTCTTTGTCCTTTCTGTATGTTATTCCCATGCTTCTAGTTTTCTGCAGATATAGTAAAAAATGTTTTGCTTGTTGCCAATGTCTCTCAGTTAAATTATTGTTGAACTGACTTAGATAAGTCGTAGCAAAAGTAATGTCCGGTCTCGTACCTTGTGACAAGTAAATCAAACTGCCAATGAGTTCTTGATATGGATATTTGGTATTATTATTTTTTGTCTTTATTATCTTCATTCTTTTCTGAATTTGCTTGAAGTGGTGTACTGACAACTCTGCATTTTTCCATATTGAATTTTTGTAATATGTTTTTAATATACTTTTCTTGTCTAATATGAATAATACCTTCTTCTTTATTTCTTTTGATTTCCCATCCAAGCAAATATTTTGCTTCTCCAATGAATTTCAACTCGAATTTTCGTTGTAATTGCGTTGTTGTTTCTTCAACCAATTTCTTTGATTTAGTAACAAGTAATATATCGTCTACGTATAAACAGAGAATGATAAAATCACCATCATTGTTTGACCCGTAAAAACACGCATGATTCTGAATTCAAGTCTTTGAAGTTGTTTTGAATTAATTCATTTTTAATTGTGGTGTACCAGGCTTTAGCACTCTGTTTTAAGCCATATAAGCCCTTTTTCAGTTTACAAACTTTATTTTCTTCAGCTATAACCTTCTTTGGAATTTCCATATATACTTCTTCCTCGATTATGCCATTTAAATAAGCGGTTGTCACATCATATTGCTATAAATTAAGATCTTGTACAGCTAAAGCAATTATTGTTCTCAAAGTATTTAGTCTGATAAATGGAGAAAAATGTCATCATAGTCTTCACCTTTTCTTTGATTGTAACCTCTTGCTACTAATCTGACTTTATATTTATCAATTGTTCCATCAGGTTTTTCTTTGATTTTGAATATCCATCTTGAATCTATTATTAGCTTATTTTTTGGTCTTTCTACGATTTCCCATGTTCCGCTTTTTTCTTGTGATTTTAGTTCTTCATTTATTGCTATTTCCCAGTATTTTCTATCATTTCCTTGTAAAGCTTCTTCATACGTATACGGTGTTTTCAGATTTGTAGCTAAATTTGCTATATCCTCCTTCTTATTTCTTAATCTTTCAGATCTTCTTGGTTGTATGTAAATATCTTCAAGTTCGTGGTTATCTTCATCTTCCTTCTCATTACGTATTCTTTCAAATCTTCTTCGTTGTATGCGTACATTTTCATTTTTGTTGTCTCTCTCCAGCTCCTGGTTTTCAGTCTTTTAAATTATTTTCTTCACTTTTCTCTTTCTCGGTTATTTCAATGATATGATTTTCTATTCTTTCTTTTCCATTTTCGTCATTTTCAATTTCATGAATATATTGAGGAATTGTATTTTCTTCTTATATTTAAAAAAATGGTATATATTCTATTGTCTTATTTCTTGAACAATTATCATTCAAGTTTAATAGTTCTGAACCTCTTCGATTTTCTATTATTCTTGCGTCTCGGACTGTTTTAATAGTTCTGTCTTCTGTAGAATATATTCTTAAATGTTTTGTTGTGTTACTAAATCCAACAAATATCCCTTTCTTAACTTTTGGATCTAATTTTCGCCGATTAGGATTTGTAATTAGAAAATCTGTTAATGACCCGAATATTTTAATATTTCTTACATCTGGTTTTTTGTTACCGTATTTTTCTTCAGGTGTTAGATTTATTTTCTTCATATAAGTTCTATTTTTTAAAAACACTGCTTCTGCCCAAAATTTTACTGGTAGACGTGCATCGTTTAACATACATCTCACTATTTGAATAATTGTTCGATTGATTCTTTCAGCAATTCCATTTTCTTGTGGAGTATACGGAACTGTTTTTTTCGTGAATAATTCATTCTTCATTCAAATAACTCTGAAATTCTTTATTGTCAAATTCTTTGCCGCAGTCGCTTCGAATTTCCTTTATTCTTTTATTTGTCTGATTTTCAACTTCGGCTTTAAATATTTTGAACTTTTTCAATGCTTCATCTTTTGTTTTCAGGAAATAAACAAAGATTTTTCTCGTAAAATCGTCAACTAGTACATATAAATATCTTGAGTTTCCTATTGACGATTCTTGCATAGGTCCACATAAGTCCATATATATATATTAATTCTAGTATATCTGAAGTTGATATTTCCCTATGTTTTGTAAAAGATTTTCTTGCTAGTGTCACAGATATTATTTTGCGTAAGATTATCTTTATTAAATTTATTATGTTTTGTCTCTAATTAGCTATTTAGGTACGTAACCGATGCTGTTGGATAAGAGCTACATTTAATGATACTGGTATTCACGTATTTTATTTCAGTTTATTTCTAGATTTCAGTGTGAGAACATCGATATTATAGTGATTCAGGTAAGAGAGTTAATCCAGCGTGTGTATGATTGTGGGTGTGCGTGTGAGCAGTACTGGGTACTGTAGTGGTCGCATCGTGTGAACCCGAGGGTCGCCAGCGTAGCAGCAGGGAAGGCTGTAGTGACCCACATTCTGTGGTCGCCAGCGTAGCAGCAGTTAGGGCTGTAGTGATCTGATCCAGTTGGTTAAGAGGATTGTCTCCGGATCACCACCGAAGCGGCAGAGGTTCCGTAGTAACTAGCGGTACTGCCCGTAGTTGCCAACATGTGTGTACGGTGTGTGAATGCCTGAACCTTTTGTAAATGATTGCCTTCTCACTGAGTATTTCTCATGTGTTAATTCTTTTACAGATATAATCACGGCGTGAAGGATGATTCCGCGTGACCGGTTTCGGCCAGGCGATGGTCATTTAGATTTGTAATTATTTTTGTATTAATACTGTATATACCGGTTTGGGTGATAAATATGTTTTAATATTCTAATTTTCAGCGCTAACATTTAATCGTTATTTATAACATTTCAGAAGTGGGATGAGTACATTTATAACTTTTAGCTTTTGGGATCACACCAACAAAGCTTTTGGAACAGTGCGGATATTGATTACGTTTATGTTTAGCTGGATTACGAACCTGGAACAACATTACAACATGACTTTACCTAACAACAGTCCTCAATTTCAGTATGTACGTTCACTTTACGCGCTATGCATAAATGGGACGAAATAACTACCATCATGTATGTGACATCTCGCTGGAGAGGGTATGCAGAAATATGGTATAAAGCGCTGCAAGGAATAAATCATTCTTGGGAGACATGGAAGGCTATGTTGTTGAAGGCATTTCCGTCACAGGAAAATTATTTTCAGTTGCTTCAAGAAATGATTGCTCGCAACAAGAAACCGGATGAACCCATGTTGCAATACTATTATGAGAAGCTGGCGCTACTCAACACTTGCTCTTATCAGAGAATGCAAGAAGCCGCAGTCTCTTTTATTATTTTTGAAGACGATCGAAGATAAATTAGCGACACGAAACCTTTCTACTCCCGTTAAACGCGATTTAAATCGTACTTTTCAGAACAAGTGGCCTTACTATAATACGCAGCAGCACGACGATGGAATGGAGAACATTTGTTGTTTTATTTGTGGAAAATTGGGACATACACGTTCACATTATAATACAAAACGGCAACGAGTATCGAATTGTGCAGGACGAAATGGAGGCGAATTCAGTTGAAGTAGGAACCAGCGACCACAACAACGTCAACATCAGCATGTTCAACGTCAACAAGAGCCACAACCACAACTGTCAGAAAGGACCATCTTAACAACTTCTGCGGAGGTAAGCGGTAATTGTCTAAGTGTACGTCGATATGGGGCCCACTTGTATAACCATGAAGGAAACGAGCACGTATTCCCGCAAACAAAACAGTAGCAGACAAAGATATGGAATGTGTTCTACCAGTCTTTAACTGATGCGGAATTAACAATTCAGAAGGATAAAATTATAACAAGAATATGGAAGTGTCAAGCTGATAATACAGAAGCGCAGAAAATGAAGGACCATTCCAAATAAAGAAAGTTCTACTGAACGATAGATTTTCAGTAGAAGATTTGCCTGGTACAAATCGAAGTAGAAGAGGGGAATATAGTAACGTAGTGGCGATTGACAGGATGAAATCATATCTAAGTACACGTGAACTGTCGGAAGATAACAGCGCTTCGGATGTTGATGCTGATGCTGCAGGAAGTTGGGATTGATTCCTCGAGGACGAGGAACTTTTCAGGATGGCCGAACTGCCACAGATATTATTTTGCGTAAGATTATTTTTATTAAATTTATTATGTTTTGTCTCTAATTAGCTATTTAGGTACGTAACTGATGCTGTTGGATAAGAGCTACATTTAATGATACTGGTATTCACGTATTTTATTTCAGTTTATTTCTAGATTTCAGTGTGAGAACATCGATATTATAGTGATTCAGGTAAGAGAGTTAATCCAGCGTGTGTATGATTGTGGGTGTGCGTGTGAGCAGTACTGGGTACTGTAGTGGCCGCATCGTGTGAACCCGAGGGTCGCCAGCGTAGCAGCAGGGAAGGCTGTAGTGACCCACATTCTGTGGTCGCCAGCGTAGCAGCAGTTAGGGCTGTAGTGATCTGATCCAGTTGGTTAAGAGGATTGTCTCCGGATCACCACCGAAGCGGCAGAGGTTCCGTAGTAACTAGCGGTACTGCCCGTAGTTGCCAACATGTGTGTGAATGCCTGAACCTTTTGTAAATGATTGCCTTCTCACTGAGTACTTCTCATGTGTTAATTCTTTTACAGATATAATCACGGCGTGAAGGAGGATTCCGCGTGACCGGTTTCGGCCAGGCGATGGTTATCTAGATTTGTTATTATTTTTGTATTAATACTGTATATACCGGTTTGGGTGATAAATATGTTTTAATATTCTAATTTTCAGCGCTAACATTTAATCGTTATTTATAACACTAGTTTTCCGCTTAGACAGCTTACACAATCAGTTATTTATTTTTCTTGAAATTTCTGTCCGTTTACAAAATTTTGATTTTTCATAATTTTTAATTTATTTATATCTTGATGTCCAAAACTTCTGTGCCATATTTCTGCATTACTCTCTTGTATTTGGTAAATTTTTACTACTGGTGGTTCCAAACTTGCTATATACAAGTTATTTTTTCTTTCGCCTGTTAGCATGATTGTACCATCTGTCCTTTCTATTTTACAATTTGCATCTTTAAAAGTAATAGTATATCCTCTTTTCTCAAGTGTGCTAACTGACAACAAATTTTCTGTCATATATGGTACGTATAGCACATTTGAAATAGTTAAAAATTTGTACATGCAATCTTCGTTAGTCGTTTGTAATCTAACTGTTCCTCGTCCTTTTGCTTCAATTGTTTCGCCGTTGGGTAATTTTATATTTTGTGCTTCATTTTTGTTCAAATATATGAAAATAGATCTATTATTTGTCATGTGGCTGGTGGCACCTGAGTCAATGTACCAGTGATAGTGATCGATGTCATTTGTCCTTTTATTTGAAACTTTCAAAGCATTTTCTTCATCTGTAGCTCTATTTATTCTTTCTCTATTTTTGTGTTGATATATTTTTCTTTCTTCATCTGTTCTATTTATTCTTTCTCTATTTTCGTGTTGATATCTTCTTTCTTCATCTCTTCTTTTTATTTATTCTTTCTCTATTTTTGTATTCATGTCTTTCTTCGTTATCTGCAGTTCTACTTATTATTCCTCTTCCTCTATTTTGATATTTTACTTTTCTATCCCATTTTCTTTCATTATTGATTTCTTGACGTCTGTCAAAACGATGATAGCAGTATGGTGCAAAATGTCCTTCTTTGTTACATATCCAACAATTTATATTTGATTTCCGTTCTCTAAATGAATATTTCTTATTTTGTGATATACACGCAGATTCCATCTTAATTTCGACTTCGGTTAAATATATTTCATCTTCTTGTGCCTTTAGTTCATTTTTAAATTCTTCTACTGATAATTTTTCGAGTCCTGTTGCTGTCATTTGTATTTCATCCTGAATGGTTGCTTCACACTGGGCTAGTTGGTCACGAATATATTGCGCTCGTGCAAGATATTGGTCAATTTTATCGTCTTCATTTTTCTTTATAGAACTTAATTCTATACGTAAGTCAACGCGACGTGCTGAATTTTTGCCGTCGTGGATGGATTTTAATTTTAGCCAAATTAATTTTGCTTCATCAATATTTATTACTTATTGGGTTTGATTGGTGTCTATGGAACATATTATTATTGATGCAGCTATTGCACTTTTTTCTTCATAGAGGTTTATTTCTTTATTTCTCTTATTTCTTTCTTCTTGTAGAGCATCTTCTTTTAATTCAACAGGTTTTTCTTCTTCTATCGCCGTCCATACCTTCTTGGCTTTTAGTAATAATTTTATATGGTGTTTCCATAACTGATAATTATTGTTATTCAGCTTTGTAATCATCAACGCTGAGAAGCTATCTATTTTGGTCAATCTTTTATGTTTACCTACTCGTAACGTATTTTATGTTACCTACTCGTAACTTCTTTTAGACTACAAACAGGAGGCCTGGGCCCATAACCTGAAGTAATCTATTATTATTTTAGTGCAAATTTATTATATTATAAGTATTTTATTATAATCATTTACAAAAATGACATTACAATTATTTATATATTGATTGACCTCACTTTTTTTTTGTTTTTCAAAACTTCCTATTTTTATATATTTCAATTATCAAAATCAAGTAACAGTGCAATTATCTTCAAATAAGCAAATTTACAAATAGACAATATAAACAATACTATGCTGTATCAAGATGCATTTTATTACTTTCGGTTCCGGAGTTTTAATCCAATTTTGAAATTTCAAATGGAACACACTATCTGCTTTATATTTTTAAAAACAAACAAAACAATTGCTAAGCCTGAATTTCATTATACTTTCCTAGACTAAATTCGATACTAGATTCTAGAAACTACTTTCGTCTAGAAAGCAAACTCGATATAATTCAAGTTACTATGGCGTCGTTTTAACTAAACAGCTGATGCATGTAAACAGTTTATCCAACTATTTTCACGTTGTGTGTTGTTTGAAATTTGATAAAAAATTAATAAGGAAACGAACCTATGTTAATTTTTAAGCAACATTATTACATCGAGATAATATATAAATCACTTCACTAACATAGACTTCGTTGCATGTCTAAACAAAACATTTTGACGTTTATGCCTACGTTGGCATTACTGTGCTGTCAGCGCAGGTTTAGCCTGACACTTGGATGATGGAATTTTTTGATGTAAATACATTTATATGGCGTAACCTGGACTACAAACCCAATAAAACAAAATTTCATACTTTCTTGATTTATTTTATAAAATGATACAAACTTCCATTTTATTTTTTTAAATAATACAACGTGTTACTTCTTCCTACCATTATAAAGCAAATATTGTGTACTTTTTAAAAATATAGTTGTCCCGTTTGAAATTTCAGTTTGTATCCATACTAAATATTTCGGAAACGAAAATAACAGAACGCTTCTTAATACATCTTATTGCCCATATTATCTATAAAAACTTTGATAAGTTGAAAATAATCGTTATCTCCCTTAATAACGGAGATAATTGCTGGTTCATTCTCGCTGTCAACTGTATAGTCAGGAGCGTTTTACTTTTATTTATAATATTTTATTCATTACACTCAACTATTTTTGAAAATCACAATTATTGAACATACTGTACATTCTATCATGAATATTGATTTATTTCTTCCATGAGCAAAAACTTTTATTTATTTTTTGATCAGATTAATAATTAAAAAGTTTTCCATATGTTAAGAGGCACAGTAGACTTGTAATTAGGTATGTAAGGTAAGTTGTAATAATGTAGGTACGTATATATTTTAATATAAACATAATATAATGTTCTAATTTGTATTGAAATTACGCAATTTTGTCGCAATATAAAATAAATGAAATTTACATTTACTAAAATAAAAAAAGAAAAAAAAACAGCTGGTAAATGACTGTGTGGGATGTGAAAACCATACGGGTATTCCATTTGCCACTCGGATCAGATCTAACTTACACTCTTGAATCAGTTCATTTATTTTTTCATTCCATTTGCAGGAATCAATTTACCCCACCAATAAATTTACAGATCCTGCTCAGTACGAAGTAATCCTCAAAATAAAGGTGCAGTTTGTTCAGTTACGAAATTCAATATCTAAACATGGACATATTACAAGCATATAATGAAAAAAATAGTACAATGATACAATGTACATAGAATAAAAATAGATAGCACAAATGTATTTTTAACGAAGACTGAAAAGACAAAAAATATTATTTTGTTTTTACTCACATAAGCATATCTCAACAGAATAATTAATTTTACATTTTATTTTGTAGTTCTTTCTTTTATAACTTTATAATATATATATATATATATATATATATATATATATATATATATATATATATATATATATATATATATATATTTAAATCCACAAATATAAAGTAAATATAGAAGTAATAAAATAAAAAACAAACAAATATACTTCCCAATCGATTTCGGTGTTATTCACCGTCTTCAGAGAAATACAATACATATGAAAAATTATAAATATAAATAAATGTAATTATTACTATAATTTTGAAAAAAATTGTAGTACATCACTCATAATTTTGGATTTAAATAAATCTAATTGTTTATTCATAACTGGTAACTCTTTAAAACTAAATAATGTATTTCATTTACCTCAAGCCATGTCGTTCGAAAACCTTATGATAATTTATGTAAAAAAATAAACTTATTTATATTAAAGTTATGATTTGAACTATTCATATGATATGCCACATTTGAATCCATTTTATTTAGTTTCCATGAACGAAGATGTTCCTCAATCCAAAAGAACAACCAGTTTGACCTATGTAACAATAATGGCAATTCTTATATGTAATTTTATAAATACCTGTATTATTATAAAATGCTGCTCTAATATTATACTTTTTAATTACATTATTTATTTTTAAACTTGGTTTGCCAATAAAATTAATTTTCTTATATAATATTTTTGATGTATCAGTTGGTTTATTTTATATGAATTTTGATACAATAAAATTGGATTTATTGAGTTTTTCGTTTATTAGTAGGTCTATCAGACCCATAGAATAACCATTATTTGATGCTACATATTTTATTGTTTATATTTCAATTTAAAAAAATTCTATATTTAATGGAATTGAAATTAGACGGTTAATCAAACTATGAAAAGCAGCTAGTTTTATATTCATAGAATGAAAAGAAGAATATTGTATTAAAGTATTTGTATGTTTCCTTTCGAAAAATTTTAAAATATAATTTATTATTAATTACAGTAATTGTCCAAAAAATTTATACTGCTGTTATTTGAATGTTCTACTGTAAATTTTATATTTTTAATAATTGAATTTAATTCCTGTAAAAATAAATATATTTTTTCTTGAGTATCACTAAATAAACATAAAATATCATCAACATATCTATACCAACATTTTATTGTTATTTAGATATTTAATATTAGAATTAAATACTTTATTTTCAAATGAATCCATAAAAATTTCTGTTAATAAAGGACTTAAAGGTGAACCCATAGGTAAACCATCATTTTGTTTATAAAATTTGCTGTTAAATTTAAAATAAGTTTGCTCAAGGCAAATATTTAAAAGTTTTAAACATTCGTGTTAAATTTTTATATTTGAAAATGAAATAGACATATGATTTATAATGACATTATTTAGATCATCAATTGGTACAGGTACATGTAAAAAGACTGTTTACATCAGAAGAAACTAATAAACGCTCTGTTGATATTTCTAAATTTTTAATTTTGTCCATAAGATTTGTAGAATTTTTAATGCCATACTTAGGTTTAAAATTTAAAACTTGTCTTAATTCAGTGTTAAGTAATTTACAAATTTTGTATGAAGGTGTATTAATAAAAGCTAGTACTGGTCTGATAGGAATATATTCTGTTTTATGAATTTTTGGCAACCCATAAAACATTGGTGCACTAGGATATATATATATATATATATATATATATATATATATATATATATATATATATATATATATATATATATATATATATATACCGGGTGATTCATCGGTCTGTTCTCTCTTTATAACTCTTTTATTTTAAGTCAGATAGAAAAACTCTTCAAATATAATTTATATGATATATTATTGTCTATCTACGTACCATATGCATTTGTATACAGCGTGCTCCGTTTAAGCGCAACAATATGTAACTTTATATTTCTTAATGGAACACCCTATATTTATTTATTTATTTTGATAGTAAATTAGATTCCCTTTAAAAAAGTATTAAATAATAAGAGGTCTAAAATTATAAATTAATAAGTTATTTATCTTTATTCGATGAATATGTTTGTATCATGTTATTATTAACAAAGTACACAATGGATAATTTGATCAACTGTTTCGAATTTAAACAAACACGTTGTCAAAATACTCTTAGTTTATCATTGTTGATGTTGATGTGAAATGCATCCGCGAAGCATTTTTAGGCATTTTGCCTGATATGGTGCGTTCTGTACAAACTAATTTTATAAGAAGAATAGAAAAAATGTATTGCAGTTGAAGGGCAAATTTTCGAGCATTTATTATAATTGTGCATTATTTGGTCTGTCACTAAATTTTAATAGCCTCTTTGTAAATAGTGGAATGTTTAAAATAAGTATTTTATAAAAAGTATCAAAAATTTGTGTTAAATTATGTTTTTTTTGACTGCGGGCGAAACGTTGAGCTCTGACTCAAAATATGACACAGTCCATTCCCGGAAAACGAATATTTCTTATGTTTTTTTCCACTATGAACTTCTTAATTTATAAGTTTAGACCCCTTATTACTTAACACTCTTTTAAAGGGAATCTAATTTACTATCAAAATAAATAAATACATATAGGATGTTCCATTAAGAAATATAAAGTTATATATTGTTGCGCTTGAACGGAGCACCCTATATACAAGTGCATATTGTACATAGATAGACAAAAATATATCATATAAATTATATTTGAAGAGTTTTTCTGTCTGACTTAAAATTAAAGAGTTATAAAGAGAGGACATTATATATATATATATATATATATATATATATATATATATATATATATATATATATATATATGCAATTGAAAACTCTATTATGCTGTATTAAATTTGAACAATCTTTAATTACATTTTTAATATTTTTTTGAAATTGTAATGTTGGGTCTTTTTTACCTTCCGTCACCTTTAGGTAAGGAAGGTATTGTCTTTGGTCAAAAAATTCGATGATGAGTTTTTAATCAATAAGCACGTTTTAGGGTCCCTAGAATACGAATTTACTATTTTTACGATGATGTCTGTATGTGTGTGTGTGTGTGTGTGTGTGTGTGTGTGTGTGTGTGTGTGTGTGTGTGTGTGTGTGTGTGTGTGTGTGTGTGTGTGTGTGTGTGTGTGTGGATGTGTGTGTGTAACAAAATTTTCGTCTGCGATAACTCTAATACTACAGTTACAAAAATTATAATTTTTTCGTATACTTCTTCGTTACATCCATATGAAGAGCTGATTAGATTTTGGTTACAATTGGTCAACCGGAAGTACCATTATTTGAAGATTTTAACAGTTTTTCTTGAAAAAACTATGTTAAATATATTTTTTTCACATTTGATGTTATTATAAATATTAAAGAATATTTTATTCTCTATACGATTTGACTGAATTTTATACTTAATATTAAATGGATATACTCGTAGAGTTAAAAAATTATAAAGAAATTAAATTTCATAAAGTAGCTATAGCTATGAAAACAGCTACTATATTAAGAAAATTCTGATTGAAAGATGTCAGTGTCAAGTGAAATTGACATAGTGTGTTTGTCTTATAATTTTACGGGAAATATAGGATCTTTTGCTTTCTGTATGGAGTTTGTATAAAATACATACAACTGCTTTAAGGTAATGTACAAGAAATAATAATAATAATAATAAATCTTTTATTTCTGCAGATACATTACACTGTATATAGAAAACGTCACAAAATAATAATTTTCTGTATGAAATTTGCATAAAATACATGCAACTGCCGGAAGGTAATGTACAAGAAATAGAATATTTAATTTAGCAAGGAACTTTCTGTATGAAATTTGTACAAAATATATAGAACTGACGGAAGGTAATGTGCTGGCCACATCAGATTTTTTAATAAGGTAATATTGCTATTTTTTATAAAAATTATTAACTTTGTCTATATATTCTGTTTTATCGGCTTTAGTTAAAATCAGATTTTAATTTTGTTTTAATTAATTTTATAGTATTAATAACTGATTATTCTTTGGACAGCGGAAGCGAGGATATCAGTCCAGTACTGAAATTATTAAACAGTTTTTATTTGAATATAAATACTTTGCATTAAACTTAATAATTTAAATACACTTCCAATTATAAATTGTGTAGATTTGTATAGTATAATAATATAATATATAATTTTTTTTTCAAAAAAATAATTTAGAAATAGCATATACAGTTGGAGCTCTTTAATCCGAACTAATAATTGCACAGGATTATCGAAATATTCGGATTATCGAACAAATTATAGAAAGTATCCATTTTCTTTATTCTCTAAGAATTTACACATTCTCACAATAAAAATTATTTATTTTCAAATATAAAATTAAAAAACAACTGTACTTACTACATATGAATTACAAAATAAAGTACATATAGGAATATTACATAATTCTATATTAAAGTCAATAGTAAATCTAAGAAAAATTCGTTGATTTTGCTCTGTTTAACGTTCGCTTCTTCTGCCTTTTTGGCTCGTTTTTTCATTTCCGGTAGAATTATAATGTGGTGTTCCGATGCATCATTTTCTTCAGCCCATTTAAAACACGTTTCAAAACTTCTGATTGCTGCTTTGTGCTTTACATGTCCTGGTATCAATTCTACTTTTTCGTCAGAGCTTGTTTCATCCTCAATAAGTTCCAAAATATCCGTATCATTCATGATTTTTTATGTCCGATAACCCATTCAAGAGCTTCTTGTCGTCTGACATCTTCAGAAATTTGGTTTATTAGCGTAGTAACCTCGTATATTTGTCTTACTATACCCTCCAACTCCATTCTGTCTCTCCACTGTAATGGAAGAAGATTATCGTCTTCAGTCAACAAATCATCAAAAAGTGGTGTAGGAAGTTTAGTCCAGGACTTTTGGATAAGTTTTGGACTCACATCTTTCATCATTATGTATACCTACTCGTTTCTTCATTTCCAATAAAATTAGAATTTGGTGTTCCGATTCATCATTTTCTTCAGTTCACTTCAAGCACATTTTAAAACTTCTGACTGCCTCTTTGTGCTTTGCATGTCCTGGTATCATTTCTACTTTTTCGTCGGAGCTTGATTCATTCTGAATATGTTCCAAAATATCCATGTCATTTATAGATTCCCATGATTCTTTATGTCCGATAACCCATTCAAGAACTTCTTGTCGTGTGACATCTTCAGAAATTTGGTTTATTAGCGCAGTAACCTCATGTATTTGTCTTTCTATACGCTCCAACTGCATTCTGTCCCTCCACTGTAATAGTGAAAGATTATCGTTTTCAGTCTAATCATAATCAAGAAGTGATGTAAGAATTTCAGTCCAGCACTTCTGGATAAGTTCCGGCCTCACATCTTCCCATCCTCTTGATAATCCAATAACAATAACTTTCAAATTAACTTTCTTCTGTTCTGTAGAAATGCCTGCACCTTCGAAAGCACCAATTTTTTTAAAAAGCCTCTTGCGGTAATTTAACTTTTTCGCTTGTATCACATTTTGGTCCATCGGTTGCACTAAGGGAGTTACATTTGGCGACAAAAACATTACAATAATTTGTTATCTTCAGAAATAAGACTTCAGGGTGTCCTGGGGCATTGTCTAAAATCAAAAGTGTCTTGTCGTCTAAATTCAGCTGTGGAATTTTTTTTCGCACCGCTGGAACAAAATCTATGTAAAACCAGTCCCTGAAAAGTTCTCTGGTAACCCAGGCTCTTTTCTGTCCTTGGTACCTCACCGGCAGCAGTTCATTTCCAATAGTTCGTGGCTTTTGAGATTAAAAGAATAGTGCTTTTTCACACAAAACTTCTCCCGATATGGGCTCGCCTAAAATAGTTCAATTTTGTGTTGAAAAATCATATATATGTTCATAGTCAATCATCTTTTTACCTTTAGATCATTGATGTAAAACCCAGGTATAAACCGTTTTATTCACTTGGGGATATGCCCTTATTGTCAATGTTTTTCGTTTATTGATCAAAGTGCCATGGGATAAAATACTTTTGTTTGTTTTTTTTTTTTTGATGTCTCAAATCGTTGATTTTCCCACCTTGTATTTTCTCGATAAACTGGTCACTGTGGTACCCGTCTATAAACTCTTAATACTCTTTACCTTTTCTTTAATCTATAAAGTAACGTGTTTTCTTTTGGAAGTCATCTTAGCTTTAAATTGTAATGCAAACTTAGTAACAGACAAGGGTCTAATGAACAATGAACAGTAAACAAAGCAGTTCTTAGAGAATATGAAATCAAGGGATTCCCTCATTTAGGTAGCAGAATAAGAGAATATGAAATAAAGAGATTCCCTCATCCAGGTAGCAGAATACATGAATCTACAGAACTCCCTCATTTAGGTAACAGAGGACATGAAACCAAGTAGGGTGACCAGACGTCCTAGTTTATGAGGACATATCCTCTTTTTGAAGGCGTCCTCGGACGTCCTCCCGGGTTTATACAAAATGTCCTAGTTTTTTTAAAGAAATTGCATAATTAAAATTATGAATTGAAAAAAAAATCAAAGCATCTTAGATAAAATGGTTATTCATTGAAATAAATATTTTTTTCTTGTAAACATGAATTTTATATTTTTGTCTTCAATTTACAGAATTAATGTATTACGTAGTGCCAGTTTTTGAAGAATTTTTTTATTACTCGTATTTTTACTTTCTTGTACAAAGTAAAGGAAGTATTGTATTCGCGAAAAATTTCGGTTTCTAGATTTCAACGGAAATATCCATTTTGACCATCCCTGAAACCATTCTGACTAATTTCGTTGTGACGACTGTACGTACGTACGTATCTCGCATAAATCAAAAACGGTAGGCCGTAGAAAGTTGAAATTTTGTATTTAGGACATCTATAACATCTAGTTGTGCACCTTCCTTTTTGGTCATTACATAATATCCAGAAATGGCACTTTATTTGAAGCCTATAATAGATTTTAATGAATACTATATTAAAATATAATCCAAAACTTTTCAAATTTGGTATATAAGACTTTTATATCAATTGGAATAACATTGCAGATTTTGGTTAAAACAGGCTAACCGGAAGTGATATATTACCTGAAGTTGTTAACAGTTTTTCTTGAATAAAAAGGTTTCATTTTGATTTTAGAAATAAATGCTTTAAATAAGAATTTTAGAGAATTAAATTCTGCGTCTAGCACATCAAGTATTATTAAATTAGCCCTTTGTATAAGCGAGATATGTAAATTTAAAACTTATATACTTTTTGGTTTTTGTAATGAAGCTTGCTATGGATTAGGACAAAAAATAACAAAAAAATAAAAAATGGATGTCAATGTCAAATTACGTCAAATACGTGCAATTTTATAATTGAGTATATACTTCATATTAGTCTTGCGTACAAGGAAGTCGTGTGGTGTCCACATCAGATTTTTTTATTAACAAAATACTTTGTGGAAATGTCCTCTATTTGTCCTCTTTGTAAAAATTGTAAATGTCCTGTTTTTTTTCGATATGTCGGGTGCGAAGAAAATAATATGGTCACCCTAAAACCAAGTGATTCGCTCATTTAGGTAGCAAGAATCACTTTGCTGTTCGGATTAACGAGGCGTTGTTCAGATAATGGTTCCGAGTTGTCTTTGTATGTAGTATGTACCCGCATTAGAACTAAGTGAACGACACTACTGAATTCGACAGAACACAATCTTAATTCAAACAATTCGTAGATGATCTTGACCAGCAATGGGTAATAAGCCTAGATGATATATTTATATTTATTTATATATCTTGACCGGACATCGTTCTATAATTTTACTGTATTGATTCTATTTGCTTTAATGTTCTAATAGAGTATTCGGCAAGTAGAATCGTTTCGTGATCGAATTATTAATATAAATTAAGCCTTTTTCTACAATATTTCTATTCTATAACTCAGCCCGTTATTACTTAACAAGTATTTTCAATGATACCAGATTTGCAACACCTAAGTAAAATAACACGTAAAAACTGAATTTTGCCAATTTATACTCAATTTTATTTCACTATTTCTTTGAATATATACCTTATACCTTATTTTTTATAGTGTAAATGTACTTCATATTAATATTGAAGTAATGTATGCGATACAAAATTTAATTTTATATACCTACTTGAGCAATAAATTAGAAAATTTACTAGATTTATGAATCTAGGAATATTTCAGATTTATACAAATATTAATATAAATAAATGAATACAATGTGTTAAAAAACCTCACTCGGAGTTGGCTATGAATTTGAACAGAGAAACATAATATCTCATAATTACTAAATTCTAAGGTAAAGTCGGTTTGAATTGTACCCGGGTTCCCAAATTCGTGACCAGATACTGAGGCACTTGATTTATTGTCTGACATAGGTATAAAACTTGTCAAATATATTTTAATGGCTATGCTTATTAACACGTTAAGTGCGATACATATCGCCCGCGATATGTAACCAGATGCAAAAGCGAATTTTGCCATTTCATTCTTCAGGTGCGGAGAGTATATAATTTTTATTTGTGGACCGATTTTAACGATTTTTGTAACATTTTAAATGTTGTTTGCTATGGGATTATTAGATTATAACAATATAGTAGTACATATCTCGGGCGATATGTAACGCACACAATTAATTATTTTTTTTTTATTTCTGTGCGATAACTATCGTCGGGGATTTGTATAAACTTGCATGAACTTGTTATAATAACGCGCGTTTTATTTCTTTTCGTTGTCAGTCTAAAGCTCGTGCAATGTTCATTATTGTAGTTTATTTTTTATAAGTTTGTCAGACAGAACAAAAAAAGTTATTCTTGAATTAGCAAAAAATACTTTCCTAAAATGAAATAAATAAACAAATAAATAAATATATCATCACGACTTATTACCCGTTGCTGGGTGTGCCAATCTGCTTCGTACACAGATTTCGGTAATGATGAAATATTTGCACCGTGCGGGCGCTTACCAGGCGTCACCTCACGGGCACTCATTGTGGCGTGGAGAGTGCACCACGGGAGTCAATTTTGTGCCATTTAAAACTCGAAAAATTTAGCGTCGATTGGGATCGAACCCGGTTCCCCAGATTCGTGGCCAGACACTCAGGCACGCGGACACGAGACCCCGTTTTTTTGACAGCAATGAATTAAGTAAGAGAAAAAAATTTGCGCCATTTAAAATTGGAAATATTTGGCGTCGGTCGGGATCGAAATAAAGTGGAAAAATAATGTAAATTTACTTTGTTTTTAGTTATTGTTATTACCAGAATATTCCATATGTTATTTTTGTTAAATAAAACAATGAAAATTCTTATATACATAACTTTATCTTCCATTTATTCAATTTAAATTAAATATGTGCGGTGTTCCTGTAGGTATGTACGGTTTGAGTCTAAATAAGTTCACGTATAAATCTAGAAGATAGATACTTGAAAACAGCTACAAAGTTACTTAACTGTACACAAGATGCAACTAAAGTCAACATCTAGTACATATCCCCGGAGATATATATCGCACAACAGTAAAAACAAATTACATTTCGCCGGCGATATGTATCGTCAGTAATGCCATACTACCTTATTTTTGCTCCGCAGTTAACGTGTTAATAATCATATATACTTAATTAAGGAACAGAACAATGTTTATTATTTACCTAATTGTGTTACAAAAATGATGAGCTTTTGCTTAAAAGAACTGCAACAATTAATTTAAAAACATATAGTCATATATCCATATGTACATGAATTAGTTAATGCATATATGAATTCGCGTGACCAATTTGCATGTAGCACGTTGTAATATAGCAAATTTGATACGTAAAAGATTTTCTCCCCGTATTTATTATGCATGATTTGCAATTTATAAATATTTTATTATTGGCTAGTAAAGATTGACGTTACATTCATAATTTTTTTAATGTGCAGCTGACTACTTTCTGAGTTTTTGTAGGATTGTCAAACTATACGTTATTCCATAAACTAGACTACCATAGACAGTGCTGTCATCTATGACCAATTTAAACTGCTAATAAACAAAAAGGCAGAATGTTAAATAGACTTGAACAATAATAACAATACAATAATCGTAATAATAGTATATGATGTTGTTAGGAGTAGAAAGCGGTCTTTTTGTGTTGAACCCAGCTATTGCGGCCGAGGCGCTAGCCGAGGCTAGGCAAGCTTTTTTTATTGACAATGAACAAATCAAAATCTCTACTTATAATGGTTAGCTTATTACTTAATTTTAATACTTCATTTAATTGGAAACATGTATTGTTTTTCAAAGTAAACCAGTGGCGGAGCGTTAGATGAGGCAGATGAACATTTGTAAAATTTTATATTTTTATTAAAATGTCCTACAACATACATACATACATATATATATATATATATATATATATATATATATATATATATATATATATATATATATATATATATATATATATACAGGCTGATTCATCGGTCTGTCCTCTCTTTATAACTCTTTTATTTTAAGTCAGATAGAAAATATCTTCAAATATAATTTATATGATATAGTATTATCTATCTACGTACCATATCCATTTGTATACAGGCTGCTCCATTTAAGCGCAACAATATGTGACTTTATATTTCTTAATGGAACATCTATATTTATTTATTTATTTTGATAGTAAATTACATTCTGTTTAAGAAAGTATAAAGTAATAAGGGGTCTAAAATTATAAATTAAGAAGTTATTTACCTTTATACGTTGAATGATATGTTTCTATCATGTTATTATTAACAAAGTAAGCTATGGATAGTTTGATCAATTGTTTCAAATTTTAGTAAAGATGAGATCGTTAATATAATATTTATAATAGAAAAATCTATAGAAGTTGAAGGACAAGTTTTCGAGCATTTATTATAATTTTGAATTATTTAGTCTGGCACTAAATTTTAAAAGCATCTTTGGAATTAGTGTAATGTTTAAAATAAGTATTAATAAAAAAGAATCAAAATTTTGTATTATATTATGGTTTTTTCCACTCTGAAATACTATTTTTTATGAACGTAAATAACTTCTTAATTTATAATTTAAGACCCCTTACTATTTAATACTTTTTTAAAGAGAATCTAATTTACTATTAAAATAAATAAATAAATAAATAAATATAGGCTGTTCCATTAAGAAATATAAAGTTACATATTGTTGCGCTTAAACGGAGCACACTGTATACAAATGCATATGGTACGTAAATAGACAATAATATATCATATAAATTATATTTGGAGAGTTTTTCTATCTGACTAAAAATAAAATAGTTATAAAGAGAGGACAGACCAATGAATCACCCTGTATATATATATATATATATATATATATATATATATATATATATATATATATATATATATATATATATATATATATATTATTTTAAATTATATTTAATTTGTAATAAAGTAGTTGATTTCTTGTCAATTTAAAATTTATAGAAATTGCTTTATTGATTAAAGGTTTATACGACCGATTTCCATGGGATAAGAAATACTAGTGTTTATTCTATTTGAGGTTTATTCGAGGTTTGTAAAATGCAATTTCCAATTTTATACCTGGTATAGCGTGAAACGAGTTTATCTAATGATGGTAAAAGTGGCCCTAAGTAGTTTTTTAATAATTCATAATTCTAATATTTTCCTGTTAAAAAACTTTCATTATTAATTTAAAATGATTTTTGACTAACAGTGTCACCAAGGAGTTATGGTTAGTATAAGCTGCAGGATAAATTCGGAGTATGAAATACAATAGAAAAAATAATTGCGTATTATATGAGATATATACACCCATATATAGATATTACATTGAATATGTTGAAATATAATTATCTATTTATGTATAACCTAATTCTTATTGGTATCTTTTTTATAATTTAGTTCAATATTCTATACAGTTACATATACCTATTTTATTTTTAAAATATGAAAAAAAAACATGATTCCGTATGTTTTTCACGAGGAAAACACGTATAAATAATTTTTTTGCCACCATAAGTTGTTAGAGAATACTTGTAATTCTGGACACTCACAAATAAAAAACTGCTTTCTTGTATAAAGGAAAACAAGTCAAATAAATAATTGGGCAGATGACGTAAGAAATATATTCTCAGAATTTAATAAAAACACAGAAATATAACAAAAAATTAGTTCCAAATTTATTTTCAAAGAATAAACATTTATTTTAGAATTATTATGTTTTGTGCCATATTAAAGTGCGTTGCCAGTATAGGCAGTGATGCACCTGAAATATTTATAAAATATCGACCAATATATAGAATTTCAAAGGCTAATTTTGCTTTACTAAATGTTGCAAATATAGGAAAATTGTCACTAAGGGATGGTAGCATCCAGGAAGTCGATAGAAACTATTTTGAAAATATGAAGAAACTTGTTAATTTGGCTATATATTTTAATGATATTATGGAGTTTGACATAAATACCTTTCAACAAACTCCGAAACTCAAACAATTGATATTATCTGCAAATAGGATAGAAATAATTGCCAATGGACTATTTGCAAATTTAATTTGACTAATTGTTAAAAATTTAGTTAATAATAACAAAATATATTGGATACAAAGCATTTGAAGATTTGCAATCACTAAATACCTATTTATGAATGGAAATAAAATTACTCATTTTGATGCCAATAAAAAATTACAGTAGAATTTACCGGAAACAAAATAAAAGTCATGTTGATATAAAACAATGTATTTTATGTTGAGAATTACGTTTTTAGAACAGTTAGTATTTTTTTGTTTTGTAATCACTCACTAGATGTCTGTTACAGTTAGTTTTAAGGCTTTTGCTTTTGCCGTATTTTTTATGTAATATGGCGTATATGATTAGAAATAAAGACTAGTTTGGCAAACACATCTTTTCTTTTCCAATATAACAAGAAGTTATACCAAGAATGTTATTTTCAAATTTGTATTCACTTGCAAAACTTCTAATGGACGAGAATCCGATTGAAAAAAAATAGGGATATTCAGCAACATATTACTTAATAATTATAGGAAGAACTGCAAAGAACAAATTTCTGTTAAAAAGCAGTTTAACAAAAAAAATTAATAAATTAACGAGCACGTAAGTGTCTTTCATTCATAATTTTTAGTTTCATTATTATGTTCTGTGTTATATAATTTTCATTCGTTTTTTTATGTCTTGTACAATTGCAACAAAAATAAATAATTTTAAGTGAAACATGAGTTTATTCGTATATATATATATATATATATATATATATATATATGGAAATGGCCTATATATATATATATATATATATATATATATATATATATATATATATATATATATATATATATAGGCCATTTCCAACTTATTTCTTATTTAATTTGTTTAGTTATGATTCTCCAATCCTATTTATTTAAAATTCCGTATATTTCCTATACTTACAATACTAGCGTTCGAGACGTGTCGTGACAGCAAGAGGCTTGCTGTGACGTCACGAACTGAGTATTCAGGCCTGTATTCTCGTTTGGCCTCGCCTGAGTGCATCATTTTCCAGCTAAAAAATTAAATCTATTCAATGTTCTTATTTAATTATAAGAACATTTATATTTACATCAAAATGATCTTTACAACAACGAAATTTTGATTTTATGTTTTTACCTTTACTTGCAACAACCATTTCATTCTTCTTTCTTCGTTTTGAAGCACTACTAGAAATATTTTTCCCTATTATCAGTTAGTTCTATTTGGGCACACTGCACAAAACACTTTTTTACAATCCTATTTGATTATTTCCAAATATAAAAATCAGTAGTAATTGACAGCTGTCATAACTGTCACTCGTTTAAATTCCATCTTCCAACGGTTGCAAATGTAAGCCCACCCTCATAGGTCTTCCCGAACGTCATCAGGTGATAGGGGAAGCGTATATTCAAATATTTTAATTTGAAAGACAATTTTCTCATGAATAAAAAATAATACGAAAAAAATAAAAATAGGGGCTAAATATTTTTTTTATTCTTTTGATTAAAGCAAAAAAAAAACGTGCAACACCTCATTCTCATTTCATTTCGTTTTGTCTCTTCACGAATAATAGATTTCCAGGTTTGCATATATAAACTTAATATTCATCGTAGATATTTTTCATGGATATTTTCCGCCTTCGTTTGCTCTTTCCACCCCCATATCTCTACTCCATAGAACATTACGCTTTGTATCATTGAGTCAAACATCATAAGTTTAGTTTTGAATTTTCTTTAAATTTTCTCCCTCCTATCCCCCACACTTGTGCCATAATTACCGCAGCCTTTTTAGTTGTTTGTCTTCTGTGCTCTTTGTTGTTGTTTCTTTGAAAGTAGTAGCCCAAATACTTTATTTTTTTTACTTTTACAATCTGTTTTCCATTCCAATCCCATTGTTTTTTAATTTCTTTTCCTCCTTTTTTGAATATAATTATTTTGGACTTATCTGGGTTCAGCTGTAGCATTTTATTTTGTAGAAAGTACTGCAGTCTTTTCATGAACGATCTTATTTCTACCTCACTTTTTGCTATTAAAGCTATATCATCCGCTTATGCTAAAGACCAGACTTCCGTGGTTTCTATTACTATCCACCCTATTTGCCCTTTTTGAAGATGTTCTTCCAAATCTCCTATGTACAGTGCGAATAGTATGGGGCTGAGAGGGCAACTTTGTCTTAATCCTTTTTTCGTCAAAAGTATAATTGTTTCGCCATTCTTTGTTTTTATACGGTTAGCTGTCTCTTTATATATGTTATCTATTGCCAAAATAAGATGTTTGTTCATACCATTTTTAGATAAGTTTTCAACAAGTAATCAGTATATAAGTCTACGAAGAAAACATACAGTTTCTCCTTTTCCTTTGTGATTTCTTCTTCAATAGCGTGGTTTTATATATATATATATATATATATATATATATATATATATATATATATATATATATATATATATATATATATATATATGTAGAGGGAGCCGTGACGCGGTCTTCCACGCCACTGACATCGCAACCCGGTCCGCGCACGCGTTCGAGAACGCGTACCAACAGCCCAACACGTTGACGAGGAGTCGTGTGGAAGACTGGGAAGAGAGAGCATCGTAGTTTGTGTTTGTAACAGAAAACCATATTTTTTTGTTAAATTGAACATCATACTTTATTTTGCAATAAACAAATAAGTGAAGTTGATGCCCTTTTAATAACTCAATCCTACAAATTGGGGGCTCAACCGGGATTGAAACAACAACTAACCTATCAAAAGTGCATTAAATATTGAGTGTCTGAAATTTGATAGTGGCATTTAAAACATACTGTGAAGCAAGAACACGAACTGTTTAGCAGTATATAGTGACTCGACTTGTGTCTATGTGACTTGTGTTTGTTGGTGTTGAAGCGGGAACTTGTTGTTGGCGCTTGTGTTTTCGCGGGAACTTTGCGCAGTAGCAGTCGCTGAATCATCGTGCGCGCGCTTGATACTAACAGCTCCAGTGGCGTATCACGTATTATTACGGGGTAATCCATAAAAAATGAGTGCGTTAACATTAAAATATATTCCTGCGATAAATATTAACACAACAAACTTTAAAATAAAACCGCTAAAAGTTTGAAATACGATCGTTTTCGGTAATGAACAAATACGATTAAATAGAAGTAACTTAAAAGAATTTAGTGGATTTCCATTCGCGGAAGAATCAGAAGAATATCAGAAGAAAGTAGAAGATGTTAAAGAGAAATTCGATTTACCAGATTTAATATCAGTGTGCCATATTCCTAACCTGATTTACGCAAGTACTGAAGAAGAAATTATTAAGAGAATTGTGTCGTTTTTGTGCCATATTGAGGTGAAAGAAGAAGAAGATGTAGAAGAAGAAGAAGACGAAGAAACAGTAGAAGATAAAAGGAACGAAGATGCGAAGAACGAAAATTCAAGCATAATAGAAGATAGATTTGATCAGTTGCCAATAGCAAATAGAGTAGAACCCAAGAATGACTCATTCTCCATATCTTTTAGAGATTTAGAAGGATCTATAAGAAGATTTAATGGAAAAGATGGATTTCCAGTAGAGCGGTGGATTGAGGAATTCGAGGAGATGGCGGAATTGACAGGTTGGTATGATCTTCAGAAGTTGATATTCGCTAAGAAGTTGTTAGATGGCTTGGGTCAAACGCTGGTACAAGCAGAAAAAGGGATTACAACATGGGCTAAACTGAAACATATTTTGAAGAAAGAATTCGAAGAAAAGGTGAGTTGCTCTGAAATACATAGGACTCTTATGAATAGAATTAAAAAGAGAGATGAAACCGTACAAGAATATGCGTTAACAATGAGAGAAATTGCTAGTCGAGCAAATTTAGATGTTGAAAACACGATACAATATATTATTGACAGGATCCAAGATGATCCGGTAAATAAAGTAATATTGTATGGGGCGAAAACTTTCGAAGAGTTTAAAAACAAATTAAAATCGTACGAGACGATTAGAAAACACAATACGAAAGACGTAAAATTTGAAAAAAAGAATGTCTCTGTAAAAGGTAAATATAACAGCGCTACCAAATCGCAAGGCAAATCAGAAATGCGTTGTTAGAGTTGTGGAGAAAAAGGGCACTCAAAGAACGATTGTCCGTCTATAAGTAAAGGCACAAAATGTTTTAAGTGTCGAGAATTCGGACATATAGCGAAGAAATGCCCAAGTATTAAGGATACTGAGAATGAAAATCAATCTGTCAACGTTGGAAACATAAAAGCTGTTGTACCTCCTAACCAGATACCAGTCAAGATAAATGACAAAGATGTATTCGTTTTAGTAGATACAGGTGCAGATGTCTCTGTAATGAAAGAAGAAACGTACAACAGAATTGGAACGCCAGAGTTAAGTGAAGAGACAATTCAACTAAATGGCATAGGCGGGTTCAATGTACCAACAAAGGGTTCATTTGATACAAGAGTGCGTATTGAAGACGACGATTATACTGTAAAATTCCACGTAGTTGCATCAGACGACATTAACTAAGAAGGAATAATTGGAAATAATATGTGGAGACACTGTAGTGATCTATGATTTGGGTTGCTATAAAAACATACTTATTGTTGTTTGACAGTTTTTACGTTTGATTAATAAATTAATATTTTTGACGTTTTATAATTTCATAGAAATACATTGTATTATTGTTCTATATAGTTTTATTATTATTTTATGTGGTTCTAAAACTATATTTGTTTGCTTTATTATCCATAGAAAAGGATGATATTAAATTCCACTGCATTGTAGCTAATCTACCCGCTGAGATTTTACTGGAAGTACAAGACATCCTGTCAGCCCCGCCAAAGATAGACCAATTTAAAGCAATTAAGCAGGCTGTAATCTCACGTCTTACTGCTAGTGAGTCAAACAAACTGCAGGAGTTGCTTCAGAATGCTGAAATGGGAGACAGAACCCCATCATCTTTCCTTCGTTACCTCCGAACCCTCGCTCCAGAAACCTTAGTTAGTAAAGATCTGCTACGGACAATCTGGCTTGGTCGGCTGCCGTCCGCCACGCGAGAACTCTTAGCCGTCATTGGAGATGATTTGGACAAACTAGCCCCACTCGCAGATAAAATTCAAGAGCAACGCAACGGCGGTGTGTGTATTGCTGCCGCTAGTCCGTCATCGCAGATCGATATGCTGATGGAACGAATAGAGGATCTAACGAAGAAGGTCGAGAAACTTTCCGTTAGAAATCCCCGCAGTGACTCTAGAGACTTCAGAGGAAAATCTAATCGCTCCAGATCAAAATCAAGGTCGCGAAAAGAAGCCAGTGAAGATGAATGCTGGTATCATGCTAACTTCGGTCAGAAAGCCAAAAGATGCCGTCAGCATTGCAAGTATTGGGAAAACTTCCAAGGGAGTCAGTAGTGGCGACAACTGATTCCTGTTCCAAAAGCCGTCGCCTGTTCGTTAAAGATATTAAGACTTTCGACAGGTTTTTAGTGGACACTGGTGCGGAATGTTCCGTATTTCCTAAATCAAATTGCAGAGAAGTTAGACCAATTGCTTCACGGAGGTTGTACGCTGCAAACAACACTGTCATAAATACATTTGGCGAGAAACTTTTTAAGTTAGATTTGGGTCTGCGACGCCTTTTTCCCTGGAGTTTAACAGTAGCTGATGTAAGCTATCCAATCTTGGGAGCCGATTTTCTTGAACACTATGGCCTACTACCGGATTTAAAAAATAGAAGATTGGTGGATCAAGAAACACTACTTTCTATAAGTGGTCGGGTCCGTAAAGTAGAATTTATGGAAATTAAGACTTTTTCAGGTAACTCGTGTTATCACAAAATTCTTGCTGAGTTTCCGGAAATTACGCGCCCCATGACGAAGCACAAGGTAGTCAAGCACGGTACAACGCACCATATAAAAACAACCCCTGGACCGCCCGTCTTTTGCAAATCACGCAGACTTAGCGCCGAAAAATACAAGATAGCCAAGAAAGAATTTGACTATATGATCGAACAAGGAATCTGCCGACCTTCGAAGTCAAACTGGTCGTCTGCATTGCACATGGTTCCAAAAAAGAACGCCGAGTGGAGGCCATGTGGAGACTATCGCGCATTGAATGCACGAACGGTTCCGGACCGCTACCCGGTGCCGCACATTGAGGATTTCTCTCATAACCTGCATGGCAAGAAGGTGTTCTCGACAATTGACCTTGTGCGTGCCTACCACCACATCCCGGTAGAACCCGCAGATATCCACAAAACCGCAGTCATTACACCATTTGGACTTTTTGAATTTCCATTCATGGGATTTGGTTTCTGCAATGCCGCGCAAACCTTTCAACGGTTTATAAATGAAGTGTTGCAGGGACTCAACTTTGCATACGCCTACATCGACGATATCTTGATTGCATCAAAAGATGAAGTCGAACACAAGCAGCATTTACGCACGCTTTTCAAGAGGCTGACAAATTATGGAGTTCAACTCAACGTTGCTAAAAGTAAGTTCGGATTGGATGAGGTCAGTTTTCTTGGATATTTGGTAAGCGAAAAAGGCATTCGTCCAATGCCTGATAAGATTAAGGCTATTCTCGAATTCACTACACCGTCAACTGTCAAAGGCCTCCGTCAATTCTTGGGTATGGTAAATTTCTATCGCCGCTTTATCCCAAATGCTGCACAAACAATGCATGAGCTCACGGAGATGCTCAAGAATATCCAAAGCGACAAAGAGGAACTTGTTTGGACTGAAGATAAGAAGAAATCATTCGAGAAGACTAAATAAGCTCTTGCGAATGCCACTCTTCTTGCCCATCCTTCGCCGCACGCACCGCTCTCACTTATGGCAGACGCTTCAGACACTGGCATCGGTGCTTCGGTTCAGCAATTTGTGGATGGTAGCTGGCAACCACTTGGATTCTTCTCTAAGAAACTGTCCCCAGCACAAACCAAGTACAGTGCCTTCGATAGAGAGCTCTTGGCGTGCTACTCTGCAATCAAGCGCTTTCGATTCATGCTGGAAGGTCGTCAATTTATACTTTTTACCGATCACAAACCTTTAGTAGCAGCACTTTTCAAAAGCTCAGATAAATGCACACCACGCCAGGCAAGACATTTTGATTTCATCGCGCAATTTACCAGCGATATTCGTCACTTGTCTGGTAGTAAAAACATTCCAGCTGACGCACTATCACGCGTTGAAGCTGTGGCTGAGCCAATCAACTACTACGACTTAGCTGTCGCTTAGAAGTCAGACGAGGAGCTTTCCAAGTTCATCACATCGTCTGATACTGGTCTGCAACTTAAGCTGATAGCTACATCTGGTTCGAACGTTCCTGTCTACTGTGACATATCGACCTCAACTGCGCGTCCGTTTGTCACTGCCACTTTCCGTCAGCAGGCTATTGCTTTGATGCACTGCCTCTCACATCCTGATGCTAGGAAGACCTTTCGTCTCGTCAAGCAAGCATTTGTCTGGCCTAATATGGAAAAGGACGTCAAGGACTTTGTTAAGACCTGCATCCCTTGCCAGCGAGCGAAGATCACTAGGCATGTTTCAGCTCCACTTGGTAACTTTGTTTCTCCTTCCGCCAGATTTGAACATGTACATATTGACCTGGTTGGAGCGTTACCATCATCCCAAGGTTTTACGTATTTGCTTACATGTGTGGATCGTTTTACCCGATGGCCTGAAGCAATTCCGCTCATCGACATGCGTGCTGAAACCGTCGCAAACGCTTTTCTTTCGGGATGGATCTCCCGCTTTGGTACACCACTCCGAATCACGACTGATCAGGGACGACAGTTCGAAAGTCTCTTGTTTAAACTGCTCAACAAGTTACTCGGGACTTCACAAATTCGTACAACTGCGTATCATCCGCAAGCTAATGGACTCGTCGAAAGATTTCACCGGCAGTTGAAGGGATCGATCAAATGCCTTTCTACTGAACGTTGGGTGGACGAATTACCACTTATTCTACTTGGAATCCGTTCATCTCTCAAGGAGGACTTTGGTCATTCTGCCGCAGAGCTTGCATATGGCCAAACCTTACGACTCCCCGGTGAATTCTTCGTTTCATCCGAGGACAATACGCTGGCTAACTCAGAGTTTGCTCTTCGACTTCGAAATTCATTTCGGGACCTTCGTCCAACGGAGGGTACACGACATACAACACGGAAATCCTTCGTTTTTAAGGACCTGGCGACTTGCAGTCACGTCTTTCTGCGCAACGACTGTGTTCGACGCCCGCTCCAACCTCCGTACGACGGTCCGTTTCGCGTTGTTTCTCGTGAAAACAAGCAAATGACCGTCGATTGTAAAGGACGAAAAATAACCGTTTCTGTTGACAGATGCAAGCCCGCCTTCATTCATACCGAAGTCACGGAGCTGCCGGAGCCAGCTGAAGTTTATGTCCGAAAGCCCATTAATCCAACCTCGCAGTCAACTTCTGCGCCTGTTCCGACTACGAGCACTGCAAGTGCTGTACCTACATCTACAACGTCATCTACCTCAGCACCACCTTCCTCAGCACCACCTTCAACCGATTCGACAGTACGAGTAGCTTTTGCTATTCCCACTTCACGTTATGGACGACCTTTAAAACCTACCATTAAATATATGGTGCCCAACAGGACGCGTCGCAAATTGTTTATTATTATTTTCTTAAATTTAATTTATTGTATTATTTTTTATTTCACTTCATTGTCCCCACATTCGATTGTTTATTAATTGATCTTTTTTCTAATAACGCTAGCTCGCTCGGAGGGAGTTATGTGGAGACACTGTAGTGATCTATGATTTGGGTTGCTATAAAAACATACTTATTGTTGTTTGACAGTTTTTACGTTTGATTAATAAATTAATATTTTTGACGTTTTTTAATTTCATAGAAATACATTGTATTATTGTTCTATATAGTTTTATTATTATTTTATGTGGTTCTAAAACTATAAATATATTAGACGAAGCTAAAATTACGGTGACTAAAGAAGAAGTGAAAATTGAGAAGAAAAAAGAAAGCGAGTTTCTAATGAATATTACTTATATACGTAGATTTAAGCCAATTGAAGAAAGAAATTAAACAAGAAGTGCTAAATATGATCCAGAATTACAAGCCTGAACGTGAGAAGTCTACGCCAGTGGTAACAAAGATAATCACCACAACAAAAGATCCAGTGAAAGAATCACCCAGAAGATTGTCTCCTTTAGAATTAAGAGAGGTACAGAATCAAATAAAACAGCTTTTGGATGAAGATATAATTTGCCATAGTAATTCGGAATACAGTTCACCAATTGTATTGGTTAAAAAGAAGAACGGTAAACTACGCTTATGTGTAGACTACCGAAAGTTAAACAAGATTGTAGTGCGTGACAGGTATCCATTACCATTGATCGAGGATCAGTTGGACAAACTCCAGGGAGCCAAACTGTTCACTACCATCGATTTGAAAAATGGATTTTATCATGTGCCTGTCGCCCCAGAGAGTCAGAAATACACAGGATTCGTAACTCCGCTAGGCCATTACGAATTCAAAAGAACTCCATTTGGATTTTGTAATTCGCCAGCCTCGTTCCAAAGATTTATAAACTACGTATTCCATGACTTGATTTTACAGAACGTCGTCGCAGTTTACATGGACGATATAGTGATAATAGCGGAAAACGAAGAGCAAGCTTTGTGTAGACTGAAACAAGTTTTAAATACGGCAAAACAATATGGCCTTGAGATTAACTGGTCGAAATGCCAGTTCCTACACACAAGTATTACATATTTAGGATATGTAATACAGAACGGGCGAATAAAACCAAGTGAAGAGAAGACGAAAGCTGTCACAAATTATCCCGAACCAAAAGATGTTGCACAAGTACAAAGATTCCTAGGTATGACAGGTTATTTTAGAAAATTTGTAAAAGAGTATAGTAGAATCGCAAAACCAATTAGTGACCTACTCAAGAAAAATGCGAAGTTCGAATTTAATACAAAACAAAGAAGAGCTTTCGATACGCTTAAATCAGTGCTGGCTAAACAACCAATTTTAAAAATCTACAAGCAAGACAGCGAAACAGAGTTACATACGGATGCATCGAAATATGGATTAGGTGCAATTTTATTGCAAAAAGACGAACAAGATAACCAATGGCATCCAATATTTTATTATAGTAAGAAAACTTCAACTCACGAGCAAAACTACTCAAGTTACGAGTTGGAAGTTTTGGCGATCGTAACAGCGCTCAAAAAGTTTCGTATTTATTCACAAGGTATCGAGTTCAAGATTATTACAGATTGTGCAGCTTTTAAACAAAACATGAGCAAAAAGGAGTTAAGTTCGAGGATAGCAAGATGGGCTGTACAGTTGGAAGACAATAATTATCAAATAGAAAATCGACCTGGTGAAAAATTGAACATGTGGACGCGTTGTCCAGAAATCCAGTAATGTCGTATACAACGGATGGACTCCTATCACGAATAAAGAAAGCACAAGAAAAAGACGAAGATTTAAATAGGATCAGAGAAAAATTGAAAACCGAAAAAAACCAACAATCAACAAAGAAATGGGTTACTTTATAAATATCGCAATGGAATTGATTCATTGATTATCCCTAAGGTGCTAGAAGTTGAAGTCATTAAGAATGCTTATGAATTTGGACATTTTGGAGTAACGAAGACGAAGGAGTTACTTGAAAAGGATTATTTCATTCCCAAGTTAAAACAGAAGATAAAACATATTATTGAAAATTGTGTGCCATGCATTTTAGCGAATGCTAAAACAGGAAAACAAGAATGGTTTTTAAACCCAATAAGTAAAAATGAAGGCCCGTTACACACTTTTCATCTGGACCACCTTGGACCACTACCTTCCAGTCATAAGAACTACAAATATTTGTTCGTTGTTACAGATGGTTTTACGAAATATATGTGGCTATTCCCAACTAAATCAACAGGTATCACAGAGGTCATTAAGAAATTAAAAGTTGTCCAGCAGATGTTTGGAAATCCTAAAAGAGTTATAACGGATCGAGGAACTGCGTTTACCTCGCATGATTTCAAAAACTTCTGCGAAACCGAATGTATAGTTCACTTGGTAACCACTACTGGAGTACCTAGGGGCAATGGTCAGGGCGAGAGAATGAATAAAACCATCACTAACGTGTTGACTAAACTTTCAATCAATGGTCCTAGAGAGTGGTATAAATTTGTTGACCAAGTACAGAAAGTCCTCAATGGAACATATCAGCGTAGCATAGATATGACTCCGTTCGAGTTGATGGTTGGGATGAAAATGAACAATAAAGAAGATATTCGGCTGAACGAAATAATAGAAGAAGAAATATGTAAACAATTCACAGAGGAAAGAGAACAAATAAGAAGACATGCCAAACAGCAGATTGAAAAAATACAGAAAGAAAATAAGCGGGGATACAATAAGAAGAGGAAAGAAGCTCGGAGTTATGCAGTTGGCGATCTCGTCTTAATTAAGCGTACGCAATTTGGAGCTGGGTTAAAATTGTTCTGTAAGTTTCTAGGTCCTTACGAGGTGACCCAGGCCAATGCTCATGACCGATATGAACTACGGCGAGCAGAAGCTGGCGAGGGTCCGGCAAAAACAACAGCTAGTGCCGACAATATGAAGCTTTGGCGTAGCCACTTTGAAGAATCTACAAGGGAGGAAATCTACGACTGTTCCTCCGAGGCGGAGGACGGCCGAGTTGTAGAGGGCTTCCACGCCACTGACATCGCAACCCGGTCCGCGCACGCGTTCGAGAACGCGTCCCAACAGCCCAACACGTTGACGAGGAGTCGTGTGGAAGACTGGGAAGAGAGAGCATCGTAGTTTGTGTTTGTAACCGAAAACCATATTTTTTTGTTAAATTGAACATCATACTTTATTTTGCAATAAACAAATAAGTGAAGTTAATGACCTTTTAATAACTCAATCCTACATATATATCCATTTTGTGTAACTGGGATGAGGCCTTTTGTTACTGCTTCTTCTAGAATTTAACAGTTTTTGAAAATATTATTTATTTTTGATATTAGCGGATCAGCATAAATCCACGTTTCATTGAAGATTCCATATTCTCCAGGTGACCTTTTCTTTTTTAATTTGTTTATTTGTTGTGTTACATCTTCTTCTGTAATATTTATATTTGTCTCTGTTAATTCCGTTTTAGGTGTTCTAATTTCTTCTTCATTGCTTCCTTGTAGTAGTTCTGTGAAATGATTCTCACTGTTCTTTCTTTATCTGGTCACTTGCTCTCGATCTTGTGTTACCTCTTTCTTGGCGAATATATTTCTATACCTCAGCCTCATTTTGTATTTGTTTTATTTCTACTTCTTCCTATATGCGCATTTTTATTTTTTGACTTTTACATAATGCATGGTATGGCGTTACCTATTCTTGATCCAAGTTATGACCGATGCCGGCGAAATGGTAATAATACATCAAAATCTCACCTGAAATCTTTATTTAAGATATTGGGAACATGTGACGAAACTATGCTAAATTTAGTATAATTCGTGGAATCCAGAAGTGAAAGATTGTGACAGTTTCCATATCACACTCATCGACTTATTTCTTATAGTAAGGAATCTGAATGGTAGGCTAATGAAAGCATTTATTCTGAAATCTGATAGTTTCATTTTATTGTGAGTACGCAATGGAAGAGATTTATATGGAAACAGCAGATAAATTATACTGAGTTACAAATTGTACATTTTATTTTAGGTGATGAGAAACAATTGTTTATGAATTGTCAATTTTCTAAAGTTGTTTAGGAGTGAGCTAACATTATTTAATCGTCTTATTATAATAATAGCAGTAAAATACTATAAGGCCGAACGAACGGATGTTACTAGTTTTAAAATATGGCAAAAAAAATTTTGACAACCCATAATCAATTATTACTGTCATTAAAAATTAGTTGTTTGTCATTTAGAAAGACTGCTAGATAAAATTTATTTTAAAAATTACACGGCGCAATCACTTACATTTGGTATAAACAATGGAATCGAATTTCTATAATCTTTAAAAATAGTTTTATAAAGAAAGCTTTTGTTTACACTAACAAATTAATAATCGACAATTTTTGAAAAATAAAATTTCCAAGCCAAATGAATTCTTCGTTAAAAATAGGGGTAGTTTTTGTAGCCTGTCCTACGTTGAAAGTTGATAGATTTTTATGAGGTTTGATAAAGAAGTGGCCGTTTTCGCTTAAATAATCAAAAAAGTTGAATTACATCGGAAGTAGTTGATCATGAGTATAATATTTTTATGGTTTCATATATAAAATTATCTGCTGAGTTCAATGGTAAAATAAAAAATATAGCATTCTATTTAAAATAAAAAAGTTGGGGTCTACTTCCGGTAAAACTGGAAGTACTACTGCTTTGAAAATGTTTTAGATGAAACGAGCATGTCGGAAAACCCATAAATGCCAAATCTCGTAAAATTATATTTAATAATTTTTAAAATAACGATAGCGTAAACTCATCCTGGGACATTATATATATATATATATATATATATATATATATATATATATATATATATATATATATACAGCGTGTTCATTTTAATTGGTACACTATTGCTATCTTGAGAACTATAAGAGCTACGAGATCAATTAAATTAGCAAACAATTTCTATTTTACTAAACTATGTTAATGAGCATAATTTTTTTTTCAACGGGTGGTTTTCGAACTGTGGGAACCATCTTTGTTATTTTAAACGGGATCACATATTTTTTATTTATGTATTAGATAGAGAATTTTATTCTGAATTCAGTAATATATTTTCATACATTCACATAACGATTGTTTTGAGTTATATGCATATAAAATTTTATATTAATATGAATAAATATGACTTTAATAAGAGTGCCACGAATGGAAAAAATGAATAGATGTTATTTTTCTTACATAGAATTAGAATGCTATGAAAGAAATACGTGAATATTTTATGTGGCCTGGCATCTCGGTTACCATGTTGACATTTAGATTCAATTGAAAGAAAAAAATATTCACTCCTTTCTGCCAGGGCACTCTAAAACTATGTAAAAAATTAACATTATTCATTTTTTCCATTCGTGGCACTCTCATTAAGTCATATTTTAATCATATTATTATAAAACTTTATATACACATTTCTTTAAAAAATCGTTATGTGAGGGTATGAAAATATTATATAACTGAATTCAGAATGAAATTCTCTATCTAATAAGTAAATAAAAAATACATGCTCCCATTTAAAATAATAAAGTTGGTCCCCACACTTTGAAAACCACTGGATGAAAAAAAAAATTTTTCATCAAAATAGTCTAGTAAAATAGAAATTGTTTGCTAATTTAAACGACCTCGTAGCTTTTATAGTTCTCGAGTTAGCAATAGTGTACCACTTAAAATGAATACCATATATACAGAATGAAATAGGACCGCCGGATGATTAATATTGTTATGATCAAATAGTAATTAATAGCTTCCTAGCTAATTGGAATTTGATTGTGATGTAAGGACTGTTTAAAACCAGACGCGATGCCGGAGCACTACTCAGTACTGTAGAGAGTGAACGGGCTACCGTCAAGGAGTGTATATTTATTTTGAATAAATCAATTGTTGAATTAGAGTAATGGTATTTTATTTTGTGTGCGTCTTAGTTGGTTAAGTAGAACCGTGAATAATGTGTAATGAAATGTGATAAATGACGATTAAATGTTAGCGCTGAAAATTAGACTATTAAAACACATTTATCACCCAAACCGGTATATACAGTATTAATACAAAAATAATAACAAATCTAGATGACCGTCGCCTGGCCGAACCCGGTCACGCGGAATCCTTCTCCACGCCGTGATTATTTCTGCAAAATAATTAACACATGAAAAATACTCAGTGAGGAGGCAATCATTTACAAACGGTTCAGGTATTCACACACCGTACACACATGTTGGAAACTACGGGCAGTACCGCTAGTTACTACGGAACCTCTGCCGCTTCGGTGGTAATCCGGAGACAATCCTCTTAACCAACTGGATCAGATCACTACAGCCCTAACTGCTGCTACGCTGGCGACCACAGATGTGGGTCACTACAGCCTTCCATGCTGCTACGCTGGCGACCCTCGGGTTCACACGAGCGGCCACTACGGAACCACTGCCGCTTCGGTGGTGATCCGGAGACATTCCTCTTAACCAACTGGATCAGATCACTACAGCCCTAACTGCTGCTGCCGTTGGCGACACCAGATGTGGGTCACTACAGGCTTCCCTGCTGCTACGCTGGCGACCCTCGGATTCACACGAGCGGCCACTACAGAACCACTGCCGCTTCGGTGGTGATCCGGAGACAATCCTCTTAACCAACTGGATCAGATCACTACAGCCCTAACTGCTGCTGCCGTTGGCGACACCAGATGTGGGTCACTACAGCCTTCCCTGCTGCTACCGTTGGCGACCCTCGGGTTCACACGATGCGGCCACTACAGTACACCGTACTGCTCGCACACACACCCACAATCATACACATGCTAGATTAACTCTCTCACCTGAATCACTATAATATCGATGTTCTCACACTGAAATCTAGAAATAAACTGAAATAAAATACGTGAATACCAGTATCATTAAATGTAGCTCTTATCCAACAGCATCGGTTACGTACCTAAATAGCTAATTAGAGACAAAACATAATAAATTTAATAATAAAAATAATCTTACGCAAAATAATATCTGTGACAGAAATTTAAAGTAAGCGGTATTTCAATACTGGTAAGAGGTTTTTGTTGTAAAGCGCAGGATATCGTTGTAAACGATTTTGTTTAAAATCGGGCTACTGTTTGTAATAAAGGCAATTTGGTCAGTTGCTTGTTTAGGCAGCTATGTTCAATCTTTTATTAGTAAGTAGTTACGAAATAAAACTTGGTATTTTTGCTCAGAAACCAGAGATGAAGTAGAGCTCGTTAGCTCGTTGTTTATGATATTATTGAACTGGATTTGGGTACATTGGTAACAGATCGAGATTATTAACCAGTTTCCGAATTAGTTATTTAAGAATAACAAACGAACTAATACAGATTAGATAGAAGGAGACTTCGCATATATAAGTAAACGAGGAGAAAAGCCAGTAATTGACAATGTAATTGTAAATCATGAAAGTTGGAGGAAATTAGAAAGTATGAGAATTTTAAATGTTGTTGAATCCGAGCGCCGGCTTCTATATGTAGAACTAAAAATCACATAGCAAGAGAAATCGCACATCAAATACAAGGCAATGTGGGGAAAAGACAACGTGGAAGAATATAAAAATAAGCGAAAAACATAACCTTTACAAATGGAAACATTGACGAGTAACTCGACGAATTATAGGAAAAGTAAAAGAGTTCACAAATAAGAAAGCAATATTAATAAAAACTGGAGCGTCAGTTCGCAATGACCGGTGGAATAAAGACTGTCTGGAAAAGAAACGGCAAATGAGAAAGAAACGGCGACTTTGGAAAGATGGCAGAATTTTAGCAGAAGAGTACAAACAAGAATTAAAAGAATACAAAGAGATATGTGAAAAACAAAAAGAATATAAGAAAAGAGAGTTAGAAGAACAGTAGAAAGCTATAGAAATTGAAGCAGAAGCATGGAAATTTATAAGTAAAGAAAGAAAGAACAGAAGAGATATATCCACAAAGATATCATAAGAAGAATGGAAAGAACATTTTTGTAAACTGCTTAATGGTAATGAGAGAAAAATTATACGCACGAAACATTATAAACTCCAAGGGAGATACTCATATAGTATAAAATTACAGAGGAGTAACACTGTTGGATAAAGCTTTCAAAATATAAGCAATGATATTACACGAAAATCTAGAAGAAGAGATAATGACAAAATACTTGATTCCAGAAAATCAGGCAGGATTTAGAAAAGAAAGAAGAACAACAGACAATATCTACATACTAAATTAAATAATAGAGAACGAAATATGCAACGAAAAAAGAAAATTATACGCTGTCTTAGTAGACATGAAAGCAGCATTTGATAATGTCAGCAGAAATATTCTCTTCAAAACTCTTCAAAAAACAATTATAGACAAACAATTACTGGCGATTTTAGAGAACATTTACAGAGAGACAAGTACGGTAATAATAACAAAGAACAAATACACACAGGAATTTTGGATAGAAAAAAGGGATAAGGCAAGGATGCCCTTTAAGCCCGACATTATTTTCACTTTATATAGCAGATTTAGAAGAATTTCTTAGTAAAGAACAAATAGGCAGCCTACTCATTGGAAGGAAAAAAATATGGTCAGTAGCTTATGCAGACGACAGAAATAGTCACAAAAAATCCAACAAATATGAAAACGCATAAATGGAGAAAACATATTACGAGCCATATCAGAGAGATTGGGACGTACAACAGTTGCACAGGTAGTTAATCATGGCAGTTAACAGTCTATCGTTATACTTTCGCAACGACGCTTATGCTTTGTCATGTTTATCTTTTGTTTAACGATGCGTGAGTGATCATTGGTTTAAATACGGTGATTTATGGCCAGTGGGCCATTTTTGCTTGCAGTTCCTAGTTTTTGCTAGGGGGGCGGTTGCCTGTATTCCGAACTGCGGCGGGATTTGTTTCAATTATTTTGTTTGAATTGAAAAGTTTCTATTTCCAATGAGTCCATTTTACTACTATCTTGTTATTCTAATATTTGCAGGAAAAGACTTCTTAACATTAATGACAAGGTTATTTATTTTAATATAAACACAGATATCAGAGAGAAAAGATTTTCATTGAAGTAAAGTGTTATATACCAAGACAGCAGGACTATCTCGAGTAAATGACCATCATAGAGTTGAATGTTTTGATAAGAGCTAAATCTATGCCAGGAATTGAAACATGTGTACAGTGTATCAAATGTGAGATCAATGATTCCGACCAATTACCCTACGATGTTATTATTTTGGAAGATATAGTTGACAACAGGGAGATAACCGTAATTATGGATGAAGACGGTACTAGTTTATCTCGAAATAGTGAGTCAGAATGGGCGAGCGTCTTGCCCAAGATAATTTTCTACAAATAAAACGATGTGTAGTCCCTGAGTCTATTTTTACAGACCATACTACAAGGTGTTGAAGTAGTCCCTGAGTCAGTTTTTACAGAACATACTACAAGGAGTTGAAGTAGTCCCTGAGTCTGTTTATCAGAACATACTACAAGGTGTTGAAGTAGTCCCTGAGTCTGTTTCTCAGAACATACTACAAGATATTGAAGTAGTCGCCGAGTCTGTTTTTACAGAACATACTACAAGGTGTTGAAGTTGTCCCTAAATCTGTTTTTGCAAAACATACTACAAGGTGTTGAAGTAGTCCCTCAGTCTGTTTATCAGAACATACTACAAGGTGTTGAAGTAGTCCTTGGGTCTGTTTGTCAGAACATACTACAAGGTGTTGAAGTAATCGCCGAGTCTGTTTTTACAGAACATACTACAAGGTGTTGAAGTAGTCCCTGAGTCTGTTTTTACAGAACATACTACAAGGTGTTGAAGTAGTCTCTGAGTCTGTTTTTACAAAACATGCTACAAGGTGTTGAAGTAGTCCCTGAGTCTGTTTTTACAGAACATACAACAAGGTATTGAAGGTAGTCCCTGAGCCTGTTTATCAGAACAAACTACAAAGTATTCTTGTTCCATATGATGAACTGTAACGTTGAGCAGGTAGACGATATTCCAGAAGAAGATCCTGATACAAGAACGTCCAGTATACCTGCAGAGCCCAGGGCCTCTATTCTCGAATCTAAACGTATACGTTTGCGGCGTTCGAAACGTATGAAATGATATTTTGGTATTCTCCAGCGTCCGTTTCATGAGCGTATATGTTTCTAAACGTACAACTTTCATACGTTTGACAACGGGCGGGGACTGGGCCTCTATTCTCGAATCTAAACGGATACGTTTGCGGCGTTCGAAACGTATGAAATGAGATTTTGGTATTCTCCAGCGTCCATTTCATGAACGTATATGTTTCTAAACGTACAACTTTCATACGTTTAACAACGGGCGGGGACTGACCATACGTTCAATGAAATTTCTATGCGTTTACATCTAAGTGCAATAGTATTATATATAAAAACACTATACTATGGGGAATAATTCTATTATAAAAATATTTAGGGATGAATTCTATTATTTTTTAAGTATATTTTGAAAAATATAAATTATAAATTGTTAGTATAATATAATATGTATAATACAATATATGTATAATAGAAATATGATAAAAGTATTCAACCCGACTGTAATTTATTATTCCTAAGGAAAAAAATGAATATTTAACTTTCGTTTGCATTAGAGCTTTTTATAAGTAAATGTAAAAGAAATATCCTGCCAAACGGATATTTTTCTGGCATTATTAATTGAAATAATAACTGTGAACTTGTTTATTACAACAAATGCTATTTTGATTAGAGTTAAGAATATTGATTACAAGAATGAATCCAATAAAGCAAACTGTATGTTTTAGATTAATTTTTTGTAGTTCATAGAAAAAATTAAAATTCAAGAAATGATCCTTTTCCGAGGCTCCTTCGTAAGCTGTGGCCACAAAGGAAAATATATATATATTGTAAAAAGTACATAGTATCTTAAATAGTTTTCTTATATGTTATATATCTTTGCATGAAGGCGTCTTTTGCCCAGAGCTTCTCGTACCAAGTTTAAAATCAATTAGTAAATACATATCATATGTTTATATATAGATCTTCCTCCAATTTTTCCAGTATCTTTTGGTACAGGGATAACATTTAACATTATGATTAAATCTTCTCAAAATTCAATTGCTTTTTTGTGTGTAAAAGTCGAATCAAATTTTCCACGTTTTAATAATTATTATTTTTTTGCTTTTCAGAGAAAAGAAATACTTTATTTCTGCATTTTTTTCATGTTCAAATAAAATTATAGGTTTAGTGTATATCAATGTCAAGATGTCAAATTTTGACATTTAATCAAACGTATGGAGCGTGGTGCTGTTGTCTGATTGGTCCATTCACAAATGAAAAAGTCTAGTGGAACCGTCCTTTAGAAAGCCAAACGTATTCGAATGCAAATGAAGCAAGATAAACGTATACCATTGGAGAATAGAATTTTTGAAACGTATACGTTTAGACACTATACGTTCATGAACGCATACGAATGCGAACGAATGATTTGGAGAATTGAGGCCCTGATCATTCGTTCAATGAATTTTCCATACGTTTTACATCTAAGTGCAATAGTATTATACATAAATACACTATACTATGGGGAATAATTCTATTATAAAATTATTTATTTAAGGCAAGTATATTTTGAAAAATATAACATGTATAATACAATATATATATATATATATATATATATATATATATATATATATATATATATATATATATATATATATATATATATATATATATATATATATATAATAGAAATATGATAAAAGTATTCAACCCGACTGTAATTTATTATTCCTAAGGAAAAAATTAATATTTAACTTTCGTTTGCATTAAAGCTCTTTATAACTAAAAGTAAAAGAAATATCCTGCCAAACGAATATTTTTCTGGCATTATTAATTGAAATAATAACTGTGAACTTGTTTATTATAACAAATGATATTTTGATTACAGTTAAGAATATTGATTACAAGAATGAATCCAATAAAGCAAATTGTATATTTAAGATTAGTTTTTAATAGTTCACAGAAAAAATTCAAATTCATGCAATGATTCTTTTCCGACGCTTCTCCGGAGGCTGTGGCCACAAAGAAAAATATATATATATAATAAAAAGTACATAGTATCATAAATATTTCTCTTATATGTTATGTTTTTGCATGAAGGCGTCTTTTACCTATAGAGCTTATCGTACCAAGTCTAAAATCAATCATTAAATACATTTCATATGTTTATATATAGATCTTCCTTCAGTTTTTCCAGTCTTTTTTGGTACATGGATAACATTTAACATTATTACTAAATCTTCTCAAAATTCGATTGCTTTTTTGTGTGTAAAAGTCGAATCAAATTTTCCACATTCTAATAATTATTATTTTTTGCTCTTCAGAGAAAAGAAATACTTTATTTCAGCATTTTTTCCATGTTCAAATAAAATTGTAGGTTTAGTGTATATCAATGTCAAGATGTCAAATTTTGACATTTTATCAAACGCATGAAGCGTGGTGCTATTGTCTGATTGGTCCATTCACAAATGAAAAAGTCTAGTGGAACCGTCCTTTAGAAAGCCAAACGTATTCGAATGCAAATCAAGCGAAACAAACGTATACCATTGGAGAATAGAATTTTTAGAACGTATACGTTTAGACACTATACGTTCATGAACGCATACGAATGCGAACGAATGTTTTGGAGAATTGAGGCCCTCTGGAGTCCTTGTATCCCGAGAACGTGATACAGCGCAGGATGGCAGTGTAAGAGAATAAAGTAGGAACACCGGAAATTATTATGCAACATTATATGATGATTAATATTGTTATGATCAAATAGTAATTAATAGCTTCCTAGCTAATTAGAGTCTGATTGTGATGTAAGGATTGTTTAAAACCAGACGCGTTGCCGCAGCGCTACTCAGTATTGTTTGAGCAGTGAATAATAATAATAATAATAATAATAATAATAATATATACGAGAAAGAGGCGGGTAAAACATGTGAATGTTTTAAGTATCAGTGAAATACAAAAAATACATGCAAAATCTGTAATAAAAGTGCGGTGCATAACTTAATACATTGTGGGATATGTAACAGTGTTTTTCACAAAACATGTTGTGAGAAGAAAGGACTACTCATAAAGGACTCTGCAACAAAAGGTTGCAATAATGACAATTTTGACAACCATTAAAAGGAACTAGTTCAGTTACGTAAGGAAATTATGTATTTAAAAACAATCATAAAGCATCAAGAATTAATAATTGAAGATAAAAATGAAATAATACATGATAAGATGAGAATTATCGAACTCATACAAAATAAACACGGTAACTCTAACCACATAGGGACATCTTGTGAAGAAAGTGAGAATCTAAATAAGAGCAACAAATCAAATAAAAGTAAAAAGTTACCAAATACAACAAGTTTAGAGACATCTACTCAGGTGTCAAAAGACTTTGTACACGACTCAAATCAAATAAAAACAAACGAAATAAAGAATGGAGAGCACAATATATATATATATATATATATATATATATATATATATATATATATATATATATATATATATATGTACTCAATGAACTGTCGTCCGAGCTAGACGTGTCTGCGTGTTCTGGCGAAAGTGTTAATATTTTTTGATTTATATTTTTATAAAAAATCGCTTTTATACACATCCTCAAAATGTTGACACGCGAAGATTCAGATTCCATCAGAAACATGATTAGTGAGTCGTTAACTAAACTGGGTGAAAACGAATCCTTCGTTGAACTCATTGTTAGGCAAGTGACCAGTGTTGTGAAAAATGTCCTCGAGGAGAAGATGAAAGTTCTACAAGAGGAAATCACTTCACTCAAGCAAGTAAACTTTGATTTAAATCAATCGTGCATGTCGTATGAAAGGAAGTTAGACGATCTAGAACAATACTCTCGGCGAAATAATATTCGAATATTTGGTGTATCGGAAACTAAGAACGAAAAGTGTGATGAAACAGTAGTAAAGTTATTTCATGATAAGCTAAATATAACAATCACACCTCAAGAAATAGATCGTTGCCATAGGGTTGGCAAATTATTCCCGAACAAAACACGGCCCATAATAGTTAAATTTGTGAGTTACCGTTCCCGTCATAAAATTTTCAACTCGAAGAAGCTCCTCAAGAATTCGGGTATCACCATCAGGGAAGACCTAACAGCAGCTAGGGCGTCTCTCGTTAAGGCAGCGGTGGCTAAATACTCGAATAAAAATGTGTGGACATTTGACGGTCGAGTTTTTGTGAGTGTTACCGAGCAAGGAAGTGATAAATCTAAAAAAATTCATATTACTAATCAAAAAGATTTAGTGGACTAATAATTTTGTTTCATATAAATACTCGATTTACATTATTAACTTGGGTATTGCTAACATTTTGTGTATCACTGCGTTTTGTATTGCTAATTATTCTATGCCAGAACATGCACAAGTCAATGAACTCTGTTCATTTGGCCTTGTCCTACTGGCACACTCTCGTATTTAAATTTTTATTTTTTTGGTATATCTTTTGTAAATGCTGAATTCTGTAGACTGCAACCAACAAACCATAGATGTACATGATAAAAATTTCACAATTTGTCAGATTAACATCAGATCAATCAATTCATGTTTCTTAACATTTTCGGAATTTATTAGTGACCATGACTTTGATATTATCGCCGTTACGGAAACTTGGATTAACCAAAATACTCCAAGTTGTTTATTTAATATTACAAACTATAATTTATTTAGTGTTAATAGGACTCATGCAGTTGGTGGAGGAGTAGCTTTTTATGTCCGTGATGATATTGATTTCAAAGTACTGGACACTACTTTCGTTCCAAAAAACAACATTGAACACGCATGGATTTTATGTACAATTCAAAATGTAAAACTATGTTTAGGCGTTATATACAATCCTCACAATCATTATTATCGTGAGCTTGCAATTCTTGAAACTGTTTTTACAGAATGTATTCTACAATGTGACTATTTGATATGCACGGGTGATATAAATATTAATTTATTATCTAAAGATTATAAAACTCAATATTTTTCTGATCTTTTGTCGGCAAACAACTTGCATCAAATAATTACCAAACCTACGAGACCGTCTTCAAAATCGTTGTTAGATGTTATTTGCTTATCAGATATAAGTATTTGCGTAAGTTCAGGTAATATTGATTGTCAGGAAATGTCTGATCATGACTGTGTTTATTGTGTATTAAATTTACCTAAAACCTCCACATGTTTAAAAAAATTTACATACAGAGATTATAATAACTTTAACCCCGATCATTTTTACTGTGATTGTGAATCAATTAAGTGGGAGCACATTCTTTTCTTAAATAATGTTGATGATAAGGTTCGATTTCTTAATGAAAATATTATTCATTTATTTAATAAGCATGCACCTTTAAAAGAAATTACTACTAAAAAACAATTTAGTCCATGGATTACTCCAGTTATTAAAATTATGCAGAGTAAGCGCAACAAAGCCCTTGCTGATTATAAAAAATATAAAACAGTTGGTAAATTAGAATACTATAAACAGCTACGTAACATCACTACAGCTGCAATTAGGCGAGAAAAACAAGCATATCTAAAGCATAATATTAATAACAATATTAAAGACAGTGGTAAACTGTGGGCTAACTTAAAAAGAATAGGAGTTACTAATGCCTCGGAGAATAATTTTTGCGAAGAAATATTTAAACCAAATGAGTATGGCAATTACTTATTAAATCAGACTGGCGCAACATACCCAAACCCTAATACTACTACATACTATAATACTAATCAGTGTCCAAATTTACAAACTGATTCATTTGATTTTACGTGCGTGGATAATGAAAAAATTGAATTCATTTTTAAAAACTTGAAGTCGAACGCAATTGGAATTGACGGCATATCAAGAAAAATGTTAGATTTAATTTTTCCAGTTATTATTAAGTACATAACACATATAATCAATACCTGCTTGCTAACCGGAACAGTACCTGATATATGGAAATCAGCTATTGTCAAACCTATTCCGAAAAATAACAAACCGTCATCTTTCAATGACCTGCGACCTATAAGCATTCTGCCAACCTTGTCAAAAGTTTTAGAGAAAATATGTTGCGAGCAAATTATGCTTTATGTAACACTTAATGAAATTCTTCCCCAAAATCAATCTGGTTTTAGATATGGACATAGCACCAACACATGCCTAATTAATATTCTGGATACCATAATTAAAAACTATGATCTATCTTTCCTGATTCAAATAGATTTCTCTAAAGCTTTTGACATGGTTGACCATACTTTATTATTGGCTAAATTAAAATATTATAAATTTTCAGAGAATGCACTGAAGTGGTGTAAAAATTATTTTAGTAACAGGGAATTTCGAGTTAGCATGACCAACAACTCTATAACGTCAGATTCAGCCTCATTCCAACTGGTACGTGGAGTACCCCAAGGGTCAATTCTGGGGCCACTGTTCTTCTTATTGTATGTCGCGGATTTACCTGCCGAACTAAAACATTGCGATTTTCACTCATACGCTGATGACACACAAATATTAGCATCATGTTCTCCTTCAAATGTGTCCACTTTTGTTAATAATATTAATTCTGATCTGAATAATCTAGTTCAGTGGGTTAAGGATAATGGTCTCAGAATTAATCCCAATAAATCAACGATGTTAGTTATAGGAAACTGTGAAGTACCTATGATAAAGCTTGACGGAACCCAACTGCAGCCTGATAAATTCTGCAAAAGTCTGGGTGTATATTTTGACCCAGACCTTAATTTCAAGTTCCATTTACAGGCTAAAATGAAGGCAGCAGTGATTAAATTAAAGCACCTGTATCAGTTTCGTGACATCTTAACGTCTCATGTAAAACTTCGCTTAATTAATTCGCTTGTACTTCCATTATTTGATTATTGCGCATGTGTGTATGTACCTAATTTATCACAAGCAGATAAGCACAGAATTCAAGTTTTTCAAAATTCATGTTTACGGTTTGTCTACAAAGTGCGTAAATTTGATCACATTTCAAGCTTTAGAGAGTTAGCAAAAATGGAAAATATTGAATCTCGCACAAGGAAAATGTATTTAACTTTAATTCATAAAATTTTAATAACGAATACTCCTCGTTATCTGTACGATAAACTTATTCCAAAATTTTATAATTATAGTCTACGTATTAGGAATTTATACATTGTGCCATCGTTTAAAAAACATAAATTTAAGTGCTCATTCTCCTATTTAGCCCCTACATTATACAACACTTTACCAGACAGTATGAAATCTCTTTCTGTAAATTCTTTTAAATACTACTTGAAGGAAATGTGAAGATTTATGTGTGCATTAATTATTAATTAATTATTAATTATTGATTATTGAGTATTCTCCTATGATATTATCTGCGAAGCTTTTCTTATGGTTTAAAATATTTGTTGTCTATTCAACATTAATTCTTATTTTTCTCTTTTTTTCTATGTAATTATTAAGACTTTATGTTATATTAATATCGGCGTTCATTTTTGTTTATTTTTATGAATTATGTATTGGTTGGGTTGAAAAGCAGCCTTTGGCTGAACCCCGCCCTTGACTGATGTCAATAAAGTCTATTATTATTATTATATATATATATATATATATATATATATATATATATATATATATATATATATATATATATATATATATATATAATGTTAGGGAAAAGGAGGAGGATAAATGGTAAATCCAAAAACGATAGAAAAACAATCGTACTGTTCAGAGGTTTATTGAGAACTGCCCCAACGTCGTTACACGACCTTTTATATTATAATAAGACTATTATGAAACACCAACCTAACATAATAATAATTAATTATTAAATGAACAACCATTCCTTATAAATTATTTAGTCCTGACATAATTTTGAATTGAACGAATATTATTTATTAATTAATTAGTCCTAACAATCGGCCATCCTGACCATTTGGTGTCCTCGCCAATAGTATTCCTCGAGTTGACTCTGTCTATGACCTAGAACAAAACGTGATAAATACTCTTGAATTATTTTAAAATGAGTCTCATCATAAGGAGTGATGTTTGACGCAGTCTTTCCTAAATAAGCATAACTACGTTTCATTACTTATAATTTTATTTTCTTTGTCATGTTTCACCCCATTTAACATATTATGTGAACTACGTTACCACACAAATGGGTTCGCCCATGTGACCTAGTTACCACAGTTAACATATTAGCGTGTGAACTATGTTACCACACAAATGAGTTCATATATGTGACCTAGTTACCACATTTAACATACTAGCGTGTGAACTATGTTACCACACAAATGAGTTCGTATATGTGACCTAGTTACCACATTTCATTTCTTTAAGTATGACCCTAGTTACCATACCCCAAGTAGCATTGGAAGCTGTTTTCGGGGTATCACAACGTTCTCAAAACAGTGTTATAATCTTTTTAGCAATAAGCACCATCTACCACAACCTTCCTAAAACTTTTTTAAAACAGTTTCCTTACGTAATTGGGGAATTATATTATAGTTTTGAAAACGTTTTTGACACCTATAAATTAAAGCTAATTTGTCAGTTCGCAAATTATCTTGGCTAAAACATTGCTAAAACGCAGCCGTTTTAAAACCGCAACATAACGATTTTACAACTAACAACTTTTTATAGCTTCTAAATAACCAAAAAGCATTAGCTTTATATTGATCTTAAATCGGTTATTACTTTGAAATTGCTAGTTTATAACTATGGATATTAATCATAACAAAACTTTTTTCAAGTAAAAATGACTAAAATTAATCTACTTAATAACCATCTGTTTACAAGCTTATGCACTTGCTCAGTTATTACTAATATGCAGCCAATTGTTTATAAACTAGAATATTTTCAGCAATTCTGCTTTCTTATGTCCTCATAAAATAACTAAGTTCAACATTTCATCCATTATACAGATAATTGCAAATAAATGTCCCTTATTTAGTAAGAATTTGTTTTCAAGTTCGGTTGATAAATTTTCAAAATTTTACTGCGACCGCTATATTTATTGCAATATTTATTACGATACTTTGAAATACTTCAAGCGCCTTTTCAAAATCTTTTTCTTAAGTATTTCAAAAATATCAATAATATGTTACAGGAAAAATTATTTTTTAATTTGAAGCAAAAATTGTGTTCAAATGCTAAATGAGTATATTAATTGTAATTAAGATTCCAATAAAATATAAAAATTCGCGTAACAGCATGTTTATTTTAATATTTTATCTTACTGTTTCAAAATGGATGATGTCCATTTAATGACAAAATATGGCGACCATCCGAAAAAGTGAAATAGTTACAATAACTAACTAAAAGCTGACGTATAAAGTTTTTATTTCCAAATGACATTTTCAATTCAATAAGTTATTAAATAGTCAATATTCTGTTGTTATACCCAAATTACAGTTTTTATAATACTGAAAATATCTATATTTATTAACTAGAAATGATATAGTTATTATGACTAGTTGTTTACTTCAATATCGCTAAAATATAACCTTTGATTAAATTCCATTATTTGGAATTTCTCTGATTATTATAATCAAAAAATAACTACAAGAGTAACAGTAAAGTAGGACTTTGCAAATAGGCTATTGTTTTAGCTGTGTTTTAGTTATTTTAATAAATTAAAAACTAAAATAAAATATAAAACTGTTGACAGGCAAATTCGTAATGTTGAGCATTATTGTCTAATGGATAATTCAAGTTATTACTTGGATGATTTGTTTCGGCTTTATTTAAAGGATTGCTGCTTTCGAAATTTTTAGTAGCAAATGATACATTACTGCAATTAGGTATTTTAATATTTGCACTTTTGTATCAGGCTATTTAATAACTGAAGAACATGTTCTTTATTTTTTTTACACGCTGCTCTACATTTCTGTAATAACTTGTGCTCTGTGTAATTTTTTTTAAAGACAACTTAATCAATTACTAGCTGCGCCATTTTGGACTATGAACTGTCAGACAGAGTTTATATTTCAGGAATCTTTAAAAATAAAATGACCAAAATGTAACGGTAAATTTATGGATATAAAAACGTATTTGTACCCTAGCAAGATTAAAGAAGGTATAATTCTAATACTGTACGATATATTTTAGCATCTATAGCCGAAAAAGAACTTTACATTAATCGAGAAACAGTAGTTGTGTCCTGGGTAATATTTTAGCTATTCAAGCTCTTATACATATTTATTAATGCTAACATATTTTGCCCATATTTGAGTTGTATGTAAAACCTAAAACGTTTCCTTGACTATTTAGAAACAACTAAAAAGCATTTGGACACCGCATTAGTTATAAAACCGTTTTGCAACTTGACTGTGATAGCTTAATTATTTATAACGTATTAAAAATCTTTTTGAAACTTAAAATAAAAACCATAATATGATTTTGTTCCAATAGCTGATCCGCAACTAATCTGTAGCGATGAAAACGTTTTATTAGCAAGACAATAGTTATTATCCCAAACAAGTCAAAAATTGTTACTTGGGAAGAAGGAATAATTCTAATACTGTACGATATTTTTCAGCATCTATAGCCGAAAAAGAACTTTATATTAATCAAGGCACAGTAGTTGTGTCTTGGGTTATATTTTAGCTATTCAAGCTCTTATACATATTTATTAATGCTAACATATTTTGCCCATATTTGAGTTGTATATGTAAAACCTAAAAGGTTTCGTGACTATTCAGAAATAACTAAAAAGCATTTGGACACCGCATTAGTTATAAAAACGTTTTGCTGCTTGACTGTTATAACTAAATCATTGATAACGTATTAAAAACCTTTTTGAAACTTAAAATTAAGACCATAATATGATTTTGTTTCAATAACTGATCCACAACTAATCTGTAGCGATGAAAACGTTTTAATAGCAAGACATTAGTTATTATGCCAAACAAGTCAAAAATTGTTACTTGGGACTAATATAAGTAATATATATCTTCAATGTGAACTTAGTTACCACATCGCTTATCCTTTTCATTAAAAAGTGTGAACTATGTTACCACAATAAAATACTTCCGTCAATGTGAACCTTGTTACCACATTGCTTATTTCGTTTACACTTGGTAAAAATGAATAACTAAAATCATCGTTGATAACTAGTTTTATTTATTTGTCATTTCACCCTTCTTTTTCGTTGTTACAAAATTAGACATAAAATAGAAGTTCAATACAATACATTCACATACAGTACCACAAAACGACGAATAGCAACCAATTAAATCTTAACCTAGCCTTCTAAAAGATCAATCAATTCTTCAGTGCTGTTTACATCACTATCACTTTCAGTTTCTTCTATGACACCACCTTCCCATTTTCTTAGAGTTTCAACTGCAACTACAGCCTTAAATCGTTTATACCCCTTTAGCCCAGAAATAGCGACAATTTCGTAGCGGTCATTTCCAAACACTTTGTTTATTTTATAAGGACCACCAAATTTATCATACCCTATCTTTCTACTGATTTCCTTGTCATTTTTATTAGCACCAGCCCATAAAAACCAAATCCCCCTTTTTATATGCGCGACCAATTTTTCGTTTCATATCAAATCTTCTTTTCATTTGCTCTGCTAACCTGTCCATACGGGTTTTTGCCCTTTCTTTAACTTCTGGTTCAGTATTGAATTCATTGACACCTAATTCCGCATGACGGTTTTTCTCATACCCGAACATTAATAAATGTGGGGTGAATCCTGTAGTACTATTAATCGTATTATTCATGCCCCATACTACATTCGGTAAAACCTTTTGCCAATCGCATTCATTTGTTATGCTGGTATTAATGTCGTTCAGTATTGTTCGATTATATCGTTCAATTTGGCCGTTTGATCTAGGCGAAGCAACACTGTTTAGAGTATGTTTGACTTGAAACTGAGTTAGAAATGCTTTAAATTTCTTACTTGTGAATGCCTTACCGCGATCCGATATAATTCTCTTTGGGGTGCCAAACATACTAAATAGATCACTTAGGTGGTCAATGACCTCGACAGAATTTGTACTTCTAGTTGGTCGAGCAAAAACAAATTTCGCAAAGGAATCAATAATCATGAATATATACGGAGATCCCTTATGACTTTTGCTAAACGGGCCTATGTATGTAAGGGTTCGGATGGTTTATCTAGGGGAAATAAATACCCCTCTTTTTTCCCATACTGACCCCGCTTATAATTGCAATCTAAACAAGCATTAACATATTTTCTAATAAATCGCGTCATGCCTTTAAACCAAAATTTATCTTTGATCGTTCGTTCGCAACGTCTCAAACCCACATGTCCGATATCGTCGTGGTATTTACGTAATAAATTAAAACGGGCCAATTTTGGAACAACGAGCTTTAATTTTCCATCGGCTGTTTTTCGGTACAACCTTTCATCTTTAATATCATAGTTACTAACTATTTCTTTATCTGATTTATCCAGTAATTTATGTTTAAGAATACGTAACTCATCGTCTTGCATTTGTAATACCAGAAGCCAGTCAAGAGTATCCAAAGCTAAAACATTGATAATTGGGTTCCTACTCAATGCATCCACATGCTGCATTTTGGCACCTGGACGATGCTCAATTTCAAAATCAAACTCTTGAATGCTCAGCCACCATCGTGCAATTCTCGGCACTAAATCTTTTTTCTCAAAAGTACTGCGTACCGCACTACAATCACTGATTATCTTAAAATGTATTCCTGTTAAGTATACCTTAAATCGTTTTATCGACGCAACAATAGCTAAAGTTTCTAGTTCATACGAATGGTATACACTTTCATCACGGGAAGTTGTTCTACTGAAATAACATACAGGTTTCAATAAGTTATCTTTATCGTACTGGAATAATATTCCCGCAATTCCTTTATTGCAAGCGTCTGTGTGTAACTCAGTAATGGCTACTGGGTCAAAGATTTTTAAAATTGGTTTAGTAGTTAGCAAATTTTTAATTTCGTTAAAGGATTCCCGCTGTGGGGATTCCCAGGACCAAGTTACATTTTTCCTTAAAAGTGTGCTGATTGGTGACGCAATTGTACCGTAATTTTTAGTGAATTTTCTGAAATACGAGCTCAACCCCAGGAATTGCCTTACTTCACGAACATTTAATGGTTCCTTAAAATCTACTATGGCCTGAACTTTATGATTACTTGGCCGTATTCCCAGACTGGATACTTCATATCCAAGGAAATTTATTTCCGTTTCAAAGAAAGTGCATTTGTCTATATTTAGTTTCAAATTAGCATTAGCAAATAATTCGAATACTAATCTTAGAGTATTAAGCCCCTCATCGAAAGTTTCGGAAGCAATTAATATATCGTCAAAATAGACAATAACTTTATCATACCTTAGGTTACCTAATACGTTTTGTAAGATTCGCTGAAAGGTAGCGTGTGCATTCGCGAGTCCAAAAGGCATTTTGCAAAATTCGAATTGACCGTCTGGCGTAACAAATGCAGTTTTGTGAATCGAATCTGATGCTACCGGAATTTGGTAATAACTTTGGGCCATATCAAGAGAACAAAAGAATCTTTTATTATGTAAACGCGCAACAAGATCTTCTATATGCGGTAAAGGGTATTTATCTTTAACTGTAATTGAATTTAACTTTCTATAATCAACGCAAAGCCTATAATCGCCATTTTTCTTCTTAATTAATACTACTGGACTAGAGAAATTTGAACAAGATTCCCTAACGATACCAGCAGATATAAGTTCGTTTACTTTGCTTCTAACAATATCTCGCTCGTACATAGATAATCGGTACGGCCTGTGCACTATTGGTTTCTCACATGAAAGATTAATATTTAATTCTACCGAATTACAAGTTCCTAGTTCTTCGGTATTTGCCGCAAAACATTGACTAAATTCTATAAGTATGTTACGTAATTTACTTAATTCAACATCTGATATGGTGCCACATTTAATTTTTTTAACATCTATAGAGTAAATTTGTGCAACTTGCTCGCGTTGGTGAATTGGATTCAACTGAATCTGTCTACCTGTGACAATTAGTGATACATTTTCGTTATTTATTACAGGCTGACCAATGATTACATCATATTTAGACATTTCAGTCGCTACAAATATTAACGAAGTGCTGGTACAAAAATTTAAAATTTTTAATTTAACCTGACTAGTGCCTAAGGGAGGAATAATGTAATTACCAAAACTTTTAATCATGACATCACAGGGTTCTAGGTTAAGGTTTAATTTATTGACTACTGAAATATGTGCGACATTAACTTGACTACCTGTATCAAGATATGCATTAAAATTTTGATTATTAATGGTAGCAATTATATTATAAATGGAATTAGATACTTGCCGATCGAGAGTATGAACGTCCTTCTGGTAATTCTTCGATTTCGCCCAGCATTTGTCCACCGAATGGCCCAGCTTACCACAGTTGGAACAAGAATTTAACCTCTTCGTACAGCTCCAATGATCGCGTCGCGGACCTGTTCTGCCACAATGTGCACATTTGATTTTGGTGTTGTTCCAGCACATTTCTTCAGTATGACCCCGTTTACCACAAGAACACACTGCGATAGAATGTTGAGGTTTGTTCCTTCGATGAATAAAGCTTCTCTTTGTAAACCTACAGTGTCTCGCCGTATGACCAAGTTTCTTACAAATATAACATTTAGTCTCACGGGAAGTTCCTGGCTGAGATTCAGTATCACCAACAGTCTTACTATGTAACAAGTCATACTTGTCTACTTTACTTAAAAATCCATAGTATGTCATCTGGATTTTCGTAGTTACCAGCTTTGGCATTTCCCTGAAGTTCCAAAGGTAACCCATCTATAATGCATGATACTGCATTTGTACCGGTAATACCGCATTTCCTCACTAGCATGTTTTTTAAATAGAAATAATGCATCATGGAATCAGTTTTTGTCTTTTTCCGAGCTAACATTTGCTTAAGTAAGTCTACGTAGTCTACATGCGAAGGAAATGCACGTAAGAGAGCATTCTTCCATTCACTCCAACTTAAATTATATTCCAGTAATCCATTATACCAAACCTTAGCAAGTCCAGCAAGACGAGACTGCATGCGGAATGATTTCGTTTCATCTTCCCAATTATGTATTAGTCCAATTTGTTCTATTTTATGTAACCAGTTCGATGTCGTCATGTCGGAGTTCTCTGGTTCAAACAACGGAATCAATTCAGACTTACCAGAGTCTTGCTGTAAGAAATTTGGGAAAACTCATTTTTCTGCATCTGCCTCAGTATATCATTGACTTTTCCAGCTACTAATGAATCGGTGTCTGATGTACTATTTTGGTCAACAATTCGAATTTTCTTCCTTGGTACAGTAACATATTGCCCACATTCACTGTCACTTTCACTAGTACGATCACTCATTATTACACTATAGGAAGTGAGCTGCACGGGTTCCAATCCCACTTCTGAAATGTTAGGGAAAAGGAGGAGGATAAATGGTAAATCCAAAAACGATAGAAAAACAATCGTACTGTTCAGAGGTTTATTGAGAACTGCCCCAACGTCGTTACACGACCTTTTATATTATAATAAGACTATTATGAAACACCAACCTAACATAATAATAATTAATTATTAAATAAACAACCATTCCTTATAAATTATTTAGTCCTGACATAATTTTGAATTGAACGAATATTATTTATTAATTAATTAGTCCTAACAATATATATATATATATATATATATATATATATATATATATATATATATATATATATATATATATATATATATATATATTAAACCACGCTATTGAAAAAGAAATCACAAAGGAAAAGAAGAAACTGTGTGTTTTTTTCGTACTTATATACTGGTTGAAAACTTATCTAAAAAATCTGATGTGGCCAGCACATTACCTTCCGTCAGTTCTATGTATTTTGTATAAATGTCATACAGAAAGTTCCTTGCAAAAGATTATATTTCTTGTACATTACCTTAAGGCGGTTGTATGTATTTTATACAAATTCCATACAGAAAGTTTCTAACAAAAGGTCCTATATTTCCAGTAAAATTATAACATAAACATACTGTCAACTGCACTTGACACTGACACCTTTCAATCAGAATTTTCTTAATGTAGCAGCTGTTTCCAGAGTTATAGCAAAGCTGACTAATATTTATGGTATTTAATTTCTTTATAATTTTTTAACTCTATGTCCATTTAATGTGAAGTATAAAATGCATTCAAATCGTATAGAGAATAAATAATTCTTTAATATTTATAATAACATTAAATGTGAAAAAATGATATTTAACATCGTTTTTTCAAGAAAAACTGTTAAAATCTTCAAATGAGGGTACTTCCGGTTGACCAATTATAACCAAAATCTAATCAGCTCTTCACATGGATGTAAAGAAGAGGAATACGAAAAAATTATAATTTTTGGAATTGTGGTATTAGAGTTATCGCATTAGAAAATTTTGTCACACACAGACACACACACACACACACACACACACACACACACACACACATACATACACACACACACACACATACAGACATCATCGTAAAAATAGTAAAATCGTATTGTAGGGACCCTAAAACGTGCTTATTCATCAAAAACTCACCACCGAATTTTTTGACCAAAGACAATACCTTCCTTACCTAAAGGTGACGGAAGGTAAAAAGGTATAAACAAACAACTTATATTGGCAGTAGAGAACATAAGGAGACAGCTAACTGTGTAAAGACAGAGAATGACAAAACAAATATATTTTTGACGAAAAAAGGTCTAAGACAAGGTTGCCCCTCTCAGCCCCATACTATTCGCACTGTACATAGGAGATTTGGAAGAACATCTTCAAAAAAGGGCAAACAGGGGGGATAGTAATAGGAAACACGAAACTCTGGTGTTTAGCTTATGCAGATGATATAGCTTTAATAGCAAAAAGTGAGGTATTGATAATTGCAGAACTTTCTACAAAAGAAAAAGCTATAACTGAACCCAGATAATTCCATAATAATTATATTCAAAAAAGGAGGAAAAGAGACTAAGGAACAATGGGATTGGAATGGAAAACAGATTGAAAAAATAAGAAAAATTAAGTACTTGGACTATTACTTTCAAAGAAACAACAAAGGAGAGCACATAAGACAAACAACTAAAAAGGCTGCAGTAATTGTGGCACAAGAGTGGGGGATAGGAGAGAGAAAATTTAAAGAAAAATTCAAAACTAAACTTATGATGTTTGACTCAATGATACGAAGCGTAATGTTCTATGGAGTAGAGATATGGGGTGGAAAGAGCAAACGAAGGCGGAAAATATCCATGAAAAGTATCTACGACGGATATTAAGTTAAGACATGTAAACTCCGAAGTATATTATTCGTGAAGAAACAAAGCGAAATAATATGAGAATTGATGGGGGCAGAAAAGCCATGAAATACGAAGAAAAAGAATGAAAGAAGAACAGTCAATCTTAGCACAATGTTGGAAAGAGGTAAGAAAAATAGAAAAGAGTGATGAACATTTAACAAAATGGTAACTTTTTATGTAGATTCTAAACCTTCGGGTAAGAATAATAAATAAATAAATAAATAAAAATTGGTAACGCCATATCAGTACTTCTAGGTGACAATGTACTAAACGTGCCTGTTGCGTTGCACAAACTTGTGGCATATAGAATGAAGATATTCTGCAATCTTTCTATACGCTTCAAGAAATTTGTATTAGTTCGTTTGTTATTACACAAATAACTAACTAAATCGCAAACTGGTTGATACTCTCGATCTGTTACTACTTGATCCACATTCAGTTCGATAATATTGTCACATCGCAGACAACGTAAAATAGTAGAATCAAGTTTCCAAAATGAAATACTTTATTACGTCATATAAACAACACATCAATCAAAATATAACAACTGCCATGAACATCTACTATAATAATTAATATCTCGAATGACAGACATGGAGATCGGTAATGCAGGTTATCGGTCATTCCAATATCAAGAACAGCAAAATCGACTTGATCTCTCGTTTCTTAGCAAGCATCTGACCACATTGCCTTTATTACAAACAGTAATCTAATTGAAACCAACATCGCGCACAACGATATCTTGCGCTTTGTAATAAAATCTCTTACCAGTATTGGAAGACCGCTTACCATAAATTCAATACTCATTACTCACGGTTCTACTTAACCAACTGCTGTTTAATTACGTCACCACTCTCCAGGTGGGACACAGACGGGATCCTGATACTGGCCAATATCCTAGAATAAAATCTGCAAATATGTTAAGAAGAAAACTTGATCAATTTAGATAATTAAAATGTTTTGTAACAAGTAACCAGAAATATTTTATAAATAAAAAAATTGTATTTTTTGTGTGATTGAGATTTGACTGGATAATAAATATATAATGTAAAATACAGTCTAATATTGTTTAGAGTATGGCTTTACATTCTCTTCAGGTTATGGGCTCAAGAGTAAATAAAATAGGTAGAGTTGCAATGTTCAATGGTGCTAATTTTAGTAACTGAAAATATCGAATGGAAGTACTGCTGGAATATCACGATCTGTTACAATTCTTAACTGTATCTGCGGAAGAAAATCCAAGAGTTATCATCCACGCATCCGACAACGCAGATGCAATTAATATAAAAAGGGCCGAAATGGGAAAACTTAAGCAACTAGCAAGGAAATGCAAAAGTATAATAATACAAAGAATTTCAGATTCACATTTAGAATATGTTCGAGGTAAAACATAATGAAGATGATGATATACAATCTCATTTTATTAAATTTGACAGCATAGTCCGAGAACTGAAGGCTACAGGAGCCACGATGCAAGACGAAAATATCTGTCATTTACTATTAACGTTGTCTACTTAATTTAGTGCACTTGTTACAGCATGAGAAACTATGACACAGAAATTAACTTTAGAATTTGTGAAAGGTAGAATAATTGATGAAAGTACGAAACGGCAAAATATGAAAGAAGCTGGTTGGAATGCAGGTGATAAAACAGATTTGGAATCTGCTTTTGCATCAAAATTTAAATGCTGTTATTGTAGCAAGTTAGGTCACAAACGTTCAGAATGTAAAGCTTTTGCAAGGTATGGTAAATACAAACCAAAATATGTTTCAGATCAAAAGGTACCAGGTCAAAAGGTGTATTTCAATGAACAGTGCGAAAGTAATAATGAGAATCAAGAAAAAGATGTATCATTTTTAGCAGATATATATGAAGACAAGGAACAAGCTATGAGTTCAAATTGTTCAGAATTTAACTAGTATTTAGACTATGGAGCAACCGAACATACGGTTAATAATAAAATGTATTTTAATACATTGTCTTCATGTCAGCCAGTTAAAATACTGTTACGTTCTAATTTTGTCCTTCGTCCTAATTTCCTCATTTTATCCATTCCTGTCCGCGTATCTGCATTCTAACCTAAAATAGTATACTTTGTTGTAATAAATTTATCATTAATTATTTCATAGTTATATTAAATTCACTTACTCAGTTTTTCTTCTTAAACCCTGTAGCTCTTTGGTTTCAAAATTAAATAGTTCCATTTTCAGTTTATTATATTCAGTTTTATTTCATACATCTGTTTACAGTTTGACATTTGTTAATTGTTAGTAACATTGGATTGACCGCCCGTGTCGTTTTTCGTTATGCCGCCAGGTGGCGACACTATGTTAGATTTTAAAGTTGAATTGCAAATAAGTAAATTATATTTAATTATTTAGGGCAATTACTTACCATGATTCAACCATCCTATTATCCTTAGATTAACCCTATCCTATATTAAAAATTATGAATGTAATATTTCGTGTTTTATTTAAATAGTTTTGGGGTGTACTTTAAGTGCAAGGTTGAATATCTTCTCTCTCTTTTTTTCGTCTTTGAATATTCGGATTTTTACAAGTCTTAAGTGAAAAATCGGGCACTTGGTGTAAGTCGTTACAAGTGAACGGGCATCTTTTGGCGAGAGTTTTCTGAGTAGCGAGTCTTACGGCGCTTTTAAGTAATTTCGGTCGAGTGTTAAATGTTCTAGTTGATTATTACCCGTGTTTGGGGGATTAGTTCGCCGAATTACATATTCCGTTGTACGGTTTTGGGTGACTTCGGTTAATTTTGGATAACCTGCGTCGGAATTCCCATGTGGGGATCAGTTTAAGTGCCCGTGGTTCGTGTCTCAACCTCTATAGACTTTCCACCATCCCGCCAAGGGCTGAAGGCATCGTCGAGTGATTATTTTCATCTACGTGCGTCTCGAAGGGTTCGAGACGGAGCTCGCCTTCACCCCGTTTCTCTTCGCCCAGACCACCAGGATCGCAACAGAGTGAGAGTTGAGGAAGGTTCCAGTCCATCTACCCTTGCGGTCCATTCTTCGTTACGGCAGAGTGCAGCTAAGTGTAACATTTCATAACTTTGGTTTGCTGAAATTTGTGCGCATCGTTTAGAACTTGAGTAAACTTGAGTCATTTTGGTTTTAAAATTTATTTACGTGGATTTTTTTTAAGAACTCTCATTTACAATTTTTTTTTGGTTAATGTTAAGTAACTATTTGATTGTAGTATTTAGAGTAACAATTGTCAAAATTGAGCGCAATTTTATGGAGTTGGCAGTCAAATGTTAGTGGTATATTCTGAGCAATTGAGTTCAAGTATTTATATTTTGTTTATGGTATTTTGTACTTTTGTAAGGGGACATTTTGTCTTGAACTTGCTACTTTTGATTGTGCATTCCTTTTATTGGTACATTGTTGGTACTCACCTATCGCGTTGCACTGTTTTTCCGCGTACCCCTAATTCCGGACACCCGGTTCGCCTCTCGGTTGATCAACCTGTAGTCCGCGAAGTCGATACGCTAGGTGTGCGTTGGGTGTCCGTGCCCAGGAGGGCGCGCTACGGACAGTTCAAGGTGGAGGTTTTGTTAATTTGTCATCGCGCAAGTAGGTATCAAGCTCGGACACCGTGTGCTCCAATTTTATTACCGAGAACTCAATTTTTACGACTAACTTCGCCGAGACATTGTGCCTTTCACATTTATATTTATTATTATTATTTTTTTTACATGTGTGTACAATTCTTGCAATAGTGAACCAAATAGTTAAGTTCAACCGGATCTTTTATTTAACCAACCTTACCTCCGCACTCTCACTCCAGTCTTCAGCATTTTCAGCCATCTTTGTCCCAAGTCGCAGTCCCTGGGTCACTTACGTTTCAAGGTCACGTGTCCTGACGGCCATCACCATTTGGTTGGGTGAGCGCACTGCTCAGAATGGTGTGGCGCCCTCATTTAAAATTACGAACCCCCCGTCTCAACTGAGAAGCCGGACTCCTCACCCCTTTGCGGAAGGACGACGTCGCGTGCACGTCACAATTTTGGCGCCCAACGTGGGGCCGTGAACGTGAAGGGCCTAGGGCTATAAGCGCGAAAGGACCTTGGTAGTTTTTTTTATTGTTATCGTCATTGTTGAGAGAATTTAGCGTCGCGATTCAAGAGCCATTTCGTTTGGTTAGGATCGTATCGTTGGGTTTTGGGGTCATTTAGTTTTGGGACTCGTTGTGTCAAGACGCGATTTTCTTTTTATTTGATTTGGATCAAATTTTGGCGTCTAACGTCGTAGGGCCTATTGCGGAAAAGGGCCTTGTTATTTTTCATTGTTGTCACCATTGTTGGACGAGGCTTGGGAAGTCTTTGATTGCGGATTTCTATTTAGGAAAAATAATTACTTTTATAACTATGGATTAATATAATTTCGTTGTCATATTTAGGCGTATATATGTATATTTTGGTTGTCATATATTAACATAAATTGGAGAGTTTTAATCGGTTTAAAACTATTGTCTTTATTTTTTTTTCCGGGCAAATTTCCGCCACTTTTCGTTAATATGGAAACCTTAAGGTTGAGTAGGGATGAGTTGGAGTATGAATTGCTCGTGCGTGGGATTAGTGAGACAAGGACATTAACGGTACATGTTATGAGACAGGAGTTGGCAAAAAGATTGCGTAGGGAAGAAGTAGGGCAACTCGTGAACACTCCTGTTAATGCTTTAGACCCATCTTCGGAAGTAGATATTTGTTCGACAAAAATTGTACATATTCAGGAGCTTGTTGACAATTTTTCTGGAACGGGTTCAAGTTATGACTTTCAAAAAATCTGCACAAAAATTCAACATGTCATTTCCCGATTAGCGAGAATCGAGAGTAACGACGACGACATTAAAACGTCGGTACAGACACTGAATGATAGCATTCGAGCTGAAGAAGATCGACTGATTCAGAAGACGGAAGATCAAGAGGAACATCAGACACAAGCAGGAACGAAAGTAGAGCCTACAGTTAAAATAAATGCCACAGTGCCTGCTGCTAAAAGGAAACAGATTCCGGTAATGCACTGGGATATTAAATTTGATGGTAATATTCACGAGTTTAGTGTACATGCATTTTTGGAAAGGGTGAATGATTACCGTATTTCCCGTAACGTTTCTGAGAAGGAACTGTGTGATTCTGCGATAGAGCTGCTACGTGGACAAGCGCTAACGTGGTATCGGTCAGCGCGTTCAAAAATAAAATCATGGGATGATTTCGTCAGGCTGTTAAAGGAAGAATATGAACCATTTGACTACGAAGTGGCGTTGTGGGATGAAATTAGGTCACGGACACAAGGATCGGATGAATCGGTGGGTGCTTACATGGCAAGTATGGTAAATTTATTTCAGAGAATGCCGAAGCCACCTACGGAGGAGGCAAAGTTACAAGTGTTGCGCAGGAATGTGCTACCTTATTATATCCAGGGAATCGGGTTAACAGAGATCAGCTCTGTTGAACAGCTGCAGACTGTCTGTAAACAGCTTGAAAAGAATCGACTCATGGCTGAAAAATTTCAACCTCCTCCGACGAGTAAGAAAAATTTACTCGAATCGGATTTAGCTTACCATGGTCGTTCTAAAACGACAGCAGTTAATGCTGCGGATGTTCCCACCCCTTCTACTTCAGGCGGAAAATTTTCTTGCTGGAACTGCCACGAGGAGGGTCACATAGCACGGAATTGCGATAAAGACGAACGGAAGAAACACTGCTATCGCTGCGGGAAGGCGGACGTGACAACCAAGACGTGCCCCAAGTGTTCGGGAAACGCAAGGGGAGGGCACTAGATGGTCGTGTCGTGTCTTCCTCCTCATTTTCTTCGGCCAAACACTTGGAGAATGAGAGGAACTTGGCGATAGTCAATTTTATCATCTCACATGTAGGGCAAGATCAGCGTCCTTATTTAGAGATCTCAATCTTTGGGTTTAGGATTTTAGGGCTCTTGGATTCGGGAGCAACCAGGTCAATTATTGGTAGGGAAGGTTGGGAGATTCTAAAAGGAATGGATCTCAGTTTGGACAAGTCGGATGCACCAAGTTGTACGGTTGCAGACGGTAAGGAGTGTATGAGTCAGGGTTCAGTTACTGTTCCAGTTCGTCTCATGGACCAAATTAAATTAATTAAATTTTTAGTCGTTCCGGAAGTCACAAGTAGCATCATCTTAGGAATAGATTTTTGGTGCACGATGGGGATTGTGCCTGATTTAAAACGGGATGTTTGGAATTTTACGGGATTGGCGACATTAAACGTACAGAACACAATGACATCGGATTTAACAGATGAACAGCGACTACGACTACAGATGATGTTAAATGAAAATTGGGAACGGATGCCAAACAAAATCGGATGTACATCAAGGGTACAACATAAAATAGTTACTGAATCGGAGCCGGTCAAGCAGCGATATTACCCTGTTTCGCCAGCGATTCAAGTACATATCGATGCTGAACTGAAGAAGATGCTAGCGGACAATATTATAGAGCCTTCCTCAAGTGCTTGGAGCTCGCCTATACTCATGGTGCCGAAGAAGGATGGCGGCTACCGCTTCTGTGTAGACTTCAGGAGACTCAATAAGGTCACCAAAAAGGATGCGTATCCACTCCCTTACGTATCTGGAATCTTAGATCGGTTACGAGGTGCTAAGTATCTAAGTTCATTAGACATAAAATCAGCGTACTGGCAAATTCCGATGAGTGCGTGTAGTCGAGAGTTCACTGCGTTCACAATTCCGGGACGTGGACTATTCCAGTTCAAACGGATGCCATTCGGGCTCACAAATGCCCCGGCAACCTGGCAGCGTTTGATCGATGAGGTGTTGCAGGCTGACCTTGAGCCTTTCGTTTTTGTTTATCTCGACGATGTGATCGTTATCTCAGAAAGTTTCGAACAACATCTAGAAATATTGCAAAAAATTTTCGATCGACTTTTCAAAGCGGGATTGACCTTGAACAGAGATAAATGTCAGTTTTTCAGGTCGGAACTACGATACTTGGGGTATGTTGTGGATAAGCGTGGGTTAAGGGTTGATCCGGACAAGGTGAATGCCATCTTGGGGATACCGACGCCAAGTAGTGTGGCTGACGTGCGCAGTTTCTTGGGTATGGCGTCCTGGTATCGTAGGTTTGTTAAGGACTTTGCCACGATCAGTAATCCACTCACAAATCTGTTGAAGAAGAATCGGAAGTGGCACTGGACGGAAGAGTGTCAGGAATCATTTCAGAGGCTGAAGGAGTGTCTGATCTCTGCTCCAGTTTTAAATTGTCCCGATTTTTCTCAGCCCTTTGTAGTTCAAACCGACGCAAGTGGTTATGGTTTAGGTGCGGTTCTGACGCAAGTAAATTCAGATGGGGAACGCGTCATATGTTTTCTGAGTCGATCCTTGACTAAGCATGAACGCAACTATTCCACCACTGAGCGGGAGTGCCTTTCAGTCGTTTGGGCAATACAAAAACTTCGCCCCTATTTAGAAGGCTCGCGTTTCACAGTCGTCACGGATCATGCTTCGTTGACGTGGCTCATTAATTTGAAGGATCCCTCGGGTAGGTTGTGCCGTTGGGCTGTTAAGCTGCAGCAATATGACTTTGAGGTCATACACCGGAAAGGGAAGGAGCATGTGGTCCCCGACTGTCTTTCGCGTTCTGTGCCGAAAATCGACAACATTCATTTAACTGTTGCGCAACTTCCTACGACAGATAGATGGTATTCAAAAATGAAGCAAAAAGTCATCGAGAATAAATCACGGAAATTTTCTACCTGGAAGATCCATAACGATAGCTTATACAAGCATGTTCGACCTCGAAATCCCAGTCTCACTGACGAAGAGGTTGCGTGGAAAAGAGTAATTCCCAAGGACCAGCGTCAGGAAATTTTAAAATTGGTACATGATTTGCCAACATCTGGACACCCTGGCATCACTAAAACGTACAATAAGTTGAAACAGAAATATTATTGGCCCAAAATGAAGGCTGATGTTGTGGCGTACGTTAATGGATGTATCATATGCGCTGAACACAAAGTGGTACAGAAAAGTCCACCAGGGTTAATGGGGACTAGACCGCGAGTATTCCGTCCATTTCAACTCATCAGTACGGACCTAATCGGCCCATTGCCACCATCTGCAAAAGGGTACAAATATATTTTGGTTGTGTGCGATTACTTTAGTAAATTTGTGCTCACTTTTCCACTTCGGGCTGCGACAGCACCGGCAATATCTCGTTTCATGGAGGAGTACGTCTTCTTATTATTTGGCGCGCCGCAATACATCATCTGCGATAACGGGGTTCAGTTTCGCAGTGGTGAATTTCGCAATGTGTGTGCGAAATATGACGTTGCTATCCTTTTCAATGCGCTCTATCACCCGCAAAACAATCCCACCGAGAGGGTGAACAGAGTGATTAAAACCATGTTACCATCATACATTAAAGACCGTCAACAACAATGGTTTCATTATCTACCTTCAGTCACGTGTGCTATCCGTAATTTAGTTCACGAGGCCACTGGTCTCACACCATACTTTGTGAACTTTGGACGAGAGCAGATCTTGAGTGGTCGAGATTATCCGGTGGACGCTATAGATGGCCGTGGTGATATAACTTTTGACCGTGAAGAGGTGCGTGAGCAGCGACCAGCACGGTTTGTGAAAATTTACGCAGAGGTGCGTAAACGGCTGGATCAAGCGCAGACTCAAGCTAGAGCACGGTATAATCTTCGTCGGAGGCCGATGGTATATCACGAAGGACAGCAGGTTTGGCGAAAGAACTTTAAATTGTCTAGCGCAGCTGACAATTTTGCTAGTAAGTTAGCGGCTAAATACGTAGGGCCGTTTAAAATACGCAAAAAGATTTCGGACGTCACTTACGAGTTGGAGGACGTCAGTGGTAAGGAGCGTGGCATTTGGCATGTAAAGGACTTGAAACCAGGCCCTATTGATAATGATGACGAAAAGGTTTCCAATAAGGATTTGTAGTTTATTTCGACATGTTAGTTTTGTTTTGAGGCAAAATTTTAGGAATTTTCCCTCACGGGAGTTGGGGAGGGATTTGTTACGTTCTAATTTTGTCCTTCGTCCTAATTTCCTCATTTTATCCATTCCTGTCCGCGTATCTGCATTCTAACCTAAAATAGTATACTTTGTTGTAATAAATTTATCATTAATTATTTCATAGTTATATTAAATTCACTTACTCAGTTTTTCTTCTTAAACCCTGTAGCTCTTTGGTTTCAAAATTAAATAGTTCCATTTTCAGTTTATTATATTCAGTTTTATTTCATACATCTGTTTACAGTTTGACATTTGTTAATTGTTAGTAACATTGGATTGACCGCCCGTGTCGTTTTTCGTTATGCCGCCAGGTGGCGACACTATGTTAGATTTTAAAGTTGAATTGCAAATAAGTAAATTATATTTAATTATTTAGGGCAATTACTTACCATGATTCAACCATCCTATTATCCTTAGATTAACCCTATCCTATATTAAAAATTATGAATGTAATATTTCGTGTTTTATTTAAATAGTTTTGGGGTGTACTTTAAGTGCAAGGTTGAATATCTTCTCTCTCTTTTTTTCGTCTTTGAATATTCGGATTTTTACAAGTCTTAAGTGAAAAATCGGGCACTTGGTGTAAGTCGTTACAAGTGAACGGGCATCTTTTGGCGAGAGTTTTCTGAGTAGCGAGTCTTACGGCGCTTTTAAGTAATTTCGGTCGAGTGTTAAATATTCTAGTTGATTATTACCCGTGTTTGGGGGATTAGTTCGCCGAATTACATATTCCGTTGTACGGTTTTGGGTGACTTCGGTTAATTTTGGATAACCTGCGTCGGAATTCCCATGTGGGGATCAGTTTAAGTGCCCGTGGTTCGTGTCTCAACCTCTATAGACTTTCCACCATCCCGCCAAGGGCTGAAGGCATCGTCGAGTGATTATTTTCATCTACGTGCGTCTCGAAGGGTTCGAGACGGAGCTCGCCTTCACCCCGTTTCTCTTCGCCCAGACCACCAGGATCGCAACAGAGTGAGAGTTGAGGAAGGTTCCAGTCCATCTACCCTTGCGGTCCATTCTTCGTTACGGCAGAGTGCAGCTAAGTGTAACATTTCATAACTTTGGTTTGCTGAAATTTGTGCGCATCGTTTAGAACTTGAGTAAACTTGAGTCATTTTGGTTTTAAAATTTATTTACGTGGATTTTTTTTTTAAGAACTCTCATTTACAATTTTTTTTTTGGTTAATGTTAAGTAACTATTTGATTGTAGTATTTAGAGTAACAATTGTCAAAATTGAGCGCAATTTTATGGAGTTGGCAGTCAAATGTTAGTGGTATATTCTGAGCAATTGAGTTCAAGTATTTATATTTTGTTTATGGTATTTTGTACTTTTGTAAGGGGACATTTTGTCTTGAACTTGCTACTTTTGATTGTGCATTCCTTTTATTGGTACATTGTTGGTACTCACCTATCGCGTTGCACTGTTTTTCCGCGTACCCCTAATTCCGGACACCCGGTTCGCCTCTCGGTTGATCAACCTGTAGTCCGCGAAGTCGATACGCTAGGTGTGCGTTGGGTGTCCGTGCCCAGGAGGGCGCGCTACGGACAGTTCAAGGTGGAGGTTTTGTTAATTTGTCATCGCGCAAGTAGGTATCAAGCTCGGACACCGTGTGCTCCAATTTTATTACCGAGAACTCAATTTTTACGACTAACTTCGCCGAGACATTGTGCCTTTCACATTTATATTTATTATTATTATTTTTTTTACATGTGTGTACAATTCTTGCAATAGTGAACCAAATAGTTAAGTTCAACCGGATCTTTTATTTAACCAACCTTACCTCCGCACTCTCACTCCAGTCTTCAGCATTTTCAGCCATCTTTGTCCCAAGTCGCAGTCCCTGGGTCACTTACGTTTCAAGGTCACGTGTCCTGACGGCCATCACCATTTGGTTGGGTGAGCGCACTGCTCAGAATGGTGTGGCGCCCTCATTTAAAATTACGAACCCCCCGTCTCGACTGAGAAGCCGGACTCCTCACCCCTTTGCGGAAGGACGACGTCGCGTGCACGTCACAATACAAGTAGCAAAAAAATTACACTGATATGCAATATGTCAGAAAATGTTAAGATATTTTCAATTTTTGGTAAGAAAAGGATTAAATGTATTGTTAAACGAGTACATTATGTACCGGAATTAAAGGATAACTTATTCTCTGTTTTAAAATTAACTGATTTAGGACAAAAAGTTTTATTTGAGAATGGATATGCTAGAGTCTTTAATTCCGAAGGTGATGTGATAGCTACAGCTCAAAAACAATGTAGGCTTTACAGAATGAATTTTATACATCGGAATGAAAAGGAATATGCAACTGTTGCTCCAATATATTCTCCTTAAGAATGTATACAACTTTGGCATATGAGATTTGGACATTTGAATAAAGAATCGATTATGACACTTGCAAAAAGAGAATTGGTGACTGAAATTCCTACTAGTTTGAAAAATGAATATTATTTCTGCGAACCATCTATTAAAGGTAAACAAACACGATTACCATTTACCAAATCGAGTAAAACACTCAAATAGGCCACTAGAACTAATACATTCCGACGTATGCGGTCCTATTACACCAAACACACATAATGGTATGAAATACTTTGTTACTTTTATTGACGATTTTACGCTTTTTACAGTTGTATACATTATATCTCGGAAAAGCGAGGTTTTATATTGTTTCAAGCGCTATCAGGTAATGGCATCAAGCTATCCTAATCTAGAAATTTCTCAGCTACGATCAGATAGTGGAGGTGAGTACACTTCAAACGATTTTAGAGATTGTTGCAGAAAAGTTGGAATACAAATGGAACATACTGTTTGTTATACACCGCAGCAAAATGGAGTTTCGGAACGAACTAATAGAACGATACTTGATAAAGCTCGAGAAATGCTTTTTGGTAGTTATTTAGGTAAACAATATTGGGGTGAAGCAGTACAAACAGCTGTTTATTTAATGAATCGAAGTCCAAGTAATGCATTAGAACAAGATTTACAAAAGACTCTGGCTGAAATGTAGTACGAACACAAACCACACGTTAGTAAAATAAGAATTTTTGGTAGCACAACATATTCATGGATTCCAAATGAACGTCGACAGAAAATTGATTGAAAAAGTCAAAAAGGACATCTGGTAGGTTATGCACTAAACGGGTACAGAATTTTAAATAACAGAAAAATATATGTTGCACGTGATGTTATATTTTCAGAACATGAAAAACCCTTATTAATGTTACAGCCAAATAATTTAAATTCGAAAATACGTGACTACACAAGTTCAACGGAAGAAACAGAAGTGAGCAGTAACGAAAGACAAGAAATTCAAGAAAGTAATCTACAACCTGAGAGAGAAATAGAGTTAGAAGAATTTCAATAAAGAACTCCCAACACATCTCGACCTGCAAGAGATAGAAGACCTCCAGCCTGGTATAGAGACTCCAACTGGTGTAATTTAGCCTACGCACTCAACGCAGAATCTTATGTAGATGATGTACCAAATAGCATCCAGGATATTAAAGAAAGAAATGATGAAGAACAGTGGAATGCGGCAGTCAATGAAGAACTGGAATCACTCCAGAAAAATAATACATGTACATTGACCAAACTGCCGGTAGGCTGTAAACCAGTTAAATGTAGATGGCTTGTTAAGACAAAAAAAAAATGCAAATGATGATATCGTAAGATACAAAGCCAGACTGGTTGCAAAAGGGTGTTCACAAAAATGGGGATTTGGCTATAATGAAACCTTTGCTCCAGTAGCAAAAATTACAACCGTGAGAACACTTTTAGCTATAGCTAATCATAATAATTATTACATTAAACAAACAGATGTAAAGACAGCATTTTTAAATGGTGATTTAATAGAAAATATATACATGGATCAACCAGAAGGTTTTGTTAAAGACAGTAATTTGGTATGTAAATTAAATAAATTTTTATGAGAGCCTCAACTAACGCTTGCGTGTACGTCAAAATTGAAGAAAAAATTATTATATATTTTGTGCTTTTTGAAGACGATGCTCTTATTATTAGTAACTCTGAAACTACTGCAAACAATTTAATAGCAAAATTATCTGAAACTTTTGAAATGCAAATCATAGAGGAAAACAGCACATATTTGGGAATAAAAATCAACTGCAATAAAGAAGATGGTAATATAAAATTCGGTCAACAACATTATTTACAAAAATGACTAAAACGCTTTGCAATGGAAGAATACAATCGAGTATCAACTCCCATGGAACAATGAATTAAATTGGAAATATGTACAAATGAAGAGTAGTTCACAAAATGTCCCTATCGTGAACTTATTGGATATATAATATACGCAACACTTACAACAAGACCTGATTTAAGTGCATCAATAAATTATTTAGGCAGATTTCAGTCATGTGCTGCAGATACTCATTGGAAACATCTAAAGAGACTTTTAAGATACATAAAAGGAACTATTGCCTTAAAACTTGTTTTTAGAAGAAAATGTGACTAGCCAACATTAGTCGGATATGCAGATGCCGATTGGGAACTGATATAAATGATCGAAAATCTGTTTCCGGTTTTGTTTTTCAGGTATTCTGGTCTACTGTGGGATGGTCAACAATGAAACAGTCAACGGTATCACTTTCCTCTACCGAAGCTGAATACGTAGCACTTGCCAGCGCAGCAAGTGAAGCACTTTGGTACCAATATCTTCTGAATGATCTTCAAGTACGTGTGAGTCTTTCGACAAAGATATATGAAGATAATCAGTCAACTATATTTATCGCCGGTGGATCGAAAAGCAACAGAATTAAACATATCGACGTAAAACATCATTTTCTTAAACAAATTATTGAAGAAAAAAATAGAACTTCAGTACGTATCGTCACAAACAGCTCGCCGATGGACTGACAAAGGGATTGAACAATGAAAAACCACGAACATTTATAAACAGAATAGGATTGTTCAAGTGAGGGGAGGTGTTGAGAAGAAAACTTGATCAATTTAGATAATTAAAGTGTTTTCTATCAAGTAACCAGAAATAGGGCCCTATTTTGCAACTCGGTGGTTAATTTCTAACCACTGGTTAAAATTTTTATCCAATAGATATAGATTTGGCAACTAAAAATTCCTCTTTTTGTTATATGTCAACATATTTGATTGGTTAAAAAATTTAACCAATGGTTAAAAATTAACCACTAAGTTATAGAATAGGCCTCATTGTTGATAAATAAAAAAATTGTATTTTGTGTGTAAATAAGATTTGACAGAATAATAAATATATAATATAAAATACTGTCTAACATTGTTTAGAGTATGGCTTTACATATTCTTCAAAAAATACTAGACAGTTCTTCCATCTTAATCTACTTGGCCTTGCACTTCACTTTATAATTCGCCAACAAAACGCAAGCCCGCAAACGATATTGCGGATCATAGGCGAATCCCACTTCTGATGTTAGGAATAGTATGAACCACATCATACGCCCCAATTCTGTAAGAAAGTTGTTAAGTCTTAGCAACATTGCTATAGTAAATAACCAATAATAATTGCAAACGCAGAATAAAACTTGAAACTGACAGGCTTTACATTTGTTTCTATTGGATATAAATTTTAGCAACGTTGCTAAGACTTAACAACTTCCTTACAGAATTAGGCCGATTATCAGACTTTATTAATTACAATTTGAAAATATTAATTATCACAGAATGTTGTATAATCATTTCACTTTAGAGAAAAATGTTTTATACCAAAAATGATCAAGAATACGGGGATAATCTATCAATAGTAACAAACCGTATATTTAACCAGTGGTTCTCAAACGGTGGAACAAAATTATATTTTTTAAATGGCACTCTATGTAATTTTTTAGTCCTTAAATAGGATAATTTTCTGATTTCAACGATATAAATATAGCATAGGGTTGCATAACAATTATTTCGAGAAAATGGTATTAAAAACTACTAATAATGTAATATGGGTAAATGGGTTTATTACTAGCGTATTTAGGCAACAGACGGATCAATACCTGTGTAATAGCCTATTGTAATATTATAACATTATTTTTAATACCATTTTTCTCTAAATAATTGTTATACAACCCTATACCATATTTATATCGTTGAAATCAGGAAAAAATTCTCTATCTAATGGGCTAAAAAATTATATAGGGTACCATTTAAAAAATAATAATTTTGTTCTGCCACTTGAGAACCATTGGTCGAATCTTCGGTTTGTTATTATTAATAAATTAGCTCCTTATTCTTAATCATTTCTTGTATATAACATTTTTTTCTAAAGTCATTAGTTCGCCCGAAAAAAACGCTGGTTGCATTAAAGGAAACACCTTGTATATTATATATATATATATATATATATATATATATATATATATATATATATATATATATATAAATATATCATCACGGAATATTACCCATTGCTGGGTGTGCCAATCTGCTTTGTACGCAGATATCGGTAATAATGATGACATATTTGTACCGTGCGGGCGTTTACCAGGTGTCACCTCACGGGCACTCATTGCTGGGGTCAATTTTGTGCCACTTAAAATTGGAAATATTTGGCGTCGGTCGGGATCGAACCCGGCCCCAGATTCGCGACCTGACACTCAGGCACGCGGCCATATATATATATATATATATATATATATATATATATATATATATATATATATATATATATATATATATATACTTTATATCTCCCAGTTGATCCTCACGTCATCAATATCTGATGCAAGAATTACGAAACTTATCTAGCATCTTCGTCGTACAAACATTGCATATATGAGACTTTTATTCGCTATCTCATTGTCGTCCTTGTTTAGGCGGGGTATAAACTATCTCCGTCTAACCAACGGCAAAATTGAAATAGAAATTTTATTGTAACGGCGGTAACGTGTTTCATTTTCAAATATTTGAATTATTTGAATATTCATGTCATTCTGTCATTCACGTGATTTGGTGTCGATAATAATTTGTGCATTGTTTTCGTTGTGTGTTGGTAATTTTGTTAATTCTTGTTATTATACATATTGTGCATTTTGATATTGCAAAGACGGTGTTTCTAAGATGTCCGACAATTATTGCAACATAATGTTTTTGGACAATAAAAAGAGGTATGTTTAATCCATTATACTTATACCGTATTTATTAATTGGTTTATTGGTTCTAAATAACTATTTATAATTCGAATCATAATGAATATTCAATCACGAAATATGTCACTTCGGATTTTGATGAATATATATATATATATATATATATATATATATATATATATATATATATATATATATTTATAATTAAACCTAAAATATCTCGCTTATTAATACTTTTATGGCCAGTTGCACCAACAAGGCTTAAATTTTAAGTGACCCTTAAACAAAAAGAAACAAATCAAAAATTTTATAGCAATGTATACTGATTCGTTTTACATTTCATTTCGATGCAATACTGTCTATTTAAGGAACGCTTAAAATTTAAGTTACGTTGGTGCAACCGGTCATTAGTGATTTGAAGTATATAACATAAATTATAGTATTTTAACTCTATTACATTTCGGAAGTAGTTCAATATTATTACTTTCGGTTTTCGAGTAATTGATAGCAACTATTAATATTCAAATGAAACAGCCTGTATATTTTTTCAAAATTACTATACAACTGTATAAAAACAATCATATTTTACATTATTAGAAAATAGAACGGCGCATGATTAAAATATTACATTTTTATTAAATGTAGGAGGCACTGCAATACAATTTTTTGAATAAGATATTCAAAAGACATGAAATAACAGATATAATAATTAAATATCGTATTAAAGTAAATATACATCAATTTAAATATTTATTTAATTAATTTTCTTTATATTTGAAATGGGCAATGTAAAATAAATGAAATACAAAGCCTCCTACATTTAACAAAAATGTAATACTTTAATCATTCGCAATTCTATTTTTTAATACTACTACATATGATTGTTTTTATACAGTTACAAAGCAATTTCATGTACATTTTGAAATTAAAAGATGCTATCAATTACTCGAAAACCGGAAGTAATAATATTGATCTACTTCTGAAATTCTATAGAGAAGTTAATAATACTAGCATGTATGAGTATCTCAAAAACACGAAATTATTATCATAATATTTTAAATTATATTAAATTTCTTCTTTTTTTCAACGTTTAACTTTTAATTTCTAACATATAGGGAAATTACTAACTAATTTTACATTCATACAATTCTTATACATGTCCGTTAAATAATTATTTAATCTGAAATGACGTTTCATTAACATTTACCCACAAATTTTTTTAAAAAGAAATAAAAATATTCATCAGGTGAGACTTCAAACGCTGCAAACTCCTTTACAGTTATGTATTTACAAATATATTCATAAATGTATTATATATATATATATATATATATATATATATATATATATATATATATATATATATATATATATATATATATATATATGAATTCTATTTTAAACATATTTTAAAAATAAACCAGTTAAAGACAATATAGCAAAAATTCTATTTATTTGTCATGGGAAAAACACGAATATGTAATTTTTGCTGTAAATAATGTTGGTTAATATACCCGTTAGCTGGAATTAAATAGACCCACCTTCTTTATGAAGGCTAACCAGTTATTAAATTATAATTAAATTATAATAACATAAAAACACAACAAAAATCAGTTCCAGATGGATTTTCAAAGTACAAACATGTATTTTAAAGTGATAATATTATGTGCCATTTTAAATTGTGTTATATGTATAAACAGTGATACAACTGAATTATTTATACAACATCGGCCATTATACAGAATTTCGAACGCTAATTTTGCTATTCTAGATGTTGCAAATTTGACAAAGTTGTCACTAACACATTGTAGCATCCAAGATGTTGATAAAAACTCTTTTGAAAATATGAAGAAACTTGTTACACTGGATATATATTTTAATGATATTGTGAAATTTGATGTAAATACATTTCAACATACTCCTAATCCAGAAAAGTTGTTATTATCATCAAATAAATTGGAAAGAATTGACAATGGATTATTTGCGAATTTAATTAATTTGAATTTTTTAAACTTATTTAATAATAACATAGAATATATTGGAAGCAATGCATTCCAAGATTTGCAATCACTTGAACAACTATTCTTGAGTTACAACAGAATATCACAATTTGATGCTAATATATTTGCTTTTAATCAAAAATTGCAGAGATTAGAAATTTCAAAAAACAAATTAAGAGTTATACCAAAAACATTATTTTTAAATTTATATTCACTTAAAAAACTTCGTATTGAAGACAATCAAATTGAAGAAATAGACAAGGACTTATTTTCGAATTTATCACACCTTCAAAATCTATCAATATCCGGCACCTTTTTACTCAATATTGAAAAAGGGACATTCGACAAAAATATCAAACTGAAGTACTTAAGGTTAATGGGTAACAACATAGAAAAATTAGAAAATGGATTATTTCAAAACTTATCAGAACTGCGGGAGCTATTTTTGTTTAACAATAAAATTTGAAGAATTGGCAAGAATGTCTTCCCGAAAACTACATCTCCTTTGGAATTAAACACACAGGAGAACTATCTCGAAACTATGAATGATTCAATCTCTGATTTGAATTTAAGATCATTAGATATTGGTCTGAATCCGCTAATTTGTGATTGTAGAATGAAGTCAGTGTTTGACATTTGGTTTGAAGTACAGAGCCTGTATAGAGACCCTCAATGCTATCAACCAATTCATCTGCGTGATAGGTATTGGTTAGATTTAAATTCAACCGATTTTAATTGTGGTAAGATTTTGTAATATAGACTAAAAAATATGAATCTAATATAATTATATTGTTATTATTTCAGAACTGGAAGTATCAGTCTCAAAAATTTAGAAAATATAAATATTCAAACTGTAAAGTAAATAATGAAAAATATAAATAATTAATTTTTTCTAGAATATATTTTATATCTCAATTACTCTTAATAAATACCTCGAAATAAAATTAATGTAGTTTTCAATATCATGATCTAATTTGATTTCATTATAATATTTTCAAAAAATTATTTTGACTGACTTATAGAATAATGCTAAAGTTATTATATCTAAAACATAAATTATACTTTTTAATATTTATTAATTTATAGATTATTTTAAAATTAATAGTCTTCCGATTCCATGTTATCTAATTTATTTTCCACTCTTTTACTTTTGTCACAGTTAGAAGTAGTCTCAATAAGCCAATGGACATTATATACGGAATGTAGTGGCGGATTTAGAAAATTATAATAGGTTGGGGGGGGGGGGGTGGAGAGAGGTGGGGGTACTAAATTTCAAAAAAACTAATATTAAATATTGTAACGTTTTTATTTATTTGGCTGAAGTGTAAAAATTAAAGAATTATTATTATTTACAATAGATGTTTATTAAAACGATAAATAAATATTTAAGAGATAATAACAATGACGATTACTAATATTAAACTAATATTAAAAACTAAAACTATTATGATTACCCCTTAACCTTAAAATTAATTTTAACAAAAACTAAACACGTATTTCGAGAACTAAGTTGTCATCATCAGTAGTACAATAAGTGAAAGTTAAATAGAGTAGTCAAGATTACTCAACATGTCAACCATGCCATATTAGTTAAATCAGAATATTATAATAGAGTAAATTATCAATTAAATAACGGACCTTACACCCAAGTAAACAAAAATCCATTACCTAAAATGCCCAGAGAATATAAAAACACCCTTAAAAACTGCCCAAATTTAGTCACTAAAGATATAAATTTTAAATTTGACGTTTCAAACCCAGTAGTTCCGAAAATGTACTGTCTTCCAAAAATTTATAAACCAGGTAATTCAGTAAGACCTGTAGTTTCTGGCATAAATTCACCAACTTATTTACTTTCAAAGTGGTTAGTCAATGAATTTAGTAGTTTTCCAAATCAACCGCAAACATTTTCCGTACAAAATTCATTACAATTCATCGATAAAGTTAAAGATATTACATTAGATAAAAGCGAAATATTGGTTTCTTTTGACGTGAGTTCTTTATTTCCAAGTGTACATATCCCGGAAACTTTCGAATATTTGAAAACATTTTTAGAAAATAACGACTTGGAGGATTCAAAAATTAATGAGTATTCAAAACTTACTGAACTTTGTTTGAAGCAAAATTACTTTCAAGTAAATAATAAATATTACCACCAAAATGAAAGCACAGTTATGGGAAATAGTTTATCACCATTATTATTTATGAGTAATTTCGAAATTGAATTTAAGAAAAACAACAAATATTTTCCTAGAATTTGGATTAGATATGTAAATGATATTTTTGCCATAGTTAATAACTGCGATTTGAATATATTTCTGGACAGTTTAAATTCAGTTTTCCCATCAATTAAATTTACAATCGAAAAAGTAACCAATGAACAGTTACCATTTTTGATGAGAGTGAAACTAGCGGCCGATTCCCAGCGGCCGATTTGATGAGTAAAATACCTTGGACAGCCCTGGCCCCCTGGCGTCACAAACTCGTAATTGCTGCAAAGCTGTGTTTCCTTATAAAATTCAAGTAATATTATCAGGGATAGTTACCAACACGTCCCTTAATAAACAACCACGCCGGTAATATTAACTGTAATAAAACCATATTTACAAGGGGTGTTCTACACACATCCCTCAATAAAAAACAACAACGAAATTTAAAATTTTCAGGGGATGAGAGTATCTTTTACCACTTTAAATGACTTAATACACGGCTATTATAACATTGGCCAAGTTCACCCACCCTTAATGCCGGTAATATTAACTGTAATAAAACCATATTTACAAGGGATATTCCACACACATCCCTCAATAAAAAACCACAACGAAATTTAAAAATTTCAGGGGATGAGGATATCTGTTACCACTTTAAATAACTTAATACACGACTATTATAACATTGGCAAATTTCACCTACCCTTAATGCCGGTAATATTAACTGTAATAAAACCATTTTTACAAGGGATGTTCAACACACAACCCGCAATAAAAAGCCACAAAAAAATTTAAAAAATTTCAGGGGTTGAGGGTAACTTATACAACTTTATATTACTTAATACACGGCAATTATAACATTGGCAAATTTCACCTACCCTTAATGCCAGTAATATTAACTGTAATAAAACTATATTTACAAGGGATGTTCTACGCACATCCATCAATAAAAAACCACAACGAAATTTAAAAATTTCAGGGGATGAGGGTATCTTTGACCACTTTAAATTACTTATTACACGACTATTATAACATTAACCAAGTTCACCCACCCTTAATGTCGGTAATATTAACTGTAATAAAACCATATTTACAAGGGATGTTCTACACAGATCCATCAATAAAAAACCATAACGAAATTTAAAAATTTCAGGGGATGTGGGTATCTTTGACCACTTTAAATTACTTAATACACGACTATTATAACATTAACCAAGTTCACCCACCCTTAATGCCGGTAATATTAACTGTAATAAAACCATATTTACAAGGGACGTTCTACACACATCCATCAATAAAAAACCACAACGAAATTTAAAAATTTCAGGGGATGGGGGTATCTTTGACCAGTTTAAATTACTTAATACACGACTATTATAACATTGGCCAAGTTCACCCACCCTTAATGTCGGTAATATTAACTGTAATAAAACCATATTTACAAGGGATGTTCTACACGCATCCATCAATAAAAAACCACAACGAAATTTAAAAATTTCAGGGGATGAGGGTATCTTTGACCACTTTAAATTACTTAATACACGACTATTATAACATTGGCCAAGTTCACCCACCCTTAATGCAGGTAATATTAACTGTAATAAAACCATATTTACAAGGGATGTTCAACACATAACCCTCAATAAAAAGCCACAAAAAAATTTAAAAATTTCAGGGGATGTGGGTAACTTATACAACTTTATATAACTTAATACACGGCAATTATAACATTGGCAAATTTCACCTACCCTTAATGCCAGTAATATTAACTGTAATAAAACTATATTTACTACGGATGTTCTACACACATCCATAAATAAAAAACCACAACGAAATTTAAAAATTTCAGGGGATGAGGGTATCTTTCACCACTTTGAATTACTTATTACACGACTATTATGACATTAACCAAGTTCACCCACCCTTAATGTCGGTAATATTAACTGTAATAAAACCATATTTACAAGGGATGTTCTACACACATCCATCAATAGGAAACAACAACGAAATTTAAAAATTTCAGGGGATGGGGGTATCTTTGACCACTTTAAATTACTTAATACACGACTATTATAACATTAACCAAGTTCACCCACCCTTAATGCCGGTAATATTAACTGTAATAAAACCATATTTACAAGGGATGTTCTACACGCATCCATCAATACAAAACCACAACGAAATTTCAAAATTTCAGGGGATGGGGGTATCTTTGACCAGTTTAAATTACTTAATACACGACTATTATAACATTGGCCAAGTTCACCCACCCTTAATGCCGGTAATATTAACTGTAATAAAACCATATTTACAAGGGATGTTCTACACACATCCATCAATAAAAAACCACAACGAAATTTAAAAATTTCAGGGGATGAGGGTATCTTTGACCACTTTAAATTACTTATTCCCGTTTGCACCGATATTACTTATTTGTTCCCCTTAGTCAAGCGCCCCTTAGTTGGTAAGTTGCCCTTGATCTTAAATGGTTTGCACGGATGGAATACAGTTGTCGCTTACATAAGGGTAGCTTGAAAGAAGTATAAGAAGAAATTCTAGTAACTTTTCATTTTCGTATTATATTATTCTAGTAATTAATTTGTCAAATGTGATTGGACATGTTAAAAACCGGGGGAGGGAAACCAATTCCTATTGAAAGTGTTGTATTGGATATCCTTAATACAAAAATTATAAGAGGTTTTGAAAATATATTTGACGGTGGTAATATTAAGGTTTGTGATATCAATATACGAGTATTATACACAGTAAATATTGTACATTTTAAATTATTTTACAATATCATATCATCGAGTGCCAGAGAACCAACGAGCTCTATCGATATTATGGCCGTATTATGGTGAAAACAATAAATCTAAATCTGTAAAAAAACTGACATCTATTTTTGTTGATCAATATTTACAAATATACATATTTTTCAAAGTGTATATTTGCCGCGGAATTCCAAAATTTATGAAGTTTATAACCTCCAAATCAACATCCACGCATCCACCATATCTAATTCCAAATCACTATCCACTTTCATCTGTAGAAAATCAACATATTATTTCTACATAAACAAACAATTATTAAATTACTGGATAGGCCTGAAAATGCTATATTTATTTTAAGGGTACCTCTAAGTGTCACCTGAACTGCAGCTTAAATTTAAGGAGCGCTGACGTGATTTAAGGGGTCTTTATAAATTGGTGTAATACACTTATTTTGATAAGGGGTTCTTAAAATTTAAGTATAATCGGTGCAAACGGCCATTAATACACGACTATTATAACATTGGCCAAGTTCACCCACCCTTAATGTCGGTAATATTAACTGTAATAAAACCATATTTACAAGGGATGTTCTACACACATCCATCAATAAAAAACCACAACGAAAATTAAAAATTTCAGGGGATGAGGGTAACTTATACAACTTTATATTACTTAATACACGACAATTATAACATTGGCAAATTTCACCTACCCTTAATGCCGGTAATATAAACTGTAATAAAACCATATTTACAAGGGTTGTTCTACACACATCCATCAATAAAAAACCACAACGAAATTTAAAAATTTCAGGGGATGAGGGTATCTTTGACCACTTTAAATTACTTATTCCCGTTTGCACCGATATTACTTATTTGTTCCCCTTAGTCAAGCGCCCCTTAGTTGGTAAGTTGCCCTTGATCTTAAATGGTTTGCACGGATGGAATACAGTTGTCGCTTACATAAGGGTAGCTTGAAAGAAGTATAAGAAGAAATTCTAGTAACTTTTCATTTTCGTATTATATTATTCTAGTAATTAATTTGTCAAATGTGATTGGACATGTTAAAAACCGGGGGAGGGAAACCAATTCCTATTGAAAGTGTTGTATTGGATATCCTTAATACAAAAATTATAAGAGGTTTTGAAAATATATTTGACGGTGGTAATATTAAGGTTTGTGATATCAATATACGAGTATTATACACAGTAAATATTGTACATTTTAAATTATTTTACAATATCATATCATCGAGTGCCAGAGAACCAACGAGCTCTATCGATATTATGGCCGTATTATGGTGAAAACAATAAATCTAAATCTGTAAAAAAACTGACATCTATTTTTGTTGATCAATATTTACAAATGTACATATTTTTCAAAGTGTATATTTGCCGCGGAATTCCAAAATTTATGAAGTTTATAACCTCCAAATCAACATCCACGCATCCACCATATCTAATTCCAAATCACTATCCACTTTCATCTGTAGAAAATCAACATATTATTTCTACATAAACAAACAATTATTAAATTACTGGATAGGCCTGAAAATGCTATATTTATTTTAAGGGTACCTCTAAGTGTCACCTGAACTGCAGCTTAAATTTAAGGAGCGCTGACGTGATTTAAGGGGTCTTTATAAATTGGTGTAATACACTTATTTTGATAAGGGGTTCTTAAAATTTAAGTATAATCGGTGCAAACGGCCATTAATACACGACTATTATAACATTGGCCAAGTTCACCCACCCTTAATGTCGGTAATATTAACTGTAATAAAACCATATTTACAAGGGATGTTCTACACACATCCATCAATAAAAAACCACAACGAAAATTAAAAATTTCAGGGGATGAGGGTAACTTATACAACTTTATATTACTTAATACACGACAATTATAACATTGGCAAATTTCACCTACCCTTAATGCCGGTAATATAAACTGTAATAAAACCATATTTACAAGGGTTGTTCTACACACATCCATCAATAAAAAACCACAACGAAATTTAAAAATTTCAGGAGATGAGGGTATCTTTGACCACTTTAAATTACTTAATACACGACTATTATAACATTGGCCAAGTTCACCCACCCTTAATGTCGGTAATATTAACTGTAATAAAACCATATTTACAAGGGATGTTCTACACGCATCCATCAATAGAAAACCACAACGAAATTTAAAAATTTCAAGGGATGAGGGTATCTTTGACCACTATAAATTACTTAATACACGACTATTATAACATTGGCCAAGTTCACCCACCCTTAATGCCGGTAATATTAACTGTAATAAAACCATATTTACAAGGGATGTTCTACACACGTCCATCAATAAAAAACCACAACGAAAATTTAAAATTTCAGGGGATGAGGGTATCTTTGACCACTTTGAATTACTTATTACACGACTATTATAACATTAACCAAGTTCACCCACCCTTAATGTCGGTAATATTAACTGTAATAAAACCATATTTACAAGGGATGTTCTACACACATCCATCAATAAAAAACCACAACGAAATTCAAAAATTTCAGGGGATGGGGGTATATTTGACCACTTTAAATTACTTAATACACGACTATTATAACATTAACCAAGTTCACCCACCCTTAATGTCGGTAATATTAACTGTAATAAAACCATATTTACAGGGGATGTTCTACACACATCCATCAATAAAAAACCACAACGAAAATTAAAAATTTCAGGGGATGAGGGTAACTTATACAACTTTATATTACCTAATACACGGCAATTATAACATTGGCAAATTTCACCTACCCTTAATGCCAGTAATATTAACTGTAATAAAACTATATTTACAAGGGATGTTCTACACACATTTATCAATAAAAAACCACAACGAAATTTTAAAATTTCAGGGGATGAGGGTATCTTTGACCACTTTAAATTACTTAATACACGACTATTATAACATTAACCAAGTTCACCCACCCTTAATGTCGGTAATGTTAACTGTAATAAAACCATATTTACAGGGGATGTTCTACACACATCCATCAATAAAAAACCACAACGAAAATTAAAAATTTCAGGGGATGAGGGTAACTTATACAACTTTATATTACCTAATACACGGCAATTATAACATTGGCAAATTTCACCTACCCTTAATGCCAGTAATATTAACTGTAATAAAACTATATTTACAAGGGATGTTCTACACACATTTATCAATAAAAAACCACAACGAAATTTTAAAATTTCAGGGGATGAGGGTATCTTTGACCACTTTAAATTACTTATTACACGACTATTATAACATTAACCAAGTTCACCCACCCTTAATGTCGGTAATATTAACTGTAATAAAACCATATTTACAAGGGATGTTCAACACACAACCCTCAATAAAAAGCCACAAAAAGGGGATGAGGGTAACTTATACAACTTTATATTACTTAATACACTACAATTATAGCATTGGTAAATTTCACCTTATCTTAATGCCGGTAATATTAACTGTAATAAAACTATATTTACAAGGGCAAGTTGGCAAAAAGACGAAGCAAATACAAATATATATATATATATATATATATATAACAAAAAAGGTCCACCTTATGTAATAAATTATAATAGACTGGAAACAATTAATATGAATACAGGTAAACCAAGAAGTTGGCAAAAAGACATGAAGCAAATACAAATAACAAAAAAGGTCCTCCTTATGTATTAAATCATATTACACCGGAAACAATTAATATGAATATAGGTAAACCAAGAAGTTGGCAAAAAGACATGAAGCAAATACATATATATATATATATATATATATATATATATATATATATATATATATATATATATATATATATATATATATATATATATATAGACTGGCCTGATTGGGACAACCGGGAAACATATACACATTATGAACTCTTGTGCTGTAGATGCATAATAACAGTTGTAACAATATGGACATTTAAAAATTAGATGACGTAAGTTAAATTAACCAAACTAATGTTTGAAAGGTTTCCAGTAGAATGACGAAAAAAGAATTCGCTTGAATAGAAAATGAATAAAGATCCATTAAGTTATGAATGTTTAGTTAAAATATTTGGCAAATCACAAAAAAAAAATCAAAGTTGAACTATATGGCGCTGGGGGACCTTTCCTTATGCAAGGAACTGATAATTTGTGGTGCGATACAGATTCATCTTCATATAACAATTTATTGCTCTTTACAGATTTTGTTTTTAAACTATTTGATTTTATTAAAGTATCCATTATCCACATTCGAATTTTTGCCATGTCATTTTCGGAAAATAAAACTCTATTTGTTGAACAAATAATATAGGCCCAAGTACAAATATGAACCCCACAGTTCGAGCCAACTCCATTTTTACTTCTTTGGGATGGTATATCTGTAAGATTAAAGACTGTCCATTCACCAGGTACAATGTTTTCCTTTTTAACATTAACAAATTGTTCATTAATAAAACGTGTTACATGATTAAGTATATTTGAGGATAATATACCATGTAAGGAATCTATGTAACAGATATATTTTAATTTTAGAATGACACAAATTAGAACCCAATGGTTATTATTCAAATTAATAGGTATAAGCCATATATCGTGATTTAGAGCGTCTACCATTTGTGCCCATTTACTTAAAGAAAAATTTCTTCCTAATTGGAGTTTTGTCATAAAAAAAGTGTCAAATATTAAAAATTTCATTAAATTATTTTGGGAAGAGACTACAGAAAAAAAAGAATTGATAATATCATCATACAGCCACTGGTCTGAACGTAGTGAATTTAATATATTTAAATTTAGTACGTGTCCATATACGTTGTAACTTTTTTCAGTAAGCTTTGGATATTCTTTATAATGTGCCCATGGTGCTTGAACGGATGCGGAATCATATAACATTTTAAAGTTATTGTTATCCTTAAAAACAGGGGAACCAGGTTTCGCCCACACTTCCTCACACAAAGTTATGTTTAGGCTATCATTGTTTAAATTTGTAGATATATCATTATTATGTTTGGCATGATTTCTCTTTCTATTTGACAAACTGTATATTGCACGATATCTTTTACAATTCTTTTTACTTCCGTTTTTACTTAAAGAAAGTTGATGATCTGTTATTCGTCCTTTTAAAAGACTTTCCATTTTATTTACAAATCTTGGTACTTGTCTGCGTAATTTGCCACCAAAAACATCTTTTTTTACAATTTTAAACCAGTTTTCCACATAAGCATTGCAATCTTTTCTGATTCCAAATTTTTTTATAATAATACCTGATAAAATGGGTAAGAAAGGTAAAAAATCATTTAACAAATATTTTATAAATTCTGGAAAATAATATTCATTTTTTATTGTAGTATAATCCAAACAGTGACCAGTTGACATTTCAAATTCAATTTTTTGAAAATATATATAAAACGGTGACTTTTTTCGTAACGAAGTGGCTTCGGTTTTTGTAATTATTTTAGAAATACAACCGGAAATCTTATGATACACATTAGTGCTGCATTCGACATACTCAAGTGCTTCTGAAAAGTCAACCGTTTTAAATGACTGACCAAAAACTATTAGTATACATCTCCAAAATTCAGTAGTATTCAAAATATTGTCTGAATGAATTAAAACTGCGATGACATATTTGCACATTCGCCTTAGTTGTTTATTTTTGGTTAAACAATTAATTTTTTGGGACGCAGCATGCATAAAATACGTAGAACATACATGTATTATTGTAAGGTGATCTATTGTATTACATAGGGAAATATGTTCCCAACATAATTGTATTTTAATAAATCTAATTTATTAAAAGAAAGTAACACTGATTGCACCAAGACCATACTAAAATCTGTTTCAATTTTAGAAATAATAGGTTTCTTTGCACGGAAAATAGAACTTAAATCGTACAGAAAAGAAGACAAAAAAAATTGAATTGCGGGAATGTTATGCGAAGAAGATATATATTCAGAAATCGGTAAAGGAGATATATTTTGCTGGTGAAGAACTAAGGCATAATAATATATTTTCTTTTTAATCCAAGGGGGGCGAGCGACAATACTGCCTGTTGAATCTAAATATAAAAATATTGGATTTTTCTTTAAAGAAATTAAATACCGCAGCTGCTGTTTCGTTTGCAAACGAACAAAAAAACGGTCATATCCCAAATCTTGAATATATCCTTTCAAATATTTTCCGTCCCAATTATTTGATAATTTTTGAGATGTTTGCAATTTTATTAAATTTTGAAACAAATCTCTATCAAGGTCTTCGGCCTTTGTTGTTTCGCTTGATATTTTTTTTAGAATATTCAAAGAAGGTGCGTTGTTTAAATTTCCCTTTCGGAGAATAGCAACATTGGCTTTACCTATTTGCTGAAAACGAACAACGCTCGGCGCGTTAATTTTAAGCTGTTCTCCTAATTCTTTTCTCCTCTCACCCGATATAAACCGTGCATGCCTTTCTTTATAATGTCTAATTTTTCCTTCTTGTATTACCGATACAACAACACTATCGGCTAATAAATCGTTCCTTGTGAAAAATTTAAATTTTGCACAACTGCTATGTTTGCAGTTTGCATAGGCAACAAATGTGTACTTAACTGTTTTCCGATTTGATATGGCACATTTATGCCACTTAAAAGACAAAACGCAAATGGGGTATACTACTGCGAAATAATCATTAAAATCATTTGTCCATCCACGCTTCAATCTCTTTTGTCCATAAAAATATTTTTCCCAGAATTTTTTTGGAATGATAATTTTATTACAATACTTTGTGTTATTGCCTTTCGTAGAATTACAAGAAGAAATACTTTTGTCATGAATTGAATTTGTAGAATTATTTGTATTATTACCATTAAGAGAAGAGCCAATGGATGGCAGTTTTGATGATATATCAAACTCAGGTGGAGCCGAAAATAAATTCCGTTTCACGGTCATCAAGTTCGGTATTTGCGGTGTTAATTGATTGATATATGATTTCAATGAGATTTTACAATTTTCGGGAGTAACAGTCTCAATAGGAGATAAATTAATAATAAAACTTTTATGTTCATTTATTGGCGTAGATGAGACTGTATTATGTTTTGAAGATAATTTTTTACGAACATTCTTAACCATTTTCGTTGTATCGGTAGACTTATTTTGAATTTCCATTTTACAATACATGTATAATAACAATCTGTTTTTTAGAGAATTTTTTATTTTCATTAATTTACAAACATGAACATATATACCGCAATCAGAATAAATTGAAGCATTCTGAAACATTGTCAAAGAAATGTTGTTATCTGCTATACATTGACGAAATTTATACAACAACGATATTTGGCGTTTCATTTTTAATAGTATGTATGTATAATGAATATGAGTAATAAAACGAAGTTTAATAAAAAAATAGAAAACTTTTATATAAATTCTGGAATAGCTTAATAGCAATGACACAATTAAGCTAAGCCTCCTTCGACAACAAAACAGCTAATCCTAGGCAAGAGATACTAAATAATTAAAAAACAAATAAAACGACTAAATGCGTTAATGACAAAAAAAATGTAGAAAAATAATATGTAATACTAACAAATAGATTAAACATACAAATATAACCAAATTATAAGACTTGATATCCAAAAAGTAAATTATAATAATAATAATAAAGCTAACGAATAAGGATAAACCTTACAAAAAATATTAGTCGGAACTTGGTCCGCAAAAACCAGAAAAAGAAAAATAAATGGAAAAGAAAAACCTAAACCCAGAATAAAAATTTTCAGAGCAAAAATAGCCACAGAACGTATTTCCAATTGAAAACAGAAAATCTGAAAATTAAGAAAATACAACGCTTTTCAGCAACTTAGAGAATAATCTTAAGACAACCAACCGATACCCGAACTGTAAACTGCAACATATGCAAGCCAAGCAGCTAATGAACAAACTACTGCGTAGTGCACGCATGCGTGAAAAGTATACAGACGCCACGGCGTGGCGGTGCAGAACGCTGAAGATACATGTATGTTCCAAGCGCTCGCAAAACGCAAAACCCGGGTCGTTGTATTAGTTTTTAAAATAAGTTAAAAGACAAACCGAAGTCGAGCCGCATGTGGTAATGACAATATGAAATTCCAACAAAGAAACTTCAGGAGCAAATAAGGCAGTTATGTTGAATTACCATTAAGAATATAGTTTTATTAAAATTGTTAATAAGTATTTACATAAATTAAACTCATGCATACAATTTGTTCCAAGTAACACTCATTCCATGATAATCTCATTATCTCAATTATTTATTCAGGATGATAGGTATATTGAAAAAACCTTGAGTTGTGGTTTTATTACAGTGAATATTTCTAGTATTACGTTGTTAAAATTAACTTATTCGCCTCTTGAATGTATAATATAATGCTTAAGTTTTATTTTAAACATAGAATACTGAGCAACACCTGTAATTATGCTTTATTTCTGAGTAAGTTTATATCGAAGTTCTTTCTTTCCTAGATTTAAAAAATCAAATAAAATATACATTCATCTTAATCTACTAATTATATCGAAGTCCTTAATTGGATTTCTAATCAAATTGGATTTAAGTAAATGCTATTTATTAAGAAATATGTGTTGAACATCCTTGAAAATTTGGTTTTATTACAATTAATATTACCGGCATTAAGGGTGGGTGAACTTGGCCAATGTTATAATAGTCGTGTATTAAGTAATTTAAAGTGGTCAAAGATACCCCCATCCCCTGAAATTTGTAAATTTCGTTGTGGTTTTTTTATTGATGGATGTGTGTAGAACATCCCCTGTAAATATGGTTTTATTACAGTTAATATTACCGACATTAATGGTGGGTAAACTGGGCCAATGTTATAATAGTCGTGTATTAAGTAATTTAAAGTGGTCAAAGATACCCCCATTCCCTGAAATTTTTAAATTTCGTTGTGGTTTTTTATTGATGGATGTGTGTAGAACATCCCCTGTAAATATGGTTTTATTACAGTTAATATTACCGACATTAAGGGTGGGTAAACTGGGCCAATGTTATAATAGTCGTGTATTAAGTAATTTAAAGTGGTCAAAGATACCCCCATTCCCTGAAATTTTTAAATTTCGTTGTGGTTTTTTATTGATGGATGTGTGTAGAACATCCCTTGTAAATATGGTTTTATTACAGTTAATATTACCGGCATTAAGGGTGGGTGAACTTGATTAATGTTATAATAGCCGTGTATTAAGTAATTTAAAGTGGTCAAAGATACCCACATCCCCTGAAATTTTTAAATTTCGTTATGGTTTTTTATTGATGGATGTGTGTAGACCATCCCTTGTAAATATGGTTTTATTACAGTTAATATTACCGACATTAAGGGTGGGTGAACTTGGTTAATGTTATAATAGTCGTGTAATAAGTAATTTAAAGTGGTCAAAAATACCCTCATCCCCTGAAATTTTTAAATTTCGTTGTGGTTTTTTATTGATGGATGTGTGTAGAACATCCCTTGTAAATATAGTTTTATAACAGTTAATATTACCGGCATTAAGGGTAGGTGAAATTTGCCAATGTTATAATAGTCGTGTATTAAGTTATTTAAAGTGGTAAAAGATATCCTCATCCCCTGAAATTTTTAAATTTCGTTGTGGTTTTTTATTGAGGGATGTGTGTGGAATATCCCCTGTAAATATGGTTTTATTACAGTTAATATTACTGGCATTAAGGGTGGGTGAACTTGGCCAATGTTATAATAGTCGTGTATTAAGAAATTTAAAGTGGTCAAAGATACCCTCATCTCCTGAAATTTTTAAATTTCGTTGTGGTTTTTTATTGATGGATGTGTGTAGAACATCCCCTGTAAATATGGTTTTATGACAGTTAATATTACCGACATTAAGGGTGGGTGAACTTGGCCAATGTTATAATAGTCGTGTAATAAGTAACTTAAAGTGGTCGAAGATACCCTCATACCCTGAAATTTTTAATTTTCGTTGTGGTTTTTTATTGATGGATGTGCGTAGAACATCCCTTGTAAATATGGTTTTATTACAGTTAATATTACCGACATTAAGGGTGGGTGAACTTGGCCAATGTTATAATAGTCGTGTATTAAGTAATTTAAAGTGGTCAAAGATACCCTCATCCCCTGAAATTTTTAAATTTCGTTGTGGTTTTCTATTGATGGATGCGTGTAGAACATCCCTTGTAAATATGGTTTTATTACAGTTAATATTACCGACATTAAGGGTGGGTGTACTTGGCCAATGTTATAATAGTCGTGTATTAAGTAAATTAAAGTGGTCAAAGATACCCTCATCCCCTGAAATTTTTAAATTTCGTTGTGGTTTTTTATTGATGGATGTGTGTAGAACATCCCTTGTAAATATGGTTTTATTACAGTTAATATTACCGGCATTAAGGGTGGGTGAACTTGGTTAATGTTATAATAGTCGTGTATTAAGTAATTTAAACTGGTCAAAGATAGCCCCATCCCCTGAAATTTTTAAATTTCGTTGTGGTTTTGTATTGATGGATGTGTGTAGAACATCCCTTGTAAATATGGTTTTATTACAGTTAATATTACCGGCATTAAGGATGGGTGAACTTGGTTAATGTAATAATAGTCGTGTATTAAGTAATTTAAAGTGGTCAAAGATACCCCCATCCCCTGAAATTTTTAAATTTCGTTGTTGTTTTTTATTGATGGATGTGTGTAGAACATCCCTTGTAAATATGGTTTTATTACAGTTAATATTACCGACATTAAGGGTGGGTGAACTTGGTTAATGTCATAATAGTCGTGTAATAAGTAATTCAAAGTGGTGAAAGATACCCTCATCCCCTGAAATTTTTAAATTTCGTTGTGGTTTTTTATTGACGGATATGTGTAGAACATCCCTTGTAAATATAGTTTTATTACAGTTAATATTACTGGCATTAAGGGTAGGTGAAATTTGCCAATGTTATAATTGCCGTGTATTAAGTAATATAAAGTTGTATAAGTTACCCTCATCCCCTGATATTTTTAAATTTTTTTGTGGCTTTTTATTGAGGGTTATGTGTTGAACATCCCTTGTAAATATGGTTTTATTACAGTTAATATTACCGGCATTAAGGGTGGGTGAACTTGGCCAATGTTATAATAGTCGTGTATTAAGTAATTTAAAGTGGTCAAAGATACCCTCATCCCCTGAAATTTTTAAAATTCGTTGTGGTTTTTTATTGACGGATGTGTGTACAACATCCCTTGTAAATATAGTTTTATTACAGTTAATATTACTGGCATTAAGGGTAGGTGAATTTTGCCAATGTTATAATTGCCGTGTATTAAGTAATATAAAGTTGTATAAGTTACCCTCAACCCCTGAAATTTAAAAAAAAATTGTGGCTTTTTATTGAGGGTTGTGTGTTGAACATCCCTTGTAAATATGGTTTTATTACAGTTAATATTACCGGCATTAAGGGTTGGTGAAATTTGCTAATGTTATAATAATAGTCGTGTATTAAGTAATTTAAAGTGGTCAAAGATACCCTCATCCCCAGAAATTTTTAAATTTCGTTGTTGTTTTCTATTGATGGATGCGTGTAGAACATCCCTTGTAAATATGGTTTTATTACAGTTAATATTACTGACATTAAGGGTGGGTGAACTTGGCCAATGTTATAATAGTCGTGTATTAAGTAATATAAAGTTGTATAAGTTACCCTCATCCCCTGAAATTTTTAATTTTCGTTGTGGTTTTTTATTGATGGATGTGTGTAGAACATCCCTTATAAATATGGTTTTATTACAGTTAATATTACCGACATTAAGGGTGGGTGAACTAGGCCAATGTTATAATAGTCGTGTATTAAGTAATTTAAAGTGGTCAATGATACCCTCATCCCCTGAAATTTTTAAATTTCGTTCTGGTTTTTTATTGATGGATGTGTGTGGAACATCCCTTGTAAATATGGTTTTATTACAGTTAATATTACCTGCATTAAGGGTGGGTGAACTTGGCCAATATTATAATAGTCGTGTATTAAGTAATTTAAACTGGTCACAGATACCCCCATCCCCTGAAATTTTTAAATTTCGTTGTGGTTTTTTATTGAGGGTTATGTGTTGAACATCCCTTGTAAATATGGTTTTATTACAGTTAATATTACCGGCATTAAGGGTGGGTGAACTTGGCCAATGTTATAATAGTTGTGTATTAAGTAATTTAAAGTGGTCAAAGATACCCTCATCCCCTGAAATTTTTAAATTTCGTTGTGTTTTTTTATTGACGGATGTGTGTACAACATCCTTTGTAAATATAGTTTTATTACAGTTAATATTACCTGCATTAAAAGTGGGTGAACTTGGCCAATGTTATAATAGTCGTGTATTAAGTAATTTAAACTGGTCAAAGATACCCCCATCCCCTGAAATTTTTAAATTTCGTTGTGGTTTTTTATTGATGGATGTGTGTAGAACATCCCTTGTAAATATGGTTTTATTACAGTTAATATTACCGGCATTAAGGGTGGGTGAACTTGGTTAATGTTATAATAGTCGTGTATTAAGTAATTTAAAGTGGTCAAAGATACCCACATCCCCTGAAATTTTTAAATTTCGTTATGGTTTTTTATTGATGGATGTGTGTAGAACATCCCTTGTAAATATGGTTTTATTACAGTTAATATTACCGACATTAAGGGTGGGTGAACTTGGTTAATGTTATAATAGTCGTGTAATAAGTAATTTAAAATGGTCAAAGATACCCTCATCCCCTGAAATTTTTAAATTTCGTTGTGGTTTTTTATTGATGGATGTGTGTAGAACATTTCTTGTAAATATAGTTTTATTACAGTTAATATTACTGGCATTAAGGGTAGGTGAAATTTGCCAATGTTATAATTGTCGTGTATTAAGTAATATAAAGTTGTATAAGTTACCCTCATCCCCTGAAATTTTTTTAATTTTTTTGTGGCTTTTTATTGCGGGTTGTGTGTTGAACATTTCTTGTAAAAATGGTTTTATTACAGTTAATATTACCGGCATTAAGGGTAGGTGAAATTTGTCAATGTTATAATAGCCGTGTATTAAGTTATTTAAAGTGGTAAAAGATATCCTCATCCCCTGAAATTTTTAAATTTCGTTGTGGTTTTTTATTGAGAGATGTGTGTGGAATATCCCTTGTAAATATGGTTTTATTGCAGTTAATATTACCGGCATTAAGGGTGGGTTAACTTGGCCAATGTTATAATAGCCGTGTATTAAGTCATTTAAAGTGGTAAAAGATACTCTCATCCCCTGAAAATTTTTAATTTCGTTGTTGTTTTTTATTGAGGGATGTGTGTAGAACACCCCTTGTAAATATGGTTTTATTACAGTTAATATTACCGGCGTGGTTGTTTATTAAGGGACGTGTTGGTAACTATCCCTGATAATATTACTTGAATTTTATAAGAAAACACAGCTTTGCAACAATTACGAGTTTATGACGCCAGGGGGCCAGGGCTGTCCAAGGTATTTTACTCATCAAATCGGCCGCTGGGAATCGGCCGCTAGTTTCACTCTCATCCTTTTTTGGACGTATTGGTTATTAGAAACAAGAACAAACTAGAGTTTGATATCTATAGAAAATCCACGAACACTAACAGATTTGTAACTGCTGACTCAAATCATTTTTGGCAACATAAATTAGCTTCGTTTAATTACTTAATAAACAGATTAACTAAATTTCCTTTAAACAAAAAACGATTTAAAACTGAACTAAACTATATTAAAGAAAGAGCTAAATATAACGGCTTCCCGGTTAAACTATCGATAAATTAGTTCATAAATTTAAAAATCGCCAATCCATATCTAATTTTACAACGTTAACGCCATCTAATAATAAAAATAATAATAATAAATACATAACACTACCGTATGATAAAGCTTCCAAAAGTTTAAACAAAATTTTTAAAAATTAAAATTTAACCGTAACTTACAAATCAAATAATACCATTAAGGTGAAATGATACCCCAGCGCGCGAAATTCAAACTTAGTAAAATGGTTTTTCATTTTTTATTTAAAACTGTGTAATGCAATATGATTTTTTTCTATACACAAATAAAGAAGGAACAATTTGTCATGAAAATAAAATAGTTTAAATAATATTTGTATTTATTTATTAAGCCAAAATAATATTTTAAATATTATTTTTAATATATCTTCTGTTCAAAACGTATTTTTTTTATTAAATTTGCACTAAACATTTACAACAGGATAAGGAATAAAATATGTGAAAATTAAGAAAAACGACCTTCGGGAACAATTTTAAAAATCCAAAAAACCTACTTTTTTTACACATTTTAATGTTTTTCTTCTATACTAAACCTACAATTTTGTTCATACTTTAATATGATTTGAAGAATATTGTTATACATAACATATAAAAAAAATCGAAAATTAAACTTCGAGAACATACTTAAAAAAAATAAAATGTTTAATTTTTTTTTCTTAAGTTTGTGAAGTGTTATTTCTAAAAAAGAATTACTGTTACGTACTGTACACATTTCTACATATTTCAGGTAAGTATTTTAAATATTGATCGTTTAATACAGAAGATATTTGTAATTAAATCAAATTCGGTAAGTATTTTCGTAAAGTATAAGTCAGTGGCGCTATGAGTAGACCTAGCGGTGGATAGATAAACTATAATGCAATCGGTGACTCCGTGGAAAATTGAAAAATTGAAGTGAATAACAACTACATACGTTTAATTTAGCTTTATATATTAAATTTATACGCCGATATTTTACTTAAAAATACGAAGTAATTTTTTTAAAATTTTCAAAGAAATTGATATTGTTATTGTTCCTACAAAATACAAAAAAATTATAGTTCCCAATAATCATTTTCATTAAAACATAAATTTTTATTAATTATTGTAGGTATAGGCAATATTCTGGTATTCTGTAGGACTGGGAGCGCCAAGCGCTTGTATGTTGCAAAAAAAATCGGACGTTAGGAAAGTAAAAATATCCTTTTAGAAAATAACTTATTCGATTACGAATTTTGTGTTCTATCTATTCGTGGATAAAATGCAAATTTAAATAATAAAGTTGTTTTGTAAATATAGCAATAATGACGATTTGTAGGGTGGGTCGGAGAACAGGGTAGGCGACAAAATAAGCAATAACAAAAAAATTAAGGGAAAAATGCGTACAGCAAGTATATACGAAGTGTATTCTTTTTGTTAAAATTTTAATTTGGCGATATCGCTTTATCTATCAATTTTATAAAAAATGTGTAATGAAGAAAAATGAGTATCAAATTGTTGTTAAATTGTTTTTTATGTACGTGTTACAAGCAAAAGAAAATGCACGAATTAAGGTAATTATCAAAGTGCCTTGGAAAATAAGACAATAATATATGTTTGATGTTTCTGACATATATTTCATTTGACATTGTTATTATTAGAATTTGTGATTAATTTTTTACTTCTAGATTAAATCTTCCTATTATTCTAATAATAAGAAAATTTTAAAAATGTCAGATGTGTCAAAAACAACAAACATTTGTATATTATTAGTAGAATTCAGTTATTGCGGCCGAGGCGCTAACGAAGTGCCAAGGTCAGGCAAGCTGGGTAAAACACAAAAAAGGCGTTTTACTCCGAATGACATATACTAATTTTTCTTCAAGTGTTTCAAATAAGTTTCGACATTTTTCTGAAATTTTTTTATTATAGAATTTGCAATTTCAGCCGAAGCTGGCTGTGTATAGTACACTACAAACCAAAAACGATACAATTGGCAAATAACAATTTTCAATATGATGTGTTGCTGTGCCGTAGCACGCACGCTAACATTTTTTTACTAGTACAATAATAACATTTTTGTACTAGTATGACAATGAATATCTTCTATAGTGTGTGTACAGTAGCATATGAATATAGTAATACGCTTAAAGAAAAAAAAAATTATTGTCTTATTTGTCATGGTACTCTAATAATTGCCTTAATTCGCATATTTTCTTTTGCTTCTAACTTGTACATACGAAATAATTTAACAACAAACTGGATACTCATCCATGCACAAATTTTAACATTAAATTTCCTGTTCGAGAAAAAAAGTAGACACCCGTTATGTCCAATTAATATTGGATATGGGGGTGTATTCTGTAAGGAAACTGTTAATTTTAAACAGTATGTTAAAAATAAACTTGCTGTTAAAATATATTTTCTATTCTGTAACCATCAATTCTGTTAATATTTTAACACCCGTGTTAAATTTAGGTGTTAAAACTGTATATTTTAACGTCATTCAAATCGATGCCTTTAAAATTTTAACATCTGTTCATACAATAAAATTATAACAGAATTAGAATATGTTGCACTTCTAATTAATGAAAATGAAATAGGAATCGAAAGAAAAATACCATGGCTGAATTTAAAAAATATCTAGGTGTTATTTAATAAAATATACAACTGATTTACAAAGTATTTTATTTAATTACGGTCACACATTCCATCGTCTGTCTAGTAGGAATATTTAATTAACATAATTTGACAAAGAGTGAACTTTGAATGGTATACCGAGAGCACGATTTACATGTATCGTAAAACATAGTTCTTTATTATAATGTAGGTATTAAATGCAGTTAAAATTGCTTATTCCTGTCTTGTTCGTCAAACCAACGTAACTTATAACATTTTGGATTGTCAATTCTAAGGATCAAGAAGAAGAAATTTTACATACCTAATGATAACTTAATAATTTACAATTTCAATGTAATTCATTTTTAATATGGAACCTAAAAATGAGACATGATTATGCAGCAGATTTTTATTTATTTTCCGAAGCATTATATCCATTCCTTTTTCTAAAATTTCAAAATGACAGATTAGTATTCTAATATTTCAAAGTGACACATAAACTGACAGTTGTTCACTCTTTTTATCATGTTTATTTATTTGTGTTATGGTTACTAACTATATTACTTTGGCAAAGACGTGCCTTTTTTCTGTTTTGTTGATCACTTCATTCTGATGTTTAACAGGCATGTTAAAATTTATGATTTTAACAGCAGTGTCAAATTTTCGCGTAGAGAATACCATAAATAAATTTATTGTTAACAGTCATGTTAAAATATAATTTTTTAAAGGCATGTTAAAATTAACATATTTTTTTACAGAATACACCCCATTAAGTAATTATTTCTCTAATGATAATAGCAAAAATAATGAAAGTGCTAATCATCTGTCTCATACTCAGCATTGAATTTCTAAGGCAAAGCTACGGACGAGTACGGCGAAAGGCTAGAGCAGGGAGCCAGGGAGGAACGATAGGCTACCTGCTCCGTGCTCCCAGTCCTATACGCAGGGCACGTGTTTGGATCTATGGGCAGGGGTCAAGAGGTGCGACTGTACAGCTGTGTTGCACAGGCGAAAGTACATTTTCTTTTGTAGCTTGTATAAATAAATAAAATAGAAATATTATATGTTACTTTTTTAAAATTGATTTTAACATACACAATATTATAATACTAGACAAAAAATAAATACCCGTATTTTTTTTTCAATCAATTAATTATTTGTAGTTTATGAGAAAACAATTATTATTAAAAATTTGGGGAAAGGATATGTAGAGTGAAAGCAAAATTGATAGTTATAGCCACCTGTCGTCTTGCCACATGCCACCAGAGCTGGGTAAAGTACCGAAAAGTAGTACTTGAAGTATAAGTACCAAGTATCTTGATGTTTTTAAAAGTACTTGAAGTACAAGTACTTTTTTACTTTCTAAAGTACTTGAAAGTACCAAGTACTTAAAAAAGTACTTGTACATTTGGGTGCAAGTACTTTTTCAGATAATTGGTATTTTTCTGATTATATGGACCTTAAAAGGTGATTGTTGACAAAAATTTCAATATGCGATATTTATTTGGTTATTTAAAACAAGAGTTCCTCGCTGGGACTGCAGTATCACCTAGCGATCTCATGACGTAAAATTGACGTCATATGATCGCCATGCGATGCGAGAAGCTGTACCACGGTGTAGTATCTATAGGTGAGTGCACGACGTATTCCAATACATTACGGAGAATGGCTAACTAACTGGGCTAGTTCATACAGTGTGCCGCTAGATGTCAGGTTTTGTTGCGACCCGGTTTTTACACAAAATATTTAAAATATTAAATTATTCATATATAACGCATAATATTCTATATTTTCAATCATTACCTTTCATCTTTTGTCAGTTCTATGTATGTATTTTGTACAAATTCCATACAGAAAGGTTTCTATATTTCCAGTAAAATTATAAAACAAAAAACAACATATGTCAAATTCATTTGACATTGACACCTTTCAATCAGAAATTTATCTTAGTACCTGTTTCTGTGGTTATAATGTAGCTGGCTACCGCAAAATCGTACATTTTGGCACCTTAAAATGACTATATTTCTCTTTATTTGATCCATACCCTGTTGTGCGTCTTGTAGCAAAACATTTTCTGTCAAATGGTAACGGGTCGCGTTAGCACCATTTTGTTTCCCAGTTACTTAGCCATGTCAACGCATCTCGTGCTCTCACCTATAGATACTACACCGTGAGCTGTACCGAGATGTTAGAATGACGTCATTTTTACGTTATGCGATCGCCAGGCGATACGCAAAGTCCTAGCACTGTAGTTAGGTAATATAAACATTTATGTATATGCAATATGCACAAATTAGAATTAATTAATTTATGCCAAAAAATTTGCAAATATATCTTTACTTTCATATTATCGCTGAAAATATATTTATTAATGAAATTCACATAACACCACAACTCTGCAAAAGAAACACTGACAGACAAACAAAGTAATTCAAGTACATTTAAAGTAATTCAAATAAAATAAAAATAAAATAAATATATCATCACGGCTTATTACCCATTGCTGGGTGTGCCAATCTGTTTTGTAAGCAGATATCGGTAAAGATGATATATTTGCACCGTGCGGGCGCTTACCAAGCGCCACCTCTCGGGCTCTCATTGCTGGCGTGGAGAGTGAACCACAGGGGTCAATTTTGTGCCATTTAAAATTGGAAATAATTGGCGTCGGTCGGGATCGAACCCGATTCCCCAGATTCTCGACCTGACACTCAGGTACGCGGCCACGAGACCCCGTAAAGTAATTCAAGTACATTTAAAATACTTCCAAGTACATTTAAAATACTTCAAGTACATTTAAAATACTTCAAGTACATTTAAATTACTTCAAGTATTTTTCATTGTACTTCAAGTATTTTTCAAAGTACTAAGTACCAAGTACATGTGAATAGATTTACTTTGTCAAGTACAAAGTACTATAAATAGAAAGTACTTCAAGTACAGTACTTGAAGTACTCAAAGTACTTGCAAGCCTAATAAAGTACTTTTCTTGCAAGTACTGCCCAGCTCTGCATGCCACAACATAATCACGACGCTGGTCTATAACTACCTTTTTCCATCCCAGTCTATCTGTCTTCTTCCACGATCCTACCATGATAGCGTCACATATCCCATCTCCAAACTATTATATTGACTAATTACAATACTATTATAAACCAATGTTTAGTAAGTTTTTTTTTTTATTATAATAATGAGAGTAATGAGACGCTAGTGTTAGCAAATTTGGCCATGCTTTTGCACATTGGCACACAGCATTATAAAACCATTTTTACATTTTTCAAAAATTCTTTAATCAATTAATAACAATCAACAAAAAAGAAAAGACTAGTACGAGAGCGTATAGAATACTAAGATAAAACAAAACGAACCAAAGACATAAGCAAAAACATGTGTAAAAAGCAGGAATCAAAAACCAATATTGTACTCGATAATAGACAAACCTTAAATATAACGGTAGAAGAGTTTATGTATGCAACAGAATTATTTATTTTATATTAATTGTATCAATAATTGCAAGAATACAACACAAACTAAACCATACGATCAGGATAGTGCAACTAGGGATGCGCACGATACATCGATGTTTGAGAAAAATCGATGTTTAGCTTTCGATATTTTATCTTTTTCGATAATATCGATCGACGTTGATATTTGTTTTCGATATTTGCTCTCGATGTTTTCAAAAATACATTCCTAATATGTCAAGAATTGTTAATCATAGACAAGCTACGCTCCTGTGTCCTTCCTTTACTTACATATGTTTCGTCACAGTTTATATGATGTCTACCCTAGTTTGGTGAAAATACTGCCACCATAACTGAATATGCAAAGAAATAAAATAAAAGGGAAACGGTTATCAAAATATTTATTTCTGTATAGTTGCGATTCTAATGTGTTTTAAATTCAGTGGTTAGTGATTACATTTAATTTTTAATAAAATAAGTTTATAGATTTATTAAAGGTACCGACATTGTTGTTTTTTTTATTAACTGTAAAATATGAAAGCATAATAATAATAATAATAATAATAATAATAATAATAATAATAATAATAACTTTATTACCTTCCGTCACCTTTAGGTAAGGAAGGTATTGTCTTTGGTCAAAAAATTCGATGATGACTTTTTAATCAATAAGCACGTTTTAGGGTCCCTAGAATACGAATTTACTATTTTTACGATGATGTCTGTATGTGTGTGTGTGTGTGTGTGTGTGTGTGTGTGTGTGCGTGTGTGTGGATGTGTGTGTGTGGATGTGTGTGTGTGTGTGTGTGTGTGTGTGTGTGTGTGTGTGTGTGTGTGTGTGTGTAACAAAATTTTCGTCTGTGATAACTCTAATACCACAGTTTCAAAAATTATAATTTTTTCGTATACTTCTTCGTTACATCCATATGAAGAGCTGATTAGATTTTGGTTACAATTGGTCAACCGGAAGTACCGTCATTTGAAGATTTTAACAGTTTTTCTTGAAAAAACTATGTTAAATATCATTTTTTCACATTTAATGTTATTATAAATATTAAAGAATATTTTATTCTCTATACGAATTGACTGCATTTTATACTTAATATTAAATGGATATAGAATTAAAAAATTGTAAAAAAATTAAATTTCATAAAGTAGCTATAGCTATGAAAACAGCTACTATATTAAGAAAATTCTGATTGAAAGATGTCAGTGTCAAGTGAAATTGACATAGTGTGTTTGTCTTATAATTTTATTGGAAATATAGGATCTCTTGCTTTCTGTATGAAATTTGTATAAAATACATACAACTGCTTTAAGGTAATGTACAAGAAATAATAATAATAAATCTTTTATTTCTGCAGATACATTACACTGTATATAGAAAACGTCACAAAATAATATTTTAAGACATAAATTTTCTGTATGAAATTTGCATAAAATACATGCAGCTGCCGGAAGGTAATGTACAAGAAATAGAATAGTTAATTTAGCAAGGAACTTTCCGTATGAAATATGTACAAAATACATAGAACTGACGGAAGGTAATGTGCTGGCCACATCAGATTTTTTTTTATTTGGTCTAAAGATTCCTCTTTTACAAAATATAAAAGCTTACTTTATTTTATTTTCAAGAGTGAAAAGTAGGAAATTAGTTCATATTGTTTGTAGGTAAATATCGATGTTTTAAAATACCAATATTTTTGATCCGATATTTATACAACATCCATTTTTGTTCAAGTTCAACTTGAATCCCACAGCGCAAAGTTACTCTATGGTCTGCCGCTGTGACAAACAGAGAGGAGGGAATAACATATACATTCTTGTTATCTTCAAAGATATAAGATGTACTCGTATGTAATATGTGAATGATAATAATAAATTTAGGACACGTGCCCTAGTGTCCCCCTCTAAATCCGCCACTGACGGAGTGATTGAAAAATGTCTTAAAAATTATCAACAGTTTTATTATTATGCTGTTAAAAAAACATTATACATATGATATAAAATTGTTTATATGTAATTTTCTTGAACACTGTGCATTTTATTGAATGTCGAAAGAGTGCCCCTTTCTTTAAAATTGAGTGACCTTTCGAAATAATTCAACCGTAAGAATAAAAAGTATCTGGTAGTCTTTTTATTCTCACCACTTTTCAATACTTAACTACTCAGGGAATATTGCGAAAAATTTAATAGTTATTTATTACCTGAGTATGGAATATATCATTTAAATCACGAAAGAAAAAAGAGTGGCTAATTTTCTTTCGTGACTAATATACATTCCACATGAGTGTAATACAACGTTTTATCCAACACTATATTAATAACTTCTTGCAACATTACCTTGGTAAGAGAGGTATAGGGATCGTGCTAAAAATCGCATATCGAGATTTTGGTAAATGTGTCCACGTTTTAAGGTCCAATTTTAACATTTTCACGATGATGTGTGTGTGTGTGTGTGTGTGTGTGTGTGTGTGTGTGTGTGTGTGTGTGTGTGTGTGTGTGCGTGTGCGTGTGCGTGTGCTATACTCAAGCTATACTTTCCAACCTCGAGGCGGAAAACAGCTGCCCCCCGCTTTGAGAGATTAATGCGTATCAATGTTGGGTATTTACATATAAACAAAGCATCTTTACAATTTATATTATAAAAATATGGAATAAACTTGTAAATAATACAAGTAATGAATGAAATCAATATTTAAGGTTAGAAATCAAACTGGCAGTTCATATGACAAATGAACAATTTCAGACCATTCGTTTATTTATGTTAGGTTATTATTATTTAAATATCAAATATTATTTTATATTTCAGATTGTGAATAAAATAGTATACAAACCTCGATGAAAAGTTTCATTGTCTCGGGCTATAGTTAACCTCGGCGCTTCGCGCCTTCGTTAACTATCTTCGCCCTCGACAATGAAACACTTTCCACCTCGGTTAGTAATATACTATTGGTGTAAATCAGATAACAAGAAATGGCACTTTACTTGAAGCTCAAAATAGTTGGTTCTTCTCTGAAAAATACGTATAAATGTTGTTTTTTCGAGATTTATGTATAAAAATTAAAGAATATTAAAATTTTTACAGATTTGTATTCATACTTTTTCTATATATTTTAAAGATAAATTTATAATATCTGTAATTTAAATCCCAGAGCCAGCGCTTTAAACAAACACAACTCCTTGGTTACGTGGCTCATATCTCAAATGTATGTAACTGACATGGAAATGTCATTTTCAAAGAACGAATCATTTCAAATTAATAATAGTAACGTTTTAAAAAGAAAATAGTAAATAGAACCATAGTTATATAGAGATTTTATATATATATATATATATATATATATATATATATATACAGGGTGGGGCAGAAAAACCTATCCGATTTCAAATCCCTTTTTCCCAGAAGAGGGAGCAGGTAGAGTAGTGGGGTAAAAACCGTTAGAAAGCCGGTTTTATGCCATTTGTCAGTAGTCAACATGCCTTGGTCTGGTGAACATCGTGATTTTGTTATTGAGCGGTTTATCGAATGCGGCGGTTCGATAATTGCTACACAACGTGCTTTTCGAATTCATTTCGGACTCGGGCGTCATGATCCTGTTCCACATCACGCTACGATTAAAGTGTGGGTGTCAAATTTTAGACAGACGAGTTCAGCATTGAAAAAGAAATCGCCTGGACGTCCCAGGACAGCAACAGGACCTGAAAACGTGGCCAATGTGAGAGCCGCGATTGAACGTTCCCCGCGTCGTTCGGCGCGAAAACATTCGCTCGCTTTGGCGATTTCCAACCGCAGTATTCGGCGCATTTTGCACCGGGACCTCAAAATGCATCCCTACAAAATGGTTGTTGCACAGGAATTAAGTGAAAGGGATTTTGAAACCCGTACGAACCTGTGTCGCGATCTCCGAGAACTCCCAAACGACGATGTTGTGCTCTTCACGGACTAAGCCCATTTTCACCTTTGTGGTGCCGTTAACAGGCAGAATTTTCGATATTGGAGTGACGAAAATCCTCGAGAAATTCATCAGGAACCCCTCCATAGCCCAAAAGTGACTGTGTGGTGTGCTCTTTCCCGCCTAGGCGTCTGGGGACCTTACTTTTTTGAAGAAAATGGGCAAACCGTAACGGTCAACAGCGAGCGCTATTGTTTCATGCTGGAAAATTTTCTTAGACCCAAAATGGAAGAAAATGGCGTGGAAAATGTGTGGTTTCAACAGGATGGTGCAACCGCCCACACATCGCGACGATCAATGGACATTCTCAGGGAACTGTTTCCCGGTCGCCTTATTTCCCTGAGAGGTGATCTTGGCTGGCCGCCGCGCTCACCGGATCTCACTCCATGTGACTTCTTCCTTTGGGGTTACCTCAAATCGAAGGTTTACCAGCATCGACCAAGGACCCTTCTTGCTTTACGAAGGGAAATTGCTCGGGCAATTGAAGAAATTCCTGTGGAAATGACGGTGAAAGTCATGGAAAGATACCGCGAGCGCCTAAATCAGTGTATCCGCTCCCAAGGACGACATTTGAGTGATGTGCTTTTCAAAACTTAAATTTAAAAATGGCATAAAATTTGCGATATGTTAATAAAAAATTTTTTTGACAAGTTGAGTGGTTTTAATTTTATAACGTTTTGAAATCGGATAGGTTTTTCTGCCCCACCCTGTATATATATATATATATACACTTAAATTTATGTTCTATATCTGCCTTGTTGAGTTTCGCGGTATATTGAAAAAAGTTGTTCTTTTTAATATGGGCAGATATTTTAAGTCGTAGATAAATTCGCATCTTTTGTACAATTTTATTTATTTATGTACCAATTTTAAGAAATAAAGTTTTTATTTAGTAAATTTTCTGTTGCCTCTTTTTAGCCCCCACACGAAAATTCAAAAGTCGGCGCCTATGGATTCTTCCAATTTATTAAGGGTATAGACAGAGTATGTATATTACCTTCACTTCGAAATATTTAAATAATAAATAATAATACAATAAAATATATTAAATATACACGTTTTTATAAAATTAACAGTTTCACCACGCAATTACTCCTTTGCCATTTACATCTGACATTCTACAAGTTTCATTTTTCATAAAATTTAAAGATATAATATTCAGAATGATGTACTAAAACGTATGCAGAATAGAAAAACATTAATCAAAAAATCACAATTTCATTCGTACCTGTAAGAGGTTGGGAAAGTGTAATTACAAATAACTAAGACAAAATACGATTCATCTAAATTCTCTATTTATCTTTTGTCCGGTATTCAGAATTTCTAATTGATTTTTTTAGTATACCGTGGACCAATTATTTCTGGTAGCAAACAATCAAAATAAAAATCTTTTAATTTATCTGCCACATTTTTTTGCCAAAATTCGTCATCGCTGCTAATGTATAAATTAAATAAATAAAAATTCTCTAAAATATTATTCTAAAATTATGTATTTCCTACCTTTTCAACCAACATTCCCAAAGGTGTTCAAAATATGAAATAGCAAAATTTTCTCTTCGTAATTCGCAATTGTCCTTGTACTTGATAATAATATAAATATATCCTTTTCAATTTAAATTTTCTATTATCAAATATTGCGAACTGTACTTTTTTTCAACAATGGCTTGTTGTGGTGTTAATTTCGGAGAGAAATAATATTCTTCATTATCTACAAATAAACCACATTGTGTGACTTTAATTTATATTTTGTTTCAAATTCTTGCATAGCCACTGGTTCCTTTTCTATTCCATATCTTGTCAATTTATTTCCATGGAAAGTAGAATACAATAAACTCTTCACCATCCCTTCACAACTGGTATACTGTTTTCATTCTACAAATTTTTCCAAAATTTTATACCTATCCAGCGCCTCCCTCTTCTCTCCTCTCGTAATTTTGTCCGTCCTTAATTTCCATTAACATTCCAAATTTTCTTTGCCCTCTTCCCCTTCATTCTATAGTCATTTTTACTTCCTTGTACATAGTAAAAGAAGTATTGTAATCGCGAAAAATTTCGGTTTTCAGATTTCAACGGAAATATCCATTTTGACCATCTCTGAATCCTGTCTGTACGTACGTATCTCACATAACTCAAAAACGATAAGCCGTAGAAAGTTGTACACAAATTTTGTATTTAGGACTACTATAACATCTAGTTGTGCACCTCCCTTTTTGGTCATTATATAATTTCCAGAAGTGGAACTTTACTTGAAAAACTATTTTAAAATGCAATCCAAAACTTTTAAAATTTGGTATATAAGACTTTTATGTCAATGAGAATAACGTAGTAGATTTTGGATAAAATAGGCTAACCGGAAATGATATATTACCTGAAGTTGTGAACAGTTTTTCTTGAATAAAATGGTTTTATTTTGATTTTAGAAATTAATGCTTCAAATAATAGTTTTAAAGAATTAAATTCTGCGTCTAGCACACCTAATATTATTAAATTAGGCTTTTTTATAAGCAATATATGTAAATTTAAAAATTATATACTGTTTGGTGTTTGTAGTAAAGCTTGCTATGATAATACAAAAAAATTTAAAAATCAATGTTAATGTCAAATAAACCTTTACAATTTAAAGAGATAGAAGATATGCGCAATAAGGATCTGCGCATAGTAAGAACAAATGAGATCTATAGCGTTTGTTATTTATAAAAAATGTAGAAGTAAAATGTGAGAAAAATCCTTGACAACTTTAAAAAACTTCTCGAAAAAATTTACAAAAGGTTTTATTGGAGGTAAATAACGATGTAAATTTTCACCGAGAATACAGGTATTTTAATGACTGCAATATTTCTGACGTTTCGTTGACAGCCCAACTAGCATTTTATTTACTATTTGCAGCGATAGAAAGAGATTGTCGTTAAATTGAAAAGGTATATTACATCAAATACGTGAAATTTTATAATTGGGTCTATATTTCATGTTGGTCTTGCGTACAAGGAAGTCGTGTGGTGTCCACATCAGATTTTTTATTATTTAGAAATGCGTTAGTGCTCTATATTATATTTATATATTTTTATGTTTTAAAATAAACATTTTTTATTATTAAATTAACTCTGCAGCGGACGCGGCTCAGAATTAGGAGCAGCAGCAGTGCACTTTGTGCGCCAAGCAATAAAATGATTTTTATAACTACTTAGACTAACTGACTAACATAACACATTTAAAGTTATTTTTATTTAAAGTGATACATATTATTCAAATATATTCTAATAATTTATAATGAAATAGTATAGAAAGCTAAAAATAATAAAAAATTAACATAAATATGATTTTATTTGTCCACTGATTACACTATTTCACAATTTTTACATGAAATTTTGCTGATTGCGTGTGTTTTGCAAATTAATTATTTTATAAATGAACAAAACAAATAATTAGAACAAATTAAAATTGCAAATTTAATTTCTTGTTGTACATTTTTAAAATAATATGTGCCTGCCTCCAGCACCAACAAATTAATTGTCGATTATGTATCACTCTACCGCTGTATGGCACTCAGTGCGCCCGCTCCAGTGTTAAATTTTGACAGCGATTTGCTGCTGTTTCTTACCTGCTGTACCGAACCCAATATTCCTTTCATTCCGCCTACACGCTGTACAAGGGATGGACTATAGAAGGGTCAGGTGCCGACACAAGTAGCGACATTATATAGGAATAAAATGAATTAATTAATGGACAAAAATCTATTTTCTTTTATGCAATCGATTCTTTATATTATTCTAAACACGGTCATAGAATGATTTTTTTAAAGTTAAACAATAGACAATGAAATAAATATGTTAAATAAGACAAAGGCGACGTAATTACGATTTAATTACAAAAATACTGTTACATATTTAAAAATTATAAGACTATCCCCGTCCCCGTGAATGGACAACGTTCACGTATTTATTTTAAAAATATGAAACATACTTCAAAAAATAAAGGCACAAACTCAAATATTGTAACATCATATTTCGCTTTGAATTTCATCGTAAGTGTAGCCCCTTAAGAGGTTAGTACTCCTGTAGGATATAGAAAATCTGGCATATGTTTATTACAACATTTTTGTTCAAATTATTTAAATAATATTTGGTTTATTCACATTCTCCTTCGTGGGACAACCCGTATAACAAATGCCACTAAAATAAAAACATAATAGACGTTTTCAGTTTAACGGCTATCTCTTTCTATCGCTACAAATAGTAAAAAAATGGCGCGAACAACTGCCAGTTGGGCTGTCAAACGAAACGTCAAAAATATTGCAGTCATTAAAATACTTGTATTCTCGGTGAAAATTTGCATCGCTAGACATTTTAACTTCAACTTTTTCAACTTATTTCGATAAGACTTTTTAGAGTTATCTGACATATTTCTCACATTTTACGTCTGAATTTTTCAGAAACAAACGTCATGGATCTCAATTGTTCTTACTATGCGCAGATCTCCATTGTATATATCTTCTATCTCTTTAAATTGAAAAGGTCTAATGTAACTATAGTGGCCAATGGGCTATATGACCATTTTTTTCTTCCATTTTATGATTCTTTACAAAAAAATAAATATACTTTTTTTTAATCGCTTAATTGTTGTTAATTCCGGAGAAAAGCAGTAATAAGATTTTGTAGAGGAGATATGTGACGTCACGTAGGAGAATTAGAATTCATTCGATAAAAATAATCAATCATAGAATAATCTACACTTGACAAATTACTGGCATCTGCTTTTAAGAACTCCATTTTTAAAATGAAGTATGTAAACAACCTTCGAAAACCACATGAATCATATGGTTTGGAGGTCGATGTCATATGTTGAAGTGTCAATGTCGTCTGATGAAGTGTCAATGTCATATGATGAAGTGTCAATGTCATAGACATGACATTCACCCTTCAATGCAAACCAAATTTACACCAAAATAATCTGTTGTGTAATATCAAAATATTTTTATTTAATTCTATGAATTACCTAATTTTTTTTATAAATAAATAATTATAAAACGCAGCGTGCTGTTATATTTTAACCTAATAAACACTGCCTAACATATATTGTTTCATTAATAATTTTAACTAATTTATCATTAAAAACATTTACACGATTTCATTATGTAAAAAAAATCGGTTCATTAAATTCCCACTAATCCCACTTTAGCTTTCTCTCATTGTCCTACATGACGTCAGAAATATGGCACCGTTATACAAATTTAAATTTTAAATACTAATTGCAATGAAATTATAAGATAATATATACTTTTTATAATTATTATTGGTAGCCTGGATAGCACCGGCGAGCAACCGGGAAAATAGCTTACGGGGTAGCCGCGCCGTCCCGCCCTGTTCGCAAGCCCAAAACGCGACAGTATAATCACAAATTAAAAAATATACAATCGAAGTGCATATCATATTTGTTGCTTAAGAAATTAGTACCGGATATCACGCTGGAAATATTTAAGACCTAAATGATGGACTTTGCATCCAAATGGCAGACACTTTATAAAACTATGAGAGGAATATTCATTCTTGGCTATACGAGGTCTGTTAGACAAGTACTCGACCTTTGGCCGGGGAAAAAATGACATACCTGGAAGGCTGGAAACCTAATCACCTTCAAAATAGTCTCCTTGGGACTACACACACTTCTCCCAGCGGTGCCGCCATTGTTGGAAGCATTCCGAGAAAGCTTCTTTCGGAATGGAGTTTAGTTCGGTTGTCGTTGCAGCCACAATTTCTTCTCTTGTCTGAAATCGCGTTCCTTTCAATAGTCTCTAGAGTTTGGGGAACAGTCAGAAGGCGCAGGAGGCCATATCAGGAGAGTAAGGAGGTTGTTGAGCCACAGGAGTCTTGTTCTTCGCCAAAAAAGTCTGAATCAAGTGCGAGGAATGTGCTGGAGCATTGTCGTGATGGAGGAGCAAATCTCATGTTGACCACAAATCTGGTCTATTGCGCCGCACAGCATCATGTAGGCGACGGAGGACATCCCTGTAATACTATTTGCTGATTGTTTGACCCTATGGTGCGTGCTTGTGGTGTACCACACCGCGGGAATCAAAGAAAGCAGTCAGCATCACTTTGACGTTGCTGCGCACTTGGCGGGCTTTTTTGGTCTTGGTGACGTCACCGAAAGCCGTCTGAATCTTCCGAATGCTTTCCACCTGGCTGTCGCCCAGTTTCAGGCAAAATTTGATGCAATAGCGCTGCTCTAGTCGTTCCGTCATTTCCCTAGCAATGAAAAACCGACGAGAGCACTGCAAATGCTGCTTGCCAGCAACAGACGCTATCGACAGGCGGGAAAAAAATTACGCATGCGCACGAAAGTTCAAGGTCGGCTCATGCAAGCGCGCTTGATTCAAATCCATCAGGTTTTCGCAAAACATAAGGTCGGATACTTTTCTAACAGACCTCGTACGGCTGTTAAAGCTTTTGCTTAAATATAATCTATATGGCTTGGCATATTCAAAACTGTTCGCAACGTATAGTTATTTCTAACAATTTTATCAACGCAAGTTTCTTGTGAAACAGGATTTTCAAAATTAGAAATCATAAAAAATAGACTCAGGTCAATGGCCCGGGAGAAGCTAGAAACATTTATGTTAATGTCTGTAGAGAAAACACTTTTAAACCAATTAAAAAAATATTCTTGAGGGTGTATAGCTCCGGTTTTATTTTAAGAAAAAAATCTAATTTACATTTATATAACAAAGTTATATGTTAATTTATATTATTTTTTATCTATTTTATTTTATTTTGGAATCATAAACTTGTTTATTCGCCCTCAAAAATGGAAGCAATTTGGCTTTTATTGCCCGAGAGCCTATAAATTTGCGAAGCAACAGTTATTCAAACATAACAAAATTGTGGTGTATGGATAGATGTCAAACAACACAACAGATTCGATAATTTACATTTTTTTAACACCGACACTCGCAAATAATTCATATTCTTTCTCATATACGTCTTTTAACTTCTGTGGAACCATAGGCGCCAACTATGTAGCGGCTTCGGAGCTTGAGCCCCCACACGAAAAAGTCTGAGGGGGCTCTGCCCCCACATGGAATAATCTATAGGGATTTCTGCCCCCACGCACAACCAACAAAAAGTACATTCATTTTGAAATATTTTTAATACATCAATTACTTGTACAAAGTAACAATGTAATGTATATCTATTCTATTATTTATTTTATAAAATTTCCAATTTGTCATATTGTATTAACTAAAGCAGTGGTTCTCAAACTAGTTAATACGGCGGACCGATATTATTTTAATAAATTTATGACGAACCGTTTCAGTATTAGATGTGATTTGATAATTTTTTTTCAAATATTAACTCTTAGGGTTTATAATTTAACACTTTTAGTTTAAAAGATTTCAATACTCAAAATAAACGTTACTTTTACACAATGATACTTTTACTACTTCCTCTACGTTCCTTCTTATATTTACATACATAATAATACTTCTGCCACCCTACATTTTATACAACTCCAAAAGTAACTAAATTCAAAAAATGTTTAAATTCGGCCTTTCGTGAAAAATGCTCGTCCTCGAGCTTACAAGTTAAACTAAACAATATATATTTTACTACATAACAAAATCTTCATATTTCTTTAGTGTCTTTATCTTCCTTTTTGGTCGCGTTTCAACCTCTAGATTCTTGTTCCCATCTTCTATACATTTGTCTATCGTTTCATTTTCTAAATCCATAGGTAATTGTTCTTTATCTGGCTCAATATCTGTCTAGACTCCTTCTTCATCTTCACTTCCAGGTACCGTTTCGTCTTGATCCTTATCATGGCTCTATTTCTTTAACTGAGAAATGTGCGCGGTAGTGACGTAATATATTAGTAACTACAAGTGGTCCTCTATATTTCTCCAGTAGAAATAGAGTTTCGACGCATGACAAAAATTTGACCTATTTCTAGTTTTTCAGCTTCGCTTTGTCTTTTATTAAATCTTTTCTTTATTAATCTTTGTTCCGAAATTATTCTTTCCTTTATGTCGCCTCTTAGTAATTTGGGATCGATTCTGCGATCTTGTTCATCGTGTACTAATTCTTTCAGAGTAGAATCGGTAATTTATGGTCTATATCCATGCAAGGCCTCAAAGAGTAATGTACCAATCGTCTTGTTATGAGCTTGATTCAGGTTTCTCTCTACAATTTTTAAATTTTTGTCCCAATCTCTTTGCTCTAGTTTTCGTTCCATTTCACACATTATTGTAGGTACAATGGTTCGATTCGCCCGTTCCACCATGCCATTAACTCTTGGGTGTGCTGTCGAATTTAAATTATGATGTTGAGTTGAGTCAAGAAGGATCAGCTGGGAATTCGTTGAAAAAATGAGCAAGGCCTTGGTGGTCCAGAATTTGTTTTTTTTTTAAATTAAAAACGAACGTTTCGAACACTAGTGGTTCATCATCAGCTACAAATTCATTTCGTGTTACAAACAAACTTATTTTGTAGCTGATGATGAACCACTAGTGTTCGAAACGTTCATTTTTTAATTAAAAAAAAAACAAATTCTGGATCACCACGGCCTTGCTCATTTTTTCAACTTAAATTATGATGAATATTTTTCTCATTACAGTAGCTTTCAAATTCACGTGAGGTAAAACATGTTTCTCTGTCCGAAATAAGTATCTTAGGGTATCCGTATGCTTGTAATATTTCTTGAGTTTTTGTAGATTTCACCGGATATAATTTTAAATATCTTGTCAAATTATCAATTAAACATAAAATATAATGATTTCCCTTTGAATTCTTTATAATCGGCCCCAAGTAATCCAAATGTATTATTTGTAATGGTATATCGCCAGCTGGTATAGGATTTAATAGTTAGGGTTTCTTTCCTCCTGGTGTTTTAATCGTTAAACATTCCATACACATCCTAATATGTTTCTCCACATATCTTTTCATTTTATGAAACCAATTTCTTCTTATATTCACTACTGTCTGATCAACACTAAAATGTCCCATTAAATCATAATGTTTTATCACTATACTTTTGCGCGTAGATTTAGGAATAACGTAGAGTTTTTGGGTACTACCATCTTTTGTCAAAACTGTATATAATCTTCCCTTAACTAACTCATAATTATCAGTTATAGATTTCTCGCTTACAGTTATCTCATTTCGGGGTTTCTTTAATAAATTTATTATTTTCTTCAGGGTATCACCTGATCTTTGAATTATTAATATCTGGTCTTCTTCTGTCAATGTCGTAAGTATTGATGACTTGTTATCAATTAAATCATCATAAGTATCTTTCACGGGTTCTTTATTAGCTGCTTTACTAAGGGCGTCCACATGTTCTATTTTATCCCCTTTTCTATGCCGTATATCAAATGAATATTCTTCCAACAGTATTGCCATTCTAGCTACCTGATGATTTCTTGGCTTATGGGTATTTAGATATACCAAAGCTTGACAATCGGAGTATATTGTAAAATGGATACCAAGCAAAAACTGTCTTAAACGTTCAACACTCCATACTATTGTTAATAGTTCTAATTTACTTGAATGGTAATTATTTTTATTCTCAGTCATTTTGCGACTTACACAATAAACCATTCGTTTACGTCCAGATTTATGTATTTGCAATAATATTCCTGCCAGTCCTAGTGATGACGCATCAGTGTGTAACTCCGTTGGTTAATTTTTAGTAAATATTTTCAGTACTGGTTCCTTACTCAAAGCATATTTTAAAATGTTAAATGCTGATTCTTCATTTTCTGTCCATTTGTAAATCTGATCCTTCTTTGTCATATCTGTTAATGGTCTTGCTATCGCTGCATAATTTCTCACAAATCTTCTGAAAAAACTAGTTAACCCTAGAAATCTTCTAACATCATGCGTGTTATTTGGCTTCGGATAATTGTAAATTGCTTCACTTTTATTTATACCGGGCTTTATTCCCTCGTCAGAAATTATGAACCCTAAATAATCTACCGACTTCTTAGCAAAAGAGCATTTCTTTATATTAATAGTGAGATTAGCACTTCGGAAAGCTTCCATAACTTTTCCCAATTTCATTAGCATGTTGCTCCAATCAGTAGGCGATATTAAAATGTCGTCGAGAAAACATCTAGTATGTTGTCGTATTGGACCAATTACTATATTCATTAGTCTTGCAAACTCAAAAGGTGCGTTGGTTAAATCAAAAATCATTCTGTTAAATTCGTATAATCCATCTTGAGTTATAAAAGCAGTCTTGTATTTTGTTTCTTTCGACAAAGGAACTTGAAGAAATCCATGTGCAAGGTCCAACGTAGTGAAAAGTGTACATTCTTGTAATCCTTCAAATAAATTGTCTATATTTGGCATTGGGTAATTCATCTTTTTAGTTTGAGCATTTAATTTTCTTAAATCATAAACTAATCGCGCTTCTCTATTTTTTAGGTACTAATGAGACAGGACTTGAATAATCAGACGATGACTCTTCTACTATCCCAGCAGATTTCCATTTTTCTACTATATCATTTATAGTATCTCGATCTTCGGCGTTAGTACGATATGGTTTACATCTGACAGGAGTATCAGTGTCTTCTATTTTCTTTTCTATCTTATTCGTACAACCTAACTGTAATGTTCATAGCAATACAATCAAGATAATTATTTAAAAGAGATGGTAGCTGTCCAGTTTCTTCATTTCTTGCGTTAATTTCTATATCTAACATATCCTTGCCAGTGTCTTTAACCTTTATTGTTTTATTGGATACATTCATCATTACTATATCGGTATTTCCATCACAGTGAAAGAATGGTAATAAGAAAAAGAGAACATTTAAAGAGAAATGACTGTAGATTTTGAAAGAATATAAATATTATTGAACGTTTAGGAGTCAGTTAACACCGACAAAATCTGTAATCCTATATTTAAATTAATAATCGTAGTGTCTTTAACCTTTATTTTTTTATTGGATACATTCATCATTACTATATCGGTATTTCCATCTGTCCTAATATAATTTATGCTACGAGCTGGTAAAATTTCATTGTTTACACTAATCAAATTTTGAGGATTTGATTCGATTATATCAGTGTCATTAAATGGTGACTGATTTTCATATCCATTCTTGAATATATTTCCTTTTCGTATATAGGCAATATTGGATAGTTCAGTAAAGGTTCTGCATATTATATTCACTGCTTGTGCATTATCAGGGACTATTATCATTTTGGCAACTTTTTCGACTTCATCTACCTTTACAAGTACATGTGTTTCCTCTTTGGATAATATTTTATTATTTTCATTTCCAAAACCTGTTGGCACGATTTCTTGTTCCAACTCCATCGTAGGTAAGTCATATTTCTTGGCCAATGATTCTCGTATTGTACAGACGGATGACCCATTAAGCATATTTCTTCTACTAAATTATTAATGCAGATTGGTTTAGTGAACTTCATAATCGGATCTTGATTCTCAATTATCCATACATTATTTTCGGATTTCCTCTTCGGGCAATTCTTTGATATATGACCAATTGCATTGCAAATATAACATTTCACTATTGGTTTGGATTCTTGGCAATTCACCGCTATATGACCATAACGATTACAATTGAAGCATTTGACTTCACCTTTCCTATTTATCGGTGGCAACTTGTGAGGGAGAAATGAAGGCCTTTGTCCTTTTGTTTTACTTGTGGTCGTCTTCATGCTCGTATCTGCACCGACATTTCTCTTCGGATCCGCTGTTTTCTCGGGTTGCCCCTTGGTTTGTTCTTTGAAGCGCTCGGATCTTGATTTGACTGTTCTCAGCCCTCTGAAAATCATGGAGCAGGTCGCCATCATCACCGTGGTCTCGCGCAATAACCATGTTGAATAACTCTCGTGACGCCAGGCCAATCAAGATTTGTTCTCGCCGATCTGGGAATTTTAAACCAACAGCCAAGCACAGTTTTGACTTATCATGATAATAATTGCTTTCGGATTCTCCTCGGCGCTGGACTATGTTGCTCATACGTTGCCATCTATCAGGAAAACTGTCTTCAACTTGAAACGTTTTACGGAAGGCTTCCTTGAACTCATCCCAACTTGTAATGGACTCTCGGCGCGACGTGTACCAACTACTTGCACCACCAACTGTGTTCGCGCAGTCTCTAGTGCGGAAGTGTCGGGCCAATTATGTAAAATCTGCATTCCATTTAATGTCTCTAATCAGCCCTTGGCGTTACTCGAGCTAGGCTCTCCATCAAAAGTTTCTATTGACTTTGTGAGATCTGGCATAATCTGGTAGGATAATGAAGAACTCGGGGTTATGGTATTTGCACTCGTTGGTTGGGATGCGACTCTATCTATTAAGGTCCGCATCATATCATCTCGCCTACGCTGGTCGGCCAACTCCAAAAGTAACTAAATTCAAAAAATGTTTACACAAATTTGTAACAAATAAAACATTAACAAAACACAAAAATTCTACTCAAAAACATAAAAACCATCATATATTAATAAATAAAAATAATTATTGGCATGGGTAAATGGTAACAAAAGGAAGAAGTTATTTATGGCAATGTCAGCTAGATCGGCATGCTCACATTTCTCGTAGAAAAATAAAGTAGAGTAATGAGTGACTACTTTATTTCTCTTCTTGCAAGGCTTAGTCTCTATTTCTCTGGCTGAAATGTGGAATGATTGTGGTGGGGATATGCATGCTGACAATACCTTCGACTTCGCGTCGCGGGTTATAGGCACACAGGTAATAATATCTCGCAATTTTTTTTACGAACTTTTTTGATCTTTATGTAAACAACCTGCGGACTGACAGCGTTATGATCACGGACCGCCACTTTGAGAACTAAAGTACTGTGTAACACGTGCGAACTAGCAACAGTGTTGCCAGATTTAAAAAGCAACGCAATATTGTCTGAAATTAATAATAAAATTATCAGATTTGAGTGAAAATTACGTAGATTTTGTAGACTCCTGTGAAATAAATTTAATACAGAGTGATCGAAAATGGCTGAATGTCACGTGATCACATTTGTTCCAAAATAATAATTTCAAAATTATATTCCATATTCATCAAAACTATATTCCGCACAGATGATGATATTTCATTAATATTATTGCCGTACGTTGATTCATATTGTTCCGGATACCTTCCTAAAAAATCTTTTAATAAAGAGCGTGACAGATTTTTGGTAAATTTTCTGCTGCCCGTTTTTAGCCCCCACACGAAAATCTAAAAGTCGGCGCCCTTGTGTGGAACCAACTTGCCTTGTGTAGCTTCAAATTCATCCAATATTTCTTTGGAATAACCGATATGTCATTTACATTTTACACTAAATTATAATTGTTTATAATAAACAACATAGTAATACCATCAAATTACGCAGAAATCACAGCTTACAATTCACAAAGCCAGCATAATGATAAGGAATGTATAAATATACCTATTAAATTCTTGAATTTCGAGAACCTAATAAAATAAAACGTTATATGTACCACGGGATTATAGCACTCGGGAAAATTAAAATTAAAACATTCCCCGTGCTACAATCTTTTAATTATGTCTTTAATACATAAATAATTATTATATCTTTGTTCTGGTAACACATATATATATATATATATATATATATATATATATATATATATATATATATATATATATATATAAAATGGGCTGTGGAATGGAGCCGGTCAAAAAGCTGCTCGGTAGTAAAAAAGTTTCCAGTTCGGGTCTATTCCTTCATTTTTTCTTTGGAAGATTAACTGGTGCTGGTAGTTGCAGAATTTGTACTGGTTATAAAACCCAGGGCCACGAGGACGCTTCTGCTTGGCCCATTTTATAGTAAATTTTAAGAGTGAAAGAATGGTAATAAGAAAAAGAGAACATTTAAAGAGAAATGACTGTAGATTTTGAAAGACTATAAATATTATTGAACGTTTAGGAGTCAGTTAACACCGACAAAATCTGTAATCCTACACAGTTCAAAATTATAGAGTAAAAGTAAAAATTTAAGTAGGAGTAATGAGATATTTAATATTTGAAGTGTAAATTTTTATTTTTCTCTCTAGTACATATTAATTTTTATAAAAGAGTAAAGAAAGAGCAATAGTATTTTTTACATTTATTTATAATAAAACTATGATATACTCGTTTAGTTTCAATTTTTACTCCCTGTAATAATAATTTGATGTACTATTTTACTTAAATAAAAGTAATAATTATTTGACTTTTATAAAAGGAAATTATAACAGGACATAAGAGTAAACTCTACTCAAGTAAAATTACAATTTATTCTAAAAAAGAGCATATTTTACTCCTTATACTAATAATTTGATTATTTTACTATAATGAAAATAATAATTATTTGACTTTTATGAAAGGAAATTATAACAGGACTTAAGATAATTATTTTAAGAGTAAACTTTACTCAAGTAAAATTACAATTTATTCTAAAAAGAACATATTTTACTCCTTATAATAATTTGATCATTTTACTATAAAAAAAATAATAATTATTTGACTTCTATGAAAGGAAATTATAACGGGACTGAAGAGCAAAATATAATTCTAGGAGTAAACTCTATTCAAGTAAAGAGTATATTTAACTCTTTAAAAGAGCAATTTTTCATATTAGTTAAAGCACGTAGTTCTCTGTTTACCAGCGTGCTCCTCGGCCGTATTTCTTGCGTTATTGGTGAATTAAGGTTAAAATTATTTAAAAAGAATTGTTAAAAATGTAATTACCTTGCATTTATAACGATAGGAAACATTATGTACCTATTATACAATCGAGAGAAATATTGACTTAGCACATCTTTGTTCAGTCTGGTATTAATATGCGTGGTTCTTATTTAAATATAAAAACGTTACACATAAATGAGAAAAAGAGGTTGTTTATTCAGTGAAAATAATATTGGTGTAATTACTAAAATCCATTTATAATTTATTTTCTTGTTAGTGAATATGGTATATGGTATGAATAATAAACTTTTATTTACCTATATAATTTTTTTGTACCTACCTATCCCTAAATGATTCTTTTATTTTAGTAATTTTTTACCGTTTTCTTAGTATAAAGAATACTAATTAATAGGTAAAGACTATTATTTTATAAAGTAATTATTACTTCTTTAAAGGTATCTTTCATTCAAATGTAAGTAAAAAATATTTCATAATAATTGCTATTTAAAAAGTAAATTTTACTTTTGATAAGCAATAAGATGTATATTTTCAAATGAGTACTTTATACAATTGTAAAACACAATCATAAAGAAGAGTAAATTTTTTACTAGAGAAAAACAGTACAATTTACTACTTTAAAGTATATAAATAAAGTACTCTTCTGTTTTTACTCTTTGATTCTGATTAAAATAGGGCGTGGACTTATTCTTTTAAAGAGTAAATATTTTGAACTGTGTATATTTAAATTAATAATCGTAGAAATAGACTATTTTAGCCTTAAGGATCAAGAATAAATTGTATAAACAACGAAGAAAGAATTTATGAAAAATTCATAGACCACCGTCACAAATTCTTTCCTCGTTATTTATCTAATTTACTCTTGATCCTTAAGGTCAAAATAATCCATTTCTACGATTAAAAATTTATATGGATATATAGTTCCCCAAGGAACCAAATGACGCGATATGGACGGATATATGACGCAATTTGTTGACGTCACAAAAACGATTATGCGTGGGTCGAATCGACGTGGTTTAACGACGAAAATTTGACGTCGTTTATAGACGTTGCATTTTTAAAACTTTGATCATTGCTTAGATGTTCAAGAAACATAAAAGTAATTATCAAATATACTAAAATAATATTTTTTTGGCACACCCAGCAATGGGTAATATGCCGTGATGATATATTTTTTTGGTTAAAACAGTTATACATACAATTTACAAATGACTGAGACGGTCGCTGAACGTTTATATAACGTGAACATTGACAAGTCAATACTCAACGTGTGTCGAACGTTTCTTCAACGTCAAAATAATGACGTTAAGTAACGACGTCGCATCGACCAGAAACGTCGAAAATTTTACGTTCAAAACACGTCGCCTAAACGTCATCCATCGACACGTCGATGTTTTGTTGCTTGGGTCTTATCTATATTTAAATTACTCAGTTCTGTAAAGAAAAAGGTATATAAATGATCACATATTTATTCAAGAATTATTATTTTTTTGGTATTCACAATGAGGAAAAGGTGCATATATTTTTTATCTAATTTCTTATGGAATAACATGTAAAAGAAAATCTACATAAATAATTTTTTTCATTATTATAAACTTCATTAGTTCATCCTCTTCTAGGTAAGTGCATACTGTTACTTGGGGAATTTGTGTTTAATTGTCGAAGTGATAAATATAAAGTATTGGATTATACCGCATTTAAAAATTTATTAAATTCATATTCTTAAACGTGTTCATATTGGCATTAGTACTACAAATTTAAATTATATATTTCTGGATGTATTAATTTTTATACCTGATATCCTATTTAAAAACAATTTTCATGTACAGATGCATATCTGTACATGAAAATTGTCAATTAAACACAAATTCCCCAAGTAACACTGACCGACGGTCGACCAAAAATTGACGTCGATTATAGGTTGAATTTAAGTCATATGCGGCCGTGAATAACGAATATATAGTTGAAGTAATAAACATCTGTTATTGTAACAAAATTGATGATTATGTCATAATTGGTTACAAATACAATTCAAAATTAGATTTGTATAAACAGCCGTGTGCATCGTCACTTTTAGGAATATATATTGTAGGTGACATTAAAACTAAATTAAATTATTGGCCGCTAAAAAATATTTCTTCAAAATTGGTTCGTATTGAAGAATATGATCGCATTGTTGTAATTCCTCTTCTTCATATTTAAGATATCATTGATTGTTATTTAAATTGTAGGATTTAAAAGTATAAAATTTATATACACACCAAATTCATACTTAAATTTTAAAAACTAAGAAAATGAGCGGTTGGTACGTAGTTAAGTTTACTGAAGAGGAAGATATAATTGAAGTTGTGCCATCCAATTGGATACTCGAAAATAAAAAAGATTGTTTGTGGCCTCCTTATACCAGAGGAAATTTGTTATCCGCAATAAAATCAAAAGAAACTCCAAATAAAACATGGTCAACACACAAAATTAATATGATGACAGAGAAATTGTATTCAAAATTTGTAATAGCCACTGCAAAAGCAACAAAAGCTAAATTCACGTCAGATATTTCATCCGGAGCTGAAACCATATTAGAAAAAAGAAAACGACCTTTAAAACGACCTTCACTATCTACATCAAGTAGTAGTGATGAATCAGATAATAATAACAATTTGCCGGACTTCCCAGACGTTCCTACCAAAAGACTAAGAGAATCATCTCCAATTGCTACTGGCACTAAACCAATATCATTTTTACAAAATGACATTAGAAATCAACAATTTCAAAAAACACCCATTCAAGCAAGCAGTTCTAGTTCTTCTACATCAAAATACATTATGAATAATCATTTCGAATTAGATGGTAATACAACTCCTCCTTCAACGACTCCAATGTCTGTGACCCCAACACTGAAACAATCTTCTATTGATGGTAATAATATTTTAAGGTGTTTATTATTTATTAATTATACAAAATATTTTTTTTACAGAGGAATGGAAACAACAAGGCATTCGACAACTTCTTGTAATTAACAACCGACTGAAAGAACAAAATAGATTATTCGACCATATAATTAATCACATTGAAAAAACTGAAATTAATACCACAGTCACAAATACCAATAATACGAGTACTATTTTAAAAAGTTTTCCTGTCACAGATGACAGCAAAATTGTTGAATTTGATGAAATGTTGGACGACGAAAATAATTTTAATTCATTGGTATGTAATATCTAACTTAATTAAGATTATGTAGTTTTTAATTTGAGAAATCTTTTTTTTTTTTAGTAAATTCACTATATTATTTTCCATCAAGTATTTGACAAAACAAAAACACCTTTTTAGGTCAATGCAATGGCACGAGCGGGTGGAGATAATCCAAATGAAATTATAAGGCGCATAATGACTCGAATCTTAAGCAATGAAGTCGCTGTCTTATACAGTTGGCATGGGCACAAGGGGAAAAAAAAGTTTTGTAATTTGAAATTGGCTTCAATTATACAAGGTAACTATTTACAATTATATTATTATAATAATAATAGTTTTAATAAAATTTGAACCCTTGAATAATTGAGTATTCTAAGTCAAATTTAAGGTAATAAATATTAACAGTGTAGATTATGCTAAAAAAATAGCCGAATAATGTGAAAAAATATTTTTTTATAACATAAGTTTTCTTGTAATTTATTTTGACGCAAAAAAGTATCACGTGGTTTGTAAGGGATAAGCGACTGATGGCATTTCTAAAAAAATCTGATGTGGCCAGCACATTACCTTCCGTCAGTTCTATATATTTTGTATAAATGTCATACAGAAAGTTCCTTGCAAAAGATTATATTTCTTGTACATTACCTTAAGGCTGTTGTATGTATTTTATACAAATTCCATACAGAAAGTTTCTAACGAAAGATCCTATATTTCCAGTAAAATTATAACATAAACGTACTGTCAAGTGCACTTGACACTGACACCTTTCAATCAGAATTTTCTTAATGTAGCAGCTGTTTCCAGAGTTATAGCAAAGCTGACTAATATATATGATATTTAATTTCTTTATAAATTTTTAACTCTATGTCCATTTAATATGAAGTATATAATGCATTCAAATCGTATAGAAAATAAATAATTCTTTAATATTTATAATAACATTAAATGTGAAAAAATGATATTTAACATCGTTTTTTCAAGAAAAACTGTTAAAATCTTCAAATGAGGGTACTTCCGGTTGACCAATTATAACCAAAATCTAATCAGCTCTTCACATGGATGTAACGAAGAGGAATACGAAAGAATTATAATTTTTGGAATTGTAGTATTAGAGTTATCGCATTAGAAAATTTTGTCACACACAGACACACACACACACATACATACACACACACACACACACATACAGACATCATCGTAAAAATAGTAAAATCGTATTCTAGGGACCCTAAAACGTGCTTATTCATCAAAAACTCACCACCGAATTTTTTGACCAAAGACAATACCTTCCTTACCTAAAGGTGACGGAAGGTAAAAATGTAATATGTATATAAATACAAAGATTCACGTGGTTAATTTGTCACCATGAGTGTGGAACTTAAAACACATAGAATGGAAAATTATGAAATTTGGAGTGAAAGATGATGACATTTGACATAATTACTAGCTGTCAATCTGACACGGGCCCCCATATCTGCTTGTCAAGGCTAACAAAGTCACGTGACTGCTCGCACCCTATCCAATTTTTTTTAAATAACTCAAAATAAAATAGAAAAAATTGTTAGAATACTAAAATATTTAATTTAATAGTAATTTGTTTATAAGTTTATATGCACTCAAATAGACGAAGAATTATTAATAGGTTAAAAAAATATAAATTTTAATATATCATGATTATGAAAATAATGTTACAGAAGCAGTAAAGAAAAACAAAAATTCAAGATCTATAACAGAGAAAGAAATAGAAATTATTGCAGCAAAATTGCTTAGTAAGTCATTAGATAGAATGAAGAAGAGAAACTAAAATTGTAAGTAATTTTACTATATTTATAGCCTTTGGCGACTTTTTTTAACACATACCGTGTGTCTGACTTAAAGGTGTACATAGGGGACTAACATGGGAAATCAGTTTTTTGCAATTTACTGCTCGCCTAATTATTTTAAGCAAAAACGCGTAAAATAAAAATTTTAGGGCATAAAATTCTGCAACTAAGTCAATAAACAGAATTACCTTTACATGCTTTGTAACGACAGAAATTAATTATGAAAATGTCCAAAATTACGTTGAAAATATCGACAGCCATGTAATTGAACAAAAAATAAATAAATGCTTGACGTTTTATCTGTCACAACGTAACTTATTTGACGTTTCTGACAATTTGATAAAAACGTCAAGCATTTATTTATTTATTTTTTGTTCAATTCCATGGCTGTCGATATTTTCAACGTAATTCTGTTTATTGGTTTAGATACAGAATTTTATGCTCTAAAACTTTTATTTCACGCGTTTTTGCTTAAAATAATTAGGCGAGCAGTAAATTGCAAAAAACTGATTTCCCATGTTAATCTCCTATGTACACCTTTAAGACAGACACACGGTATAAGGGCAATAATTTTAATTGAGTACACTAATTTTTATATCTTTATTTTATAGTCGGGCGACCACCCTGGCTTTGCCCAAGTGCAAAACTTAGTGCCCATTCAAATTTATGATACAACATGTGTAATTAGTTTTTTAAGAAGGTAAAATGTAAATATAACGTGTGGTAAGACTTATTATATCTGTATATACATAGAGATTTTTGATAATTTAGGGAGCAATACTCACTGAAAAACTTATTATTTTTGATAATTTAGGGAGCAATACTCACTGAAAAACTTATTTTTATCCTATGTACACATTTATGCCTTACTACCCGGTATATATGTATATGTTTTCTGTAATTATGTAGAAATTCATATTAACATTATTTTCATTTGCTTTATCAATGTACAACGTGTGTAGATAGCTCCAGAAGAAAGTTATGTAATTTATAAAATATATGATCAAAAGATGAAACTAGATAACTACATCTGTGTGTTCTATAGAAAAGAACTAAATATTCCTATTAGTTTTAGATATATCATAGATTTAGATAAAGGAATGTCATGTAACAAAACCTTGTAATTTTTAATTTTGATAAATAATATATTTGTTTATAAATATGTAAAGAATATTCATTATCCCTCATATAATATCCTAGAATATTCCACTGAATATACTATGTATTAATGAAGAATATTTCGGTTTACACCTCAGAATATACATGAAATATTCCATAGGATATTGTGCGGAACATCAGGGAATATTTTTTTTCGGGACATCAACATATTCCTGGAACATTCTTTGTATATTCTAGGACGTAAATAGGTAAACCCTGGAATATACAAATATTCTTAATAAATATTCATAAAATATTCATATCATATTTTTGTGCTATCTGGGTAATAGCACTGACGAAACTGTTGGGATCATTGGAAAGCACTAACGATGCACTAACTAATGATATGGTAATTACTAAATAAATCTTAAAATTTATGTTGAAGTTGGCCCACCCATATTTTTTATAATTTACTTAATAATGCGATGTGCACTAACGTTCGCTTATTCGTGCACTAAAAAGCACTAACGATGCACTAACTAATAAGATAAAAAAGACCGTTGGTGCTATAATGGGCGGGGCTAACTTCAGGCCGGTCTGCACTCTCGCAAATTATAAGTTACCTTAGTTTTACAAAAATAATAATTTTACTAATTTAAATGTTGTGGCAACCTTGGCGAATATTTACTCGTATAGACAAAATTATGTTCGGTAACTATCTTTGTCAATTATTCTTCGATTTTTCGTTTTTCTCGGAAACAGTTGAAGATCAGACCTACGATGATTAAGCTTTTTTTACTCATTTTCTGTTAGTACTATGATTAAAATTTGTAACACCAGCTTCAGAAACAGTCTGTATAAACACTAAAATTTATTTGTGCCAGCTTTTCTCTCAGCCTTATCTACAGACTTTTCGCTTGCCTCATATTTATCATTAGCACAGGCCTCGGCAAAAACACTATTGTACCATCTTTGTTGTTTGGCTTTAGGAGTTCAATTGCCTACTGTGTTCGCGCTTATTTAATAAAATTATTGTGGCTTATCGGGGATCTCACTCGTACAGAGAAGGTATGTTGTAATAACTATACAAAAACGCATTTTCCGAATCTACTGACAAGCTGTTCCGAGGCACGATTTAGAGTATTGCTGGTTATTCCACATACGCACTATGCGGTTTGGCAGCCAAAATCAGCGTGAAAATTTTAGTTGCCGTAAGAAATTCCGAATAAATAGTTAAGAACTCAACTAACTCTGGAAGCGTCAGTTTCCGCAACTTTTCTTTGTGTATGTTCTAGTATTCCGTCATAATACAACTTGAATTGAGTTAAACAAAGATCTTTTCCTAAAATATTATAAACCTACAATTTATTTCCTTTATGTGCAGTGAAAAAAATCCTTAGAATAACCTCTGGATTTACATCAAATTTACAACTTCTCGTTCTACTATAACGTTCGACGTTCAAAACATTTGAGAAAAAAATCCAATTTAGGGCAGTTTCTAAATATCAAGGTCATATACTTTAAATTTTAGTTACTCCGAGGAATTATTTCACCCTAGGTTACATGCACTGTATTTTGTAATGTTGATATAAATATATTTTCATAAATGTCATTTTTGTTTTAACTAAATTTCATATTTTCAATAAAGAGAAAATGAATGCGCAATATTAAAACCCACACTAGAGACTAGAGAGACAAACCAAACGGCAAACCAATACTTCAGTAAAGTATTTCTGAAGCTAATTTGAAAAACTAAGCTATAGTTACAATTTGCCAAAATATTGTTATTGTTTATTATAAAATCATATCGTTATTTAACATTCCAAGAGTTAAAAATAATAAATAATTTAAACTAAATTTCATACTAATGGAAACCCTAACGATTGCAATGTAATTTGTAAAAAAAAGACATGATCGCAGCATTATATTTCACTGTATCGGGCCCAGTTAGAACAGAGTTGGTGATATAGTGGTGGGGGTAACTAGTCCCATTTCTCGCTAGCGCCATTTGGCTGCTTGTCATTTTTATATTAGTTCGATGTTCATTGGAGCTGACACTCTAATTAAAAGTCGGTGATTAAAATTGGAGGTAGAAAAGCGAACGAGAATTTAAAAAAGTTAAATTTTATTTAAAGCACGTAACTGACAAATACAAAGCACAATACAATGTTTGTTTAAACATGTTATCAATACTGTAAGTGCCAGTTTTGTAAAAATTTGTGCTATTAGGGTACGATCAGGGATGGGTATACGCGTAAAAAAATATTTTTTTACGTTTACGTAAGTTGTTCATAACGACACTAGATGGCTTGTTGTTTACAAATATCAATTTTGTGTTCAGGAGTCAACGTCTTGGTTTGTACAATAACAGATTTAAAATGTTCTAAAAAATATTACAATATGCTTCAAATTTTCGTAGTTAGTCTCAATTTTACGTAATAATTATTTAATGTTTGATTATTTTACAAATTATACGTTATTTACGTAAAATGTCTTAAATATTGTCATATATATAATAAATGGTAAATTTTTGCCGGGATACTTTTCAGATTGTTACGAGAGCCGGTTCCCTAGCAATGTATCGAGTGGCATTGACAAAAAAAATCACGAGTTGTCAAACGAGTGATTTTTGATCAGTCACTAGATAAATTGGCAACAGGCTCGAGTAAAGCAATCGGAAAATTTTTCCAGGATAAAATTTAACTAGGAATGGTATTCGGATGACTATTTCCAAAATAAAAATCAGGTAATCATTTATATAATTTTTTTCTTGGCAAAAATCTTGTCACTTTTATTGTGTTTAGAGGTATTATGTTTGTTTGCTTTTTTAACGTTCGACTAGTTTTTAATAAAGACTGATAATACTGAAAATATACAGACTTTGACAGGTATGTAAACAATATGTTTCTAAAACGTCAAAAAAAATTCGCTTATCAAAACTCACTTACTTGTAAAAATACGACATTTTATTGGCTTAAAGGGTGCGAAATTTTTTTTGTGACGGTGTTTTGTCGAAATGCAACTTGGTAACTAGATAGAATCCTGAATTGGGATTGGTTTATTTTATATATTTATCAGTGAAATAGTCATTGCAAAAAATATACAAAATAACTTATAATACGTAACGTATTTTACGTGCCAATCTGGATACGATAATACGATATCAGTTTTATTCTCGATGCCATCGTAGATGTCAGCGCCACACACGTGTACAATGGAACTCTAACCTGGGGATTGTTTACATTGTATGTATAACATATGGCTGTATATGGTAAGTTACTGTTTTTATATTATGTATTATATCTTATTCATTTAAAACAAGATTATCAGTAAAAATAGTGACATTTAAATATAATTGAGATATACAAAGTTATATTTTGATTTACTATTAGTAAACAGTGTGGTTTATAACCTAGTATTATTCAGTAATTAATGTAATACATAATGTTGTTTCAGGAAATATGAAGTCAGGACTTATATAGTATTTTAAATATTTAGGTACTGGAGAAAACTCTAGATGTGTTTCGGAAGGAGGTGTGTTTGATGCTGGCCACATCATTTTGTGCAGAAGAAAGGCTAGTGATACCGATGCAGATATACCTAAATATATTCGCACTTTGTCTTCAGATAAAAATAACTATAGTATTACCATTCAGACAATGATTTGTTCATGCAAAGCTGGTAACAGTGGTAAATGTAAACACATCTCGGCATTTTTAATTTTTTGTACCAGGTGTATTTCAACACCCAGTTTTTAAAAGCAGAATGCAATTCAATTTAATTTTTTCACATGGTTTATTTTCTTATTTAGTCGTACCCGTTTTCTGCTTTCTGTTTGTTTGTCTTCAGGAAAAATGTTGATGAATAGATCTATCAAAAATTGATATAAAATGTATGTGGATAACTATAAAATTGTTCCAGTAAATTAAATACAAACTGCGAAATCAAACAAAGCGCGCTAAATCCCAAGTTACAGCAAACTATTCAATTTTTTTTGTATTTTTTTAAATTTTTGTTTATTTTTTTGTTTTTGTATTTTTTATAATGTACTAACCAAATAAATAAGAATAACAAAAATGTAACAATTTGTTAAGACCGAACAACCAAACCGTGTTAAATCCAAAAGTTTTTTTTTTAAATAACACCAAAATACATGAACTAAAATACGAGTATACTGTTTTGGGGGTATTTAAACTGCCTAACAGTATCAATAGAAAATACTGAATCAGTTAACTAAATTCCAAAGGGATTTTAAGTGAGAACTAGATAGCGAGCGCCTGGCAAGCATCGCGAATAGCATGATAGACCAGAAAAGTTAGGTTAGAATTTGCCTTTGGCGCGAGTTCATAGTTTGAATTCCCTAGTATAGGTTTCATATAGGAGTTTAATTTTACAGACAAATAAAAAATATTTTGTAAAAGAGATTAAACAGCTCTTGCTAAGAATTCGATAGTTTGTTTATTCAGTAATAGATTGCAACAGTTTAAACCTCTAGAAAAGGTAAAGTAAGAACATTATTAGAAATTAAAACGCTTGGTGCAAGCAAGATACCGTATGTCGTTGACCCACCAGTAAATAGGACAGCACAATAGAAGATGAAGCATGCACGATCAAACTAGGACATACGTTCAATGAATTTTGTAGTGTTGTATTATTATTTAAATAATTATAAACTGCGCAGAGTTCATGTGAATATTATTGTACGAATCTGGAGATAAAGGATCGGTCTAGATGCTACATATAATGCTTTGCCTAAGAGATTTACTTTTATATGATTTTTCGGCCTTTAAAGTTGAGCAAAAATTTCCTTGATAAGGAATACACGGGGATTGAAATTATGTTCTCAACGTTATGAACTGAATTTGAATTTCGCGCCTAAGTTTGACCGTTACACTTTTCTGGTCTATTAGCAACCCAACTGAACAAGTGACATCTATTGGTTACAATGTAAAATACTGCACTATGTCACTAATATGACATCGTACGCTACTTTCAACGACTCATTCATTTATACCTTGTAAATTAATAATAATATTTTTGTCCCTTTTCTTAAAAAATAAAATATTTATAGTCTACATGCAGTATACAAAATTTAATCATCATTGACTACGCTTAGATAATGACGTATATCACGTAGTATAACATGCACAACCCTGATAACAAAATACCATTAAAATGGTCTCCTAATGGGGCAACTTTTTTCTAATTTAATCGATTTCGTATCTCTTTTAGTTTTCGAGATCCCCATGTTGGAAAAGTTATCCTGGACACCCGTATATTTATTGAAATTTGAAAAGTACATCCAACAGTATAAAAACAATAATATGTTACATTATTAAAAAATACAATGGTGAATGATTTAAATATTACAAAAGGCTTTGCAATACTATTTTTTGAGTTGCACATCTGATAATATTAAATACCAGGTGTAATAATGATATATCGGATTAAAATAGATGAAATATTTAATTAATTAATTTTCTTGAAATTTGAAAGGTGTAATGTAAAATAATGTAATACTGTATTCAATAAAAATGTAATATTTAAATCGTTCGGCATTGTATTTTTTAATAATATAACATATGATTGTTTTATACTATTGGATAGCAAATTTCATGTACATTTCAATTTGAATAAATATATAGAGTGTTCCATTTGATTATATAAAGTTACATACCATTGCGCAAAAATTGAACATCTTGTAGAAAAACCTATACTGTAGATTTATAGACATTTTAATGTAAAATAAAACTTCGTTTGAAAGTTTTTCCATAATATTTTAAATAAACGAGTTATTTAAAAAACGGACTGATGAATCACCCAGTATACAAGTATAGACATTTGCATAATGAAGATATATTTTATAATTTTCCTAGAGTTGCATATAACTTGTTTATACACACGTATGTTATTTCTTCTTCGTACAATGTATACGTTGTCCTGATTTCAAAGACCACCAAAGGGATCTCGGAAACTATAAAAGATACGACGTCGATTAAATAGGACATGTGGTGCGTCTTTGATCAGCCACATGAGGTTTTAAGGCTAAATTTAAAAAAAAAATAAATACAATAAATTTTATGCCAATCGAAAGAGAAAAAAAATAAGTACTTATCTATTTTTTACAATAAAAATTAAGTATGGGTTCCATTTAATAGTTATTTATGTTATAAGGATTGTAATGTCAATTATTATGGTAGGTACTACTAGTCGTAAAGATTATCAAGCAAGGCAAAGCTGAGTTTGATAACACGACGTGTATCAAATGATTAATTACAATCCGTATTATTTACAAAATTTTGTTTGCTGGCGAAAATCAATGAAAATTTAGAAAAACGTATTTAGTATTGAACAAAAAAATCTTTAAAAAAAGGTATATTGTTTTTGATTTGTTTGTAAAAAAGATATTTGGAGAAATCCCTTAAGTTTGGTCATATATGCGGTTTGCCGTCACAACGGGTGATGAGCTGTAAATATGTAGGGGTGGTATAAGGAAACATTTTATATTCTTATAACAACTGGAATGAGGATTAATATTGGAAAAAAAATTAGCCGTGTCTCATAAGGATAGATATTAGTTTCTATTTACTTTTATATTTACCGAAACAGTACAACTACAAATACACTTTTAATTTGTTTTTCTTCAGTTGTGATCTTAATGAATATACGTTAGTGTCGTGAAGTTTAAAAATCTTTAAATCAGCCTCTGCATTTCGGTGCCATCAATTTACAGATAATCCTTTGTATGGTTTGCTAGCAGGGGGTGAGTAAATCCAATTTCCAAATATGTTGTCCTACACTACCATAGTTCATTAGGATACTGAGTACTCTAATGGATTCATTCGGGTCCAAGTCCTATAGTAAAAGACATTAGAATACTCAAATTGAGGATTACAATGTTGTCATTATGAAACGGCAGCATATAAAAAATGTAAGTTTGTTATATCTCAAAAATTTACCGATAAAAAATTATTTTCGCACGCCACTGGAAAAAGAATAAAAATATCTAACTTTTATATGTGAAACATTTTTTTTTTGATTACTGATAGTTTAGAGGTAATTTCATTATGATAAATTCCAACGACTAATTTTTAACCATTCATGATGCAAAACACTTGAAAATTCTTTCACTAGGAACAGTATTATACTGAGAATATAATTCATCAGTCACGTGACATGTTTTCCGCCAATCAACATTCAGAATCTCCCTAGTTACATGTCTATCACAGCGATGATAAAAAATAAAGAAATTATCACCTTATTTATATTCGTTACTAGGGGATTTGTTTTCTTAATTTTCAACATTGACAGTTAATTTTGAGTATAAAAAAATGCGGTAATCGTTTTGGTATCAACAACGATGAAATTAATAAGTCAATTGTAAAATGAACTATGTTTTAAAACAATATATGAAAAGTTAGGTTACCAGCACACACAATGTGTCACAAAAATTCATTATATTCTCTCATTAAATATAAGCTCGTGATATGATTAATAATCGAAGATATTTCTCGTGAAACTGAAGCAGCACATTTCACTCGTCCTTCGGACTCGTGAAATCTGCAACTTGGTTTCACTCGAGAATATCATCGATGATAATCATATCACTTGTTATATTACGTATGACTATTTCATTCATAAATTTATAAGCCAATCCAAATTCAGGATTTTACCTAGTTACCAAGTTTCATTTCGACAAAACAACGTCACAAAAAATTTTTCGCGGCTTTTAAGCCAATAAGATGTTGTATTTTTACAAATAAGTGAGTTTTGATAAATGAAAATTTTTTGACGTTTTAGAAACATATTGTTTACATACCTGTCAAAGTGTGTATATTTTCAGTGTTATCAGTTTTTATTAAAAACGAGTCGATTCGGACAGGAATCTATTTAAAACGTTGAAAAAGCAAACTTAAATATAACACCTCAAAACACAATAAAAATTAGAAAATTTTTGTCAAGAAAGAAAATATATAAATGATTACCTGATTTTTATTTTGGAAATAGTCATCCGAATACCATTCGTGGTTAAATTTTATCCTGGAAAAATTTTCCGATTGCTTTACTCGAGCCTGTTGCCAGTTTATCTCATGACACTGATCAAAAATCACTCGTTTGACAACTCGTGATTTTTTTGTCAATGTCACTCAATAAATTGCTGGGCAACCGGCTTTCGTAACAATCTGAAAATTTTTCCGGCAATAATTTACCACTTATGATATTATATATGATAAAACTCCGTTACCCCGATAAATATCCACTACCAAGTAAATAAACAGTTGTTATTGTTTATAACTGTCAGTTAATTAATATTTCAAGTTTAAAAATTAAATAATAATTAAATTGTTTCATTTTGCGTTGTCCATGAAATTTATCTCACCAAATACCACACGACCTCTCTGATTTTCTCAGATAAACTTTTATTTTTAAGCACTCATTCTTTTTGCTTTTAAGCAAAGTCACACAAGTAAACTAATATTTAGGTAAAGCCCCGTCTCCTTCGGAGTTGGAATTTACCATGTAGTTTGTTTCCGTGTTTGTTGCTAAGTAAAAAAAAATCGTACAAAATAAAAATTTATCGATACAATCAGGAGGTCTTGTGATAAAATCGACCAAATTCAGTTTTCCGTCATTCTCTAGTACCTAACCTATCAGACTTTTGGCAAAAAAAATGCACATCTAAGATGGCTCCCAGAGGCTCACCACACGTCCCATATTGCAACCAAAGAAGTGTTCTTATAGGTTTCGAAATCCCAATGGGGGACGTTCAATTTTCGTACATTTTTCTATTCGTCTATACAAATTACCTATTCTGAGTATTAAAAATAATGGAATACAAGGAATAAGGAGTAAAACATTTTACATGAATTTAATTTTATCTTTATTTCATATCACTTCTAGCGATATTTAGCACAGCACACATGAATGCCACTGCATTTTCTAGATGGAATGTAAACATTGTGGGTGACGTCATCACATTGTAATCTTCTTAACAGAAAACTGACTGTATGAATGGATCTTATATAAAAAACTATGAATATTTTACAATATATTCTTTAACTTAAAGTAACATTTCTCCCAGGAAAAAAGAATAATGGACAAGAAACTTCCAAAAAGCAGTAAAAAGAAGGCACCTTGCAAGTGATTCAAGGAAAGTGACTCCAACTGAGATACTTCGACCTTTACATTATTGCTTGATACCAAATCCTTTTCCCATTTACTAATTAATCCACTGGACTGCAATAACAGAATTTTCTTGTTCATTTTATCTAGGAAATGAAACCCTTTCTTCACGTAATATTTACACCACACTACGAATTCAGACTCCTCAAAGTTGAAAAGCATCGGTTTCCCGTTTGGAAATGAATAAAATTTGGACATTAAAAATGAAGCTTCTCTTTTATTTTTGATAGTTGCAAAATCCCTTTGAAATGCAGTACGATTCATGCATTCGACTGTTAGTGGACAAGATTTGTAGTTTTTAAGTAACTTTTTATGTATATTACTGACAGATTCGCCGTATAAACTCTTCAAAACTGGATAAAAACCGTAATCTAGATTAGAGTCAACCATTTCTTCTATATTTGATATTTGATGTTCGTATAACGGAGAGGTTAATATACCAGTTAGTTGACATTGATGTGCAGTAAACAACAGCAAGCAACTTATAGACCAAATTATTACAACAAATCTCAGTTTCCAAGATTTAGGCGTTGCTACGCTTCCTGTAACAAGAAATATATAAATATTATTAACGTATGTAACAAAAATTTTGAGAAAAATTTTATGCTTATAATAAAAAAATCTGATGTGGCCAGCACATTACCTTCCGTCAGTTATATGACGTATTTACGAAAATTCTACCGGTGAACTGTTACCGGTAAACAGCTTTTCATCAGGTTATAGCTACCGGAATCGATATTTTATGAACGCAAGTGGTAAACAGGGTAGATCCATAACCAATGAAAAAATTTGAAAATTTAAAACAGGTTAGAAATTTGACGTAGTTAACAAACTGAGCAGAGTCCTACTTTGAACACATTTCCACTTTTAATGCGCATGCTTCGCTTTGCATCACTACCTTTTTTTGAGTTTAGATTCTTCATGAATCCGGTAGATGGATCTTGGTAGATATTGAACAATTTTCGAATACGGTGACTTTTTACCACTCGTGTTTTCGAACACAGTCAGAAAGTTCCTTGCAAAAGATTCTAAATTTCTTGTATGTACATTACCTTTCGACAGTTGTATGTATATTATACAAATTCCATACAGAAAATTTCGAGCAAAAAGATCCTAACACAAATATACTACGATTATGTCAACTGCACTTGACACTGACATCTTTCAATCTGAATTTTCTTAATATAGTAGCTGTTTCTAGCATAGCTGGCTAATTTATGAAATTTAATTTCTTTATAATTTTATAACTCTATATCCATTTAATGTAAAGTATAAAATGCAGTCAAATCGTATAGAGAATACAATGTTCTTTAATATATATAATAACATTAAATATGAAAAAATTATATTTAACATCGTTTTTTCAAGAAAAACTGTTAAAATCTTCAAATTCGGGTACTTCCGGTTGACCAATTATAACCAAAATCTAATCAGCTCTTCATATGGATGTAACGAAGAGGAATACGAAAGAATTATAATTTTTGGAGTTGTAGTATTAGAGTTATCGTAGACGAAAATTTTGTTACACACACATACACACACACACGCACACGCACACGCAATCGCACTCGCACTCACACTCACACTCACACTCACACACTCACACACTCACACACTCACACACTCACACACAAACACACACACACACACACACACGCACACACACGCACACACACGCACACACACGCACACACACGCACACACACGCACACACACGCACACACACGCACACACACGCACGCACACGCACGCACACGCACGCACACGCACGCACGCACACGCACGCACGCACACGCACGCACACGCACGCACACGCACGCACACGCACGCACACGCACGCACACGCACGCACACGCGCACGCGCGCACGCGCACACACACACACACACACACACACACACACACACACACACACACACACACACACACACACACACACAATCATCGTAAAAATAGTAAAATCGTATTCTAGGGACCTTAAAACGTGCTTATTCATTAAAAACTCACCACCGAATTTTTTACCAAAGACAATACCTTCCTTACCTAAAGGTGACGGAAGGTAAAAATACCTAATAGTTGTTTTATAATATACTAGGTTAATATTGCCAGAAAAAGTTTCTAAAGATGTTATACAAACTTAAAATACACAAATCTGTCTATTGGTTATTTCGACAGATAGCCGAAACGTACAATTGTTACCGTTTTTGGGGTTCAAAATATTGGACAGACGTCTATTTACCGAACTACACGGCAATGTGAAGAAAGTGTAGTATGTATTAATTTACGCCCCGAACCTTCGCCCCCAAATCGAATCAGCAGTCATTCAAAAAGCAACAGACAAAGTCAGAACATCATAGTGCAATTTAAGCAATTTAGAATTTGAAGATTGTTAGCAGAACTTTGGTCAAAAATGATTTAAAATTTCGAAAAAGGAATAATGTAATCAAACAGACTGCTTGAGCGAATCTCCAGATGCTGCAGAGAATTAAGGAGCCAACATTTTATAGAAAACAGAGAGAGAGAGAGAGTAAACCACCAAATGTTTCTCAGGCGCGATTGATTGAAGACTTGGGCATTTCTTAGTAGAAAAGAGAAAAGTATACAAAAATGGCAGGGAATACCAAAAGAACAACAGTTAAAGAAAATAATATTTTTTACGACCAGAGAAATAAATTTAACCAGTGGCGTAACTAAGAGTTCGGGGGCCCGCCCGCAAAAAGTTTTTGGGGCCCGTTTCAAGTGTAGCGTTTATCATGAGGAACTACATACCACAAGAACTTGTGGAAATTGTGACTAGGCTCACTTTCATCTGAGTTGACATGTTAAGAAGCAAAATAACCAATATGGGAGGCCTGAAAATCCAAAATTAGGCACCTTTACATCCCACCACCAAAGTCATTGTATATTGTGGCATTTCTATGAAAATGTGATAGGCCCGTATTTTTTTTTTTAATGAAATTTGTGACAATCCACTGGTGAAAGGGAATTGATTCATACATTTTTGGTGTCCCAAATGAAAAAACTTGAACAAAATATGGTATTAGCAAGATGGATCAGTATCATACAGTTTAAATAATAGCAATTTTGCGAAAATCATTCTCGTATCGTTATTTAATTCCACGTTTTGGTAATACACATTGGCCGCGAGGTGTCCTGATTTGACAGCCCCAGACTTCTTTTTATGGGGTTATTTGAAAAGAAAACTCTGGATCAGTTGCAGGAAAATATTTGCTAAGAAAAAATTCTACCGGCGGAAATGTGATAGAAAATAAGTAGCTTGATTTTGCATGGCGGATAAAGGGCCCCTTAGCCAATATTATTTTTGGAAATTGACATTTAAAAAAATAAAGGATTAAATAAATTTGTATATTTCTACAAAAAAAATAAAAAAAATAAATTCAAAATTTCGCAGTAGTAACAAAATTATAAATCATGTAAATTGGGGCCTCTCTAGGGCCGGGGGCCCGTTAGTTACGCCACTGAATTTAACATCGTTCAGAGACAAGGTATTAAAAAACTGCGTCACATTGTAGACAATGGTCCCCTATTAGTGTTGTAAAATAAGATTTCTAATCTCCTTAGTTTATAGGTCCAACACCTCATGTCAACGTTTCAATAAAAAAATTCTTTCTATTTGATGAGGAGGTCTAATTTTTTTTCAAGACTTTTGTTACATACGTTATTATTTAGACTACTCAGACTCACAATGTCGTTGAACATAATACGAGTATATTAAAATAATTAGATGAAATAAAAAAATAGTATCAATAGTACCACAATTTTATATTAATATATAACACAAAACGATTTCGGTTTATTTAACCATTATCAGAGATGGACATATGCGAGCAAGTATTACTTATAGAAATGGCTGTGTCAGAAGTAAAGAGACAAATTTGATTTGACGTGAAAATTTTTAGGTAGGTAACTGACTAAAACGAATATTCGTTATGCGGACATTCGACAAGGTTCGTATTTGTCGCCCGAAATAATTTTTGCTAGTATTTCTAATGTTTAGAATAAAAAGACTAGAAAACGAATGTTTTGCAAAAAGAGTTCTTCATTACTACTTTTAATGGGAAGGAATCAGAAAAACAACCTCATACCCAATAACAAAAACATATCCTGCAACACGACCGCAGCATGGCCACACCGAGTCCATTTGGCGAACAAGCACGGCCGCATGGCATGTTACGTGCACAATTCAATAATTAAGAAAATAATTGCGCACTCACGGATCACGATTGTATTGCGATGCGGCCGCACTTATTCGCTAAACGGACCCACAAGTTTAGAAAAATTCCTGGGTTTCAAAAACAAGTAGACTCGAACTATGAAAAAAGTAGGTGACAACTTTGGATAAGCTATATGCGAACAGCAGCTATTAATTTACGAAAAATAGCGTGTCTAGATGAATAAATGTGCCTAGAATCAATTTGGTATAATTTACATATAATATTTTTAGGTCATTAGTTACCTATAAATTAACTTTCACTTAACTTTTGCTAAAACAATGAAATTACAATGATTTATTTGTTTCTTTATTTCTGATACAGCCCCATGATATAACAAATGAAATATAAATATAAAATGTGATATACAACGTAGGTACTGAATAAATAGAATAGTCAAATAGCCAATAAAAATTAGTTAGGTACAGTCTGATAAAAAAAATTCTAATTCGGAGTAGACTATGAACAGAAGAACATATTTCTGATCATTATTCAATTTTCAATTCAAAAGTCAAGTTGTAAAAATTGATCTTGAAATGTGATTTTAAGGAGAAAAGATAATAAATAAGGATACAGTATATTGTCGTTCGCCTTTTTCTAATTTATTTCCATTACTAAAATAAGAATAAAGAAGAAACGCTTTGATTTCTTTTGATAACATTTTTGACAATATGTCGTGTCAAAATGACATTTAATTAAAAACTTTTAAATTAAGACACACGTTTTTTTGTTCGTAGCCTACTCAGAGGATTTTTTTGAACACACTGTACTAATAAAAAATCGCATAGTTATAGAAAAATATATTTTTTGCCGATTAACATTAAAAGCGCTAACAGTCTGTTAAATATCACTTTTACTGCCTAGGCAGTAAAAAATATTTTTACATAGCAACTGCTATACAGACGTATAGCAACCGTTCTACAAACGCATAGCAACATAATATGATGCCAATAACTTGTGTGTTCAACACAGCCCCAAACACAGATTAACAGCTTTATTAGCATGAGCGGCAGCCTCTATTAAAATCCAATGATCACATGAATGAATAAAAAATTTAAATTTAGATTGATAAAATGCTAATCAAAATTTTGATAGCAATGCATAATAATTCATTTGACATTTCATTTCAATGCAATATTGTCAATATAAGGAACGCTTTAAATTTAAGTTACGTTGGTGAGTGCGTGGGTGCAACCGGCCACACGGCAACCACTTGCTTCATCTCTCAAAAAAGGAACGGGTTAAATTCAGAGTAATAAATAAATAAATAAATAAATAAAAAAGCAATTAGGTACCTTGAAGAAGAATGTAAAATGTGCCCATGAAACAAAGAGAAAGTTCATTGTATCCTGGAGAGGGTTCGCGATGTTTACCCAGTATGTACCAAGCAATTCCATTTGTAATGACGACTACTAAGATAGAAAACCACACTACGCCGTCAAATATAACAGTCAAGTTCTTCCACTGTGCAATAGGCAAAGCCATTGGGACGAACCATACTGCCGTGGTGTCAATATGGGGGACGGTTACGTCAAAATGTGCAGACATTGATTCATTACCTGCAAAATACATAATGATGGCACAAAATAGATGCACACGATTTCATATACAGTATGGGGGCGGTAAGGGATGAACATAGGGATTTAATATGGGATAATAGTTTTTTTTTGCACAGTTGTACAGAATTAAAAGTTTCATGCAACACTGTTTTTACAATTTTATGTTTTTGACTTCTTCGCAAATTTAACAAGAAATTTCGAAAGCTCCGTTAATTAATAGCAATAGCCATGACTTATGACATTAAAAACATCGGCTGGTAGCACAAGCGTGATTCTAACACCGGTTAACTAAATCAGTGCTAACGACTTGGCACATACTTCAAGGTTATTAACAAAATCAGTCTTGTCAAAAATATTAATTAACTCGAAAATGTATTGACAGCCATATTCCATAAATTTGGCTTCATTATTATAAATTGTTTATACCACAAAGAAGGCAAGACAAAAATCATATTAAACTGTTTTAAATAATGCCGTCATATTTATTAAATATGGCTATCAGTACATTTTCGGCTTATTCAGTATATTGCCAATACTGATTTTGTTAATAACTCTGAATTATGTGTCAAGTCGTAGGCATGCACGCAACAAATCGTAAAAATAGTAAAAACGTGTTGTGGGGACTTTAATTCGTGCTTATTTACTGAATATATCGAATTTTTGGACCAAAAACTTCACCTCTCTTACATTCAGTACGGCGAGAGATAAAAATAAGTATTTTAAAGTATAAATGAAATATGAGATATTTAGGGTCGGTATTTTCACTTGCGAATAGAGGTTTAGATAAATTTATCTTTCAGATAAATATTGTTGTTGTCTTTTCATTAGCAAATAAAATTATTCGAAAGAATAACATGTTATTCGCATAATAAATTATTCGGTACTTGGGTAGAGAATAACCGTTTATTCGTAAGTTCATTACATTTCCACATACACATAGTGCAGTTTTATTAACAAAATGGATATATTAAATATTTTATATGATTATGTTGATATTTTTAACTGTAAATTAATAAATAACGTGAGAAATCGATCACACACCATCAGACAGCGACATTACCACATACAAGAAGGATTTTTTTTTAAAGATTCCGATTATGAAAACAAACTGCTTTCAATTTATTAAATATTGGGGATCGTATTTGATCTCAAACAGTGAATAGGTAAATAATTATAAAGATCCTGATATTTGACCCTGGCAAAATATTTTCGAATTTTGGATACTTTTGTTGAATACAATAACAAACATTTTACTGCTGTACTTCGAACTGAAAGAAATATATAAAAAGTACAAGGACAATTTTACAATATGTATATCTCGTTTACCGCATATGATTTCTGCATTAGATAGTATACTTTTTTATTTGTTATATTACAGTCTCCAGGGACTAAAAATGCAGAAGAATATAGATGACTCTCCATTTTTCTCTACTGACACAAATTCATCCTGCAAGCTTACCAATTCACGAACGTTAAAGTTATTCGGCAAATAGCTATTTGTTTCTATCAAATGTGTGATAAAGGAATTATTCGTAGGATTTGCCGCTTACTTAGTATGACAGCATTATTATTTCCATGGACGTACCTTTCAAATTTTGTAAGAATAATAATCCATAGAACTGTCTTCTTTATGTTCACCCGAAAGAAAATATCCTTTAATAGGAAATCTGTCACGCTCTTCATTAAAACCCATAATTAAATTAGATTAATTATTTTTCACGATGGTATGCACCTGTCATCATCTGTCATATGTGGAATATGGTTTTGATGAATATGGGAATATTGGATTATAATTATGATATTATTTTGGAACAAAAGTGATCACGTGACCTTCAACTATTATTGCTCACTCTGTATATAGAATAAATTTATTTAACGAATACTTATTCGAAACTTTATTCGGAAGTGAAAAACCGGGCCTTAAAAAATACAGCTTAGTCTTATATACAGGGTGTTATATAAGTAAGTGTACAATGCCATAGATAGATTTTTGTTTAACATGCTTCTTGCAAGAACTGGAGGCTTTTAAAACTGACCAATCTCGTCATAGTTAAAAATTTTGTAAAACAAGTAAAAATCATTAGGTGCGTTCAATGAAGTAAGCAAATCAAGCAAATGCGAAGTAAACAAACGAGACTTGTTGCTTAGTACATGGAATCGTTTGCTTTCTATTTTGCTACAGTCACAGATCACACTACACTGGAAGATGTGAAAGTCGCGTATAATACCGTGTTTTCAGTGCCCCTATGAACATACTTGGAACTAAAATGCAAAAGTTGGATTTAGTAGCCTATGGAAATTTTATTTCAGTTTTTTTAAATTCTACGTAAAATAATTATGAAATAAATAACAACTAATTTAGAAATATGTATGTGTAAATTTATTTAAAGTAACTTTTTGCGTACACTTTTATATAATAATCGATAACAGCATTTTGCCCGTCATCCTTCTTATGCAGTATATCATTTATTTTTTTCAAAAAATATTTTAAAATAACAAGTACTAAATTTTTTAATAAAATCGTCGGATGGCATCTTATTTTAATATAATTTTGTTCAAATACCGAATGTTTTTGAATTAATTGTTGAACTATATTATTTTTAATCAGAAAGGCCGGAATACTTGAAAAAATATTGAATTTTAATATTTTTACAAATTGAATAAAATTTTGGTTGGGTATATTAATTTTCTGTTACATCCGCTCCCATAATCCTTTAATTTAATAACGGCATGTTTGTCGGTATAACAGTATAACAGTATACAGTCATGTTCAACCGTGTGATCAACTGTCATTCAGAAAGTCGTACAGCTGTCAAATATAACATAGTATAATTGTATTGATATCTCTCGTATCTCTTTTCTTGGTATGCGAAGTTATGGAAAATGAATTTACACATTTATTTTCAGATAGTGGGATTAATTTTGCAGAACTTAGGTGTAACAACATATTTTAAAATTAACAATGTTATAGACATCCATTACAAAACTTTCAAATCCTTTTTGATATGTGGTTGACAAACACACCATGAAATGAGGTAGAAACAGTACAAGTTATCTTAATGTCTGCGGAATTTGTGTTTCCCGCCAATATTTTGATAAGTTAGTAACACAAACGATAAATTTGTTGCTTGTGTTGCTTGCGAAAAAATCAAGAAAATACTAGGCTAGCAAAGTCGTTCAACCAATTTTGCTTATTTAACGCACCTACTGTGTTTTCTGGAAAAAATGTCACATCTGGTGAAGATAATTATGGTATTATGACAATATCAAATAAATAGAATATGCAACAAACGTTTAATGAACGCATTGATTTTTACTTTTTCACAAAATGTTAAATAAAAATTATTTCTAGATTTACTATCTTCTACCATGTATAAATTTACAAACCTATCATCATTCCAAATATAATATCAACTTCTCCTTCATATAGCATCTTGTAAATCATTGTCAAAGTTCCATCAGGCAACATATATCCCCAGTGTGGGAACTTGTTCTCCTTAAAATGCTGACTGAAGTTCAATTTTTTGAACACATTATAGATCACTGTGACCTCCAATCCCGCTGTTTTTGGGTCGTCCTTGTCAGCTGCGATATCAAGGACGTATGGAACGATTTTCACTCCCGACAGCTTCACTGGGCAACCCTGAATATAATGTTTAGTGATTCACGCAAAGCGAGTCGAGACAAGAAATATAAAATATCTATCTCGTCTCATTTTCGGATCTGCAATCTCGATCTCGTTCTCGTAAATTTTTTTGAATCTCGTCTCGTTCTCGCGCGAATGTCTCGCGAGTGTCTCGCTGTTAAAATTAAGCGCTTGTGCACTAGGTATTTACGTAACGGTTTAATTTCAAGAGATAAGTTCGCATCAATCGTACCGTCTTCCGTGTGTTTGCAGTCATTGAACTATAACTATAATAAAGAGACGAAGCACTAAATTTTGTATATTAATGGGGATGCAATGTAATGTAATTTTAAATAAATATCGATTAATGTACATTTTGTTATAAATTTATATATATATATATATATATATATATATATATATATATATATATATATATATATCAGATATATGCATAAAGAATTTATAAATAAAAATAAATTTTTTCAGTAATTTAGTTTTATACAAAAATAAAAGTGTTGCTTAAAATTTATTAAAAAGTAATTTTAAAAAATAGCATTTTTATGACAAGTGTCTATGTTACAGAAATATTTATTCAATATATGTATTTATAATTTTTTTTAAAAAAAACAAAGCCATTCCTTTACATAAATATTTTAGCCAATGACTGCATTTTAATTTTGCACGAATGTATACAACAAACAAGATGGCTAAACTTCACTCAATGTCATAGTAACGCCAATCCAAACATCAAAGGAGCCGACAAGAGAGTCTCTTCTGGCTTGTACTTTGCGTGTTTATCCCTTTGCAAATTAGTTGGTTAACTTTTCGGTTTCGGCTTACAGCATGACACGCAGCATGAGGTAGAGACAATATCTTTGCATCTACTATACCAAGGGCACGGGCATAATCAAGATTACTTGTACTCGTATAGGAATCGGAAACTTTGAAGTACCCCGCTAGGCGTCAAGCTTTAAACGATCCCTTCTAGTTATGCCCTTAATACACAAATAACTATTGAAATTTCAAGAAATATGTCGACGGGAAATGGATTCAGTGGAACAGTGGTACAAATGACAAAATTTAGAATGAGGAAAATAAAAATACTCGTATGGACCTATATGTATTCATATCTCATTCTAAACTCTAAATGTTACTGATTTGTCATCAGCAGATATTTATAATTTTTAACTTCTCTCGAACTTTTGAAAAAATAATCTCTAGTAGAACTCTTCCATTGAATCCTTTAAATATTACCTTTACGTCGCTAGGAACCTTGTCTGGATATAAGTTTTTACTATGAATTTTCACTGGATGCCAATTGTTACCACAAGAAGAGTTGTAAGGGTAGTACGTAACTAGTTCTATTTTTGTACTTTTAATAATTAAGTTTACATTTAGTAACTTGTATTTTATTAAAATTACTTTAAATAATTGTTGTATATTTATCGTTTGGTTTGAAGTAAACAGTAAATATTTTAACCTATTGTTCCAGTATTTTGTTGACTGTAGAATATCTAAAATATAATATGCATCTCTTTCAATATTTATTGTCATGATATATGTGTGAATTCCAATATATTGTTGTATTATATCTGATTTAATCTGAAATATTATTTTATTGTTAACATATTGCAGAATATTATATTTTTCTATGTCTTTATCATATATAATCAAACAATGGTCGAGCTTTAAATTTTCTTGAATATCTCGTAAAATTTGTAAGTTATTTTTTTCTAAATTAACGTCATTATCAAATATATTAAATGCATCGCTGTATTTTATGTTTATAAAAGCTGTAATTGATAAAAGAATATAAAGTACTTTGTACATTTTTCTAAACTTTTGATTTGTACAGATGCACTACAAATAATTTTAACTCTCCTTTTTATATAGGTACGTAATCATGAAATGCACGAATTTGAAAGTGAACTATTATCCCATTATAAAATAATTTTACATCTATTATGAAAATAATAGCTTATATTCTTTGCATGTAGAATATTTTATATGAAAATTATTTTCTGATATATTTTGATCAGTTTTCTCTATTCAGACATTCGTGTTTGCGAACCCATTTAGTAATTTTCTGTATTTACGTAATTATTTAATAAAATGGTTGATTGTTTTATTTACAGGCAATAAACATGTATATTAATGCAATACGAATTTGGTAAGAGTTAACTTTTTTTACTAACAATAAGACAAAAAATATCGCACATTTTTCATATATGATCATTGTCGAATTGAAGGAAATCAAATATAAAATTTAAAAATTAACCATTTTGACTACCAATAATAATGATAAAAACTATATATCATCTTATAATAATCTGGTAAGCGCCCACACGCTGCAAATATTTCATCAATACCGACATATGAGTACAAAGCAGATTGGCACACCCAAGAATGGGTAATAAGACGTGAAGATATATATATATATATATATATATATATATATATATATATATATATATATATATATATATATATATATATATATATATATATATATAGAAAACCGTGACATAGACGTTTAAATTGGGAAAACAGTTTCTTACAAATATAATCTATCCCGCAAGACTATAGTGGAAGCTTTGATATGGTTAGAAAGATTATTTAATATCGCATCGAAAAGGACCTAAATACTCCTAATTTAATGGCTAATTAGAGAAATATTTGCAAAAGTATAATGCAATTTAGCAATTATTATGTATAATTTATTAAAAACAGTAATCATGGAAACGTATTCCGTAGCTGAATTGGTTAGATCGGGGCACCGTAATATTTATTCACAAGTTCAAATCCTGCCCGCCTTATTATTTTTATTTTATTTTGTAAAATGTATTATTAAATAAGTTATAAAATTAAAATCTAAATTGTTTGGTAAATCAAGTATTTTATAGAATAAATCTACGAGAAATGAAATAAAAAAATTATTGTACTTAAAGTACCTACAATATAAAATTTAAATGAATAAAAAATAGCGAATTCTATAAAATATTTGATTTATAAAATAAAATAAAAAATTATAAAAATATGAGGCGGGCAGGATTTGAACTTGTGAATAATGAGGTGTTGCATGGTTTTTTTCTTTGCTTTAATCAAAAGAATAAGAAAAAATATTTAGCCCCTATTTTTTATTTCTTTTCGTATTATTCTTTATTCATGAGAAAATTGTATTTGAAATTATAATATTTGAATTTCTGCTTTCCCTTTCGCCTGATGACGATCGAATAAACCTAACCAATGAGGGTGTGGCTTATATTTGCCACCGACGGAATTTAAACGAGTGACAGTCATGAGAGCTGTCAACTACTACTGATTTTTGTATTTGGAAATAATCAAACGTGGTTGTAAAAAAGTGTTGCCAAATAGAACTGATAGGGAACTGATAGGGAAACATAAAACATAGTGCCCCAAAACGAAGAAAGAAGAATGAAATGGTTGTCGCAAGTAAAGATAAAAACATAAAATCAAAACTTCTTTGTTGTAAAGATCATTTTGATGTAAATAGACCGGGCGCCAAGAAACATTCCGTTGGAAAAAACCGGTGGATTCATTCTGATTGATGATTTAAGTTCAAAAAGACCTAAAGAATGAAATTCTGAATGTTGCCGGACAAAGTCAGTGGTAATTTTTTTTTTATATGGGGTATAAGAATTATTGATGAAATCGCTGTAACGGTCAAGAAAACATTATTTATTACTACCTACTAAAAAGTTATTTCTGTAGGGTATGACATTACAATCACGAATATTATAAAATACAAATTTAATATGGTAAAAAAAGCCACGTGCCTGAGTGTTTGGTCGCGAATCTGGGGAACCGGGTTCGATCCCGACCGATGCCAAAAAGAAATATTTCGCATTTAAATGGCACTAAAGTTTCCCTTGTGGTGCTTTCTCCGCACATAAATGAGTGCCCGTGAGGTGACGCCTGGTAAACGCCTGCACGGTTGCCGGATGCGACCGATGGTCGTTTTCTTTGTTTCCCTCTCCACAGCAGTTTATACCAGCTTCAATGTATTGTAAGCCATAGTATTGTACCTGACACGGTTTAGACGTTTTAGTTATAAAAGTGTTTTCACATAACGTCAAACTAGACAGTGTGATAACTAATTTTGATTTCTGAGTTAACAAATTTAAGTGCAAATTCTAATAATTGTTCCAGAAAAAGCAGATTGATGATACAATTTTCTTAGTTAGAGGCCAAGTATATCACATTTAAACAAGCCTGTGTTTCCAGATCATAGCCCATCGACCGCTTCCGTCCCTGTATTAGTAAAAAAATTCGCACTTTATTAAGCTATATCTCTTAAACAATATGATCAAAAAAGTTATTTTTATTTTAATATTGGTCATTTATATATTTTTATAAACTGAGATGTTTTTAAATAAAATGGGAAGCAATGTTTTGAAGCTACATTGAAAAATATGACATTGAAAAATATGACATTTACTATTGCTTGATATAGAAAATACATAAAATAGAACTCTCTTTGATTGCACTTATCTCAAATTTGAGATGGTCAATCGATTTTTATTAATAAGAAAATATGTAAATATTATTGTTCTGTACAATAACCAGCCACTGAGGGAGTAGGCCAGCTAAACTTGGCGCTGGTTTCAAACCCGAGTAAATGGTGAGAGTTGGTGGTAGGAAAGGAATCCGACTGTAAAATCTTCGCCGAAATCAAAGACGGAAGGTGTAGTATCGGAAAGTGGTTTAAGGGCTAGGGTGTTCCTTGCAAGTAACATGCAGTTGTAGCCTCGCCTGACTCCTGTGCCAAGTCGGTTAAGACTACTCCGTCATGGACGGTCGGGGTTAGAGAAGCCAGTCCTCAGAATTAGAACTCTCAATCTCGGAAGTACGAGGAAGGGCAAAGAGAAGGAGGAAGGACTGTGACGCAAAAGACTTGAGTGAGAACGGACAGTGTGAAGATGTGTTGGACAGGAATGATTGGAGATGAAGAGCAAGGAACAGTGACCTCGAAGAAGAAGAAGAAGAAGTAGAAAAAGAAGAAGAAGATACTATCTTAAAAAGATAAGTTTTGACAATTGTTATGAACACATTCAGAGAGAGAGATACAATTTAAAACATGTTTTTTTACAACAAGACGTTGTTCTGCAGTCTGAATTACATTGTGCTAGGCCTAATTAAAGAGTCAGGCAGAGGAGGTTTTATCATTTTCGTCGGGTGTAACTTGGAATTTCGTAATTCATAGCCGAATTGGAGGAAGTTCAGAAGCTCGAACAGTGGTTGTAATGATTTTTGCCATAAATATGTTTGGGCTGCAGCTCTTAAATAATGTAAAAATAAAGCATCAGAAGTACAAATAATTTTGGTTAAATTTAAATTGAACCCAATATTACGGATAATCAACTTGTAGCATAATTCATCCGATGTGATTTTTTGTTTGGCGAACAAATAAGTGCATACTTCTTCAACCTGATGAAAGTGCATCGGAGTTTCTGGGTTAGTTCCAAAAGTAAAGAGAGCATCATGAACAAATACTTGTGATGCAGCATACAGACATTGTTTCTTAGTTCCTATCCGGCTTGTCGTGTCGCAACGAGTTAGAACATGCAACCCAGGTAAAATATTACAAATATTCATTTCATTTTACGCAACTGTCTGGAGATTGTAATAAATATTTCTATTTTAAATGTTATTTGTGTGACAATTTATTAAAAATTGAGGCATCTTGAAATCTTTCTCACTTAAATTTGTTAACTTAGCAATCAAATTAAGCTATCACACTATCTAGTTTGACGTTATGTGAAAATTCTTTTATAACTAAAACGTCTAAACCGTGTTGGGTACAATATGGCCCGCTGCAACACTTTGGAGCTGGTATAAACTGCTGCGGATAGTGAAACAAAGAAAACGACCATCGGTCGTATCCGGCAACCGTGCAGGCGTTCATCAGGCGTCACCTCACGGGCACTTGTTGATATGTGCAGAGTGCACCACAAGGGAAACTTTAGTGCCATTTAAATACGAAATATTTCTTTTTGGCATCGGTCGGGATCGAACCCGGTTCCCCAGATTCGCGACCAAACACTCAGGCACGCGGCTTTTTTACCACATTAAATTTGTATTTTATAATATTCGTGATGTTTATAATTTCATACCCTACAGAAACAACTTTTTAGTAGTAATAATAAGCAACGTTTTCTTGACTGTTACAGCGATTTTTTCAATAATTCTTATAACCCCTATGAAAAAAAAAATGACCACTGACTCTATCTGGCAACGTTAAGAATTTCATTCTTTCGGTCTTTCGAACTTAAATCATCAATCTGAATGAATCCACCGTTTTTTTCAAACGGAATATATCTTGGCGCTGCACTAAAATATAAATATTTTTATAATTAAATAAGAACTATTGAATACATTTATTTTTTTTACCTGGAAAATGATGCACTCAGCCTACGGTTTCTTATACCGGCTAATCTTTGCACTATTGGACCATAAGAGAGATTGATAAATCCAGGATAAAATATTACTAGACAGTATTGCTTAAGACCACTACTGACGATAATGTCAATCTCCGACTGAAGAGGATCTATTCCAAACAAAATGTCGCTGGAATATTTTTGTATATGTTTTAATACTATTGTATTCTGTATGTTCCTGACACGAAATAAATCCAAAAGTCAAAATAGAAAATAAAATGTGTGTGTCATAAAGTGTCAGGTGTCAACTAATATGGAAAAAAGAGAGAACGGGGGAAAATTACTCAGAAATAGACAAAGCAAACATGTTGGAGATAAATAAATGTAAAAATAATATATGGGATTAAATTTATAATGAATTTAATTTAATTAATGTTGACATGTGTCGAATTAATTTTACACAATAAAATTCACTTCCTAGAACATCGGTGAAGTAATGTGTTCTGTAGATTTACTTAGCTAGTATTTTTTTTCTTGTTTTGACAAAAATCTCTGGAATAAACTATTTTACTTCAGGAGTAAATTTTACTTTGCTAGTGCTTTAGTTATCCATCTTTTATAATACTGGGCATTAAACTAGTAAATATAACACTATAATATAATAATAAATAACTAAGAACTACGCTAAAGAACCAAAAATCACGCTGCACTAGTCAGACCTTATGTCACACAGTTGTCATTAAAGCAATCATTGACGTTGATGTATGATACATTTGTTTTTTTTTTTCATCATCTTTCCATTTTTGTCATTGGCTAATGTATGTCTGACGCCACAGACAGTGTAATTTGGCGCCAATTCAAAAAGTATATTTTTAAACTGCTACTGTGCTTAATATATACAGAAATTTGAACAGAAAATCATATTTAATAACACTGTAGAACGTACTTATTCAAATTTCAGAAGAAAAAAGATATGTTAATTTATTTTGCAACACCTCATTATTACGATGCCCCGAACTAATCAATTTAGCTATAGAATACGTTTCCATGATTACTGTTTTTAATAAATTATAAGTAATCACTGTCAAACTGCATTATACTTTCGCAAATATTTCAATAATAAACCATTAAATTAGGAGTATTTAGATACTCTTCGACGCAACATTAATTATTCTATCCAACTAAATATATCAAAAACTCTCACTATAGTCTTGCGGTACACATGATATTTGTAAAATACTGTTTTCCCATGTTAAACGCCTATGTCACGGTTTTCAGTGTTCACACTATATGTATATATATATATATATATATATATATATATATATATATATATATATATATATATATATATATATATATATATATATATATATATATATATATTTATAATTTCACTGAAATCAGTATTTGAAATTAAAATTTGTAACGGCGCCAAATCTCTGACGTTACGTGGGAGAATCAGAGAGCAGTCTACAAAGCTAAAAGTGTGAATATAATGTACAGATTTTTTTTACTCAAAATAAAAATGTTGTCAATGATAAATTTGTCAAAATTATTAATGAAACAATGTGTAAGATATCAATCAATATAGACAATGTGTTGCACGATTTTTTATTTCTTTGCTTTAATCGAAAGAACTAGAAAAAATATTTAACCTTTATTTTTTTCGTATTATTCTTTACTTATGAGAAAATTGTCTTTGAAATTATAATGTTTGAATTTCCACTACTCCTTTTTCCTGATGACGTTCGTAAGGACCTAACTAATGAGGGTGTGGCTTACATTTGCCACCAACGAAATTTAAAAGAGTGACAGTCATGACAGCTGACAGCTGTCAACTATTACTGATTTTTGTATTTGAAAATAATCAAACATGGTTGTAAAAAAAGTGTTTTGTGCCAGTGCGTGCCAGTGTGCCCAAATAGAACGGAGATAAGGGAAAATATTTCCAGTAGTGCCTCGAAACGAAGAAAGAAGAATGAAATGGTTGTCGCAACTAAAGAGAAAAACATAAAACCAAAACTTCTTTGTTGTGAAGATCATTTTGATGTAAATATAAATATTTTTTTAATTAAATAAGAACTATTGAATATATTTAAATTTTTAGTTAGAAAATGATGCACTCAAGCTATGGTTTCTTATACCGGCTAATCTTTGCACTACTGGAGCATAAGAGAGATTGATAAATCCAGGAGAAAGCATTACTAGACTGTATTTCTTAAAACCACTTCTGACGATAATGTCAATCTCCAACTGAAGAGGATCTATTCCAAACCATGTTCCGCTGGTATATGTTTATATACGTTTTAATAATATTGTATTATGTATTTTCCTGACACGAAATAAATCCAAAAGTCAAAATAGAAAATAAAAGGTGCGTTCAATGAAGTAAGCAAATCAAGCAAATGCTAGGTAAGCAAACGAGACTTGTTGCTTAATATATTGAACGGTTTGCTACTTATAACCATAAACTGTCATCCATAACTGTCATCGGAAAAGTTGTGAGTTGTCAAATATAACATGTGTATCTCTCGTATCTCTTTTCTTTGACTGCGGACTTTTGGAAATGAATTTATATTTATATTTGCAGATAGTGTGATTAATTTGGAAGAATCTATATTCATTATTACAAAATATTTTAAATTTAATAATGTTATTAACATCCATCACAAAACTCTCAAAGCCTTTTGACATATGGTTGACAAACACAAAGAAATGGAAACAGTTTAAGTTAAATTCATGTATGTATAATTTGTATTTCCCGCCATTATATTTGACACTTAGCAAGACAAGCGAGAAATTTGTGGCTTGGATTGCTTGCGAGCAAATCAAGCAAATGCTAGGCTAGCAAAGTCGTTCAACAAATTTTACTTCCGGTTGCTTGTTTTGCTGGGCTTATTGAACGCACCTAAAGTGTCTGCGTGCATAGGCGCCGACTTTTGGATTTTCGTGTGGGGGCTAAAAGTAGGTAACAGAAAATTTACTAACTAAAAACATATGTATTAAAATTGGTACATAAATAAATAAAATTGTACAAAGATGCGAATTTATCTTATGACTTAACATATCGGTACCTAATTTTAAAAAAACCTTGACTTTTTTTAAATTTACCGCGAAACTCAACATAAGACAGATAGAACGTTAATTTCAATTGTATGTATGTATGTTGAAAATATGTATAAAATTTATTTCACATGAGTTCTAAATCTGATTTTATTATTAATTTCCGACAATACTGCAGTTTAAACCTGGCAACACTGATGGCAGTATTATTTGCTAGTCCGCACGCGTTTCTTACACAGTACTTTAGTTAATACAAAATACAATACTCTCTACGCCAGCAATGAGTGCCCGTGAGGTGACGCCCGGTAAACGCCCGCACGGTAAACATATGTCATCATCATTACAGAAATCTGTGTACCAAGCAGATTAGCACACCCAGCAATGAAATCTTATAAAATAATTAATAGAATAGATATACATTGTTACTTTGTATAAGTAATTGATGTATTAAAATATTTCAAAATGTGTGTACTTTTTATTCTACCAAAATGTTCTATTCAAGAGGATAATAAATACGATATATGTTTTTTGCACTATAGCGTCAAAGACGTTTTCATTTCAATTTATACAAAAAACATATCAGCTTTGTAGATCCAATAGTTTGCGCACCACTGCGATTTTAATAAGAAAACTCGTGCCAATAAGATATACACTACGCAATATACAGTGCGTGCAGGGCATTTCCGGGTGGCTACACCTCATAATCGGAAGGGTATGGTCCCACCAACATACAAACCAAACGGTTTTGCTCGAATTGATGCAACAATGTTCTCCCTTGCGCAAGGTAACTCGGCGCACGAACTCGACTCTTTAGAAACTTCCGTGTCGGCGGGTCTCTGATAGCCACAGACACGCCTCTGATCGCTACGTCGATAGCTTTTGGAACGCGCTACAACTTTTATTAAGGCTGTTTTCCGGTATAACGTATCGTTCTTGCGAAATCGGCCAAGGAAGCCAAAATTTTCTCCAAAAAAACACAATGTGCTGTGTTCAAGAGGAAAATGGATACGTTATAAGTAATGAAACTTCTTTTTTTGCACTGCAGCATCAAAGGCCTTATCATTACAAACAATATATATAAAAAAGCAGCTCTGTAGGTCCAATGGTTTGCGTACCACTGCGACTTTAATAAGAAAAGACGCGCCAATGAGGTATACAACCCGCAATATACAATGCCTACGCGGCATTTCCGGATGACTACACCTTTTAATCGGTGGGGTTTGGTCCCAGCTACCAAACGGCTACTCGAACTGAGACATCAATGTTCCCTCTCGCACAGGGCGATTCTGTGCACCTACGCCTCCCTTTAGAAACTTCCATGTCAGTGGGCCTCTGATAGCCACAGCCACGCCACTGAGCCCTATATCGATAGCTGTTTGAATGCGCTAAAACTTTTATTCGGGTTACTTTCCGGTATAAAGTAGAGTTCTTACGCAATCGGCCAAGGAAGCCAAAATGTTCTCCAAAAAACTACAATGTGCTAAATTCAAGAGAAACATGAATACGTTATATATATCCAAACTCATTCTTTTTGCGTGGCAGCATCAAAGACCTTATCATTATAAGTAATATAAAAATAAAAACAGCTCTGTAGACCCAATGGTTTGCACACCACTGCTACTTTAAGAAAAACGCGCCAGTGAAGTATACAACCCTCAATACACAGGGCCTGTGCAACCTTTCCGGGTGGCTACACTTCTTAATCGGTAGAGTATTGTCCAAGCAACATATAAACTAAACGCCTTGCTCCAATTGACGTAACAATGGTCTGTCTTGCGCAGGGCGGCTCGGCTCACTTACGTGTGTCTTTAGAAACTTCCGTGTCGGTGGGTCTCTGAAAGTCGCAGACACGACACTAAGCCCTATATCGATAGCTCTTTGAACGAGCTACAATTTTTATTTGGGTTATTTTCTAGTATGACATAGCGGTCTTGCGCAATCGGCCAAGTAAGCCAAAACTTTCTTCAAAAAAACACAATGTGCTAAATTCAAGAGGAAAATGTATACGGTATATATAACCAAATACGTCAGTGAACTTGACCCAACCCACAAGCAAACAAACAATATTTCATACATAAATTACTTTATTTGGATGCGCTTTCAAATGTTTGCTTTATTTAATTGATTGTTCGACTTTTTTCCCATTATTTTTTTAAAAAATATGTGCGTGGGGCTATTTTCACATTAACCCACCATTTATACAATAATGTTTGTTTAAATAGATTAATGTTTTCATTCTCATTTGTTTGTTAATATTTTAAAATAATTGTATTTGTTTAAACTTTCTATTTCCTTTTTTATTATCTTTAAATGATGGTGCGGCTAAATTCTCATTTTCCGCACCCAATTGACCCACTGTTTGTTTAACTATAAAAACCTGTTTGGAAGTATTAGTTTAGTATTGTTTTAATCTTTTCATCGATTGTTTGCGTATTTTAATTAATTATTTGTAAAATAATACATATGGGTGCGGCTAAATTCTCATTTACCGCACCCAATTGACCAACCATTTGTTTAATTTTAAAATTATGTTTTAAAGTATTAGTTTAGTAATGTTGAAACATTTTCATCGATTGTTTGCGTATTTTGATTAACTATTTTTAATAATACAGGTGGGTGCATTTAAATTCTCATTTTCCGCACCCAATTTGCCCACAGTTTCTTTAACTTTTAAAATCTCTTTTAGAGTATTACTTTAGTTATGTTGACACAATTTTATTCATTGAATGTTTTCTAGAATAGTTAAGTAAAGTTTTAATAAAATTAATTATAATATATTTTTCATTGGACCAAGATCTCGAGAAAGTATAGTTACTATTTTTTCTCATCATATAAATAAAACTTATCTCTTAGATGAGGGTGAGATTTACAGATTCAAGTAATTGGGTAGCCGCCTCACGCTGAACGTATGGATACGCTACCAAGACCAAGTGTGTTGTAATGAATTGTATTAAATATATAATATACGCATTACTGTAATTATGAGACACAATGACAATATATAGATGGATCAAAAGTGTAAATTACAACAATATAATAACAATATAATTAAATTTACGGTACTGCTTTAAACTTGATATTTATGTCTAGGTCGAAATGCGCGGTAAATTCAAAATAAAATTATGAAATATTATTATATATCTTTTTAATATACTTCCTATATTGTTACTAACAAAATTATACTGAAGCCCCGTAGGACAATTTGTATGAATTATTTATCGTAAAAATTATATCACCCGTGACAAATAATTTTTTAAATTATTAATAATGAAAGTCTTTGTTTCTAATTTTGCTAATATTATCCTTACATTTTTGCTTACAAAATGCAAAGACTATATTATCCTGAAGATTCATAGGAATATTTGTATGAATAGACCATTTCAGAAATACAAAGCGTGCCGTTTGCCTGGCCGTATACCCATCCTTGTTTATATAACAGTTCTGTCTGTTTCGGTTTTTTTTTTTTGTTTTGTTTTGCTTGTTTCATTTGTCAAATTATTATTATAATAGGTACTAACCTTCAGGTCCACAAAATATTATCATTTGAAATTTTAAATGTTATGTTTGATGTGAAAAATAAAAAGTGAGGTTATATTTTTGAAAGTATAGTAATACAATACTCGTATTTCGTAATTGATTCACTTTTTCACATACTAAAATAAGTTTTTCTATTTCGGTGTACTTATGAGTCTTTAAAAACACTGTTTATCACTGAAAACACGTCGTTTAGAAGATCTATAAGCACACTGTTTGGTCATAGTCACCTATATAGGTAGCTACGGTTTGATACTATTACATTAAAACACAAGTATCATAAGGCAATCTGTTAACGTACGAGTCCAAGTTTGGAAAACGAGCCGCTAGGAGAGTTTTACAAAAGACGAATGCGTTGACAGGCCTTATGATACAAGTTTTTAATACTATTTTTTCTATTGAGGTAATTTTACAATTAGATTTTTTTAAAAGGACTTTTCAAAAATATGTCTTAGTATTTTTTTGTGAGTTATGTTGGTAGCGTTTCCCGCTATCAATTGAAATTTCACATTTTGACAGTTTGTGTATTGTGTGATTCTGACTGATTGTTTACATTATTGTATCAAGCATTATATAATTATGGAAGAGGAAAACTAATACTTACAATATACTCCACCGGTTTATTAATGAACCACCTGATTTGACATATCTTGTAATAAAGGTAAATTTATCAAATAACGAATCAAGATCGCTGGTTCGTGTTAATTATTGTCATAAATAAAAAAAATTAATAATGAAATACTTTAATGAATAATTCATTGATCTACACTTTTACATTCCACCATTTTAATACATCCACTGCTCAGTTGCAGACATAACAGCAACAGTTGTTCTTACATTCTTCAATACATAACATATGTTGAATTTGTATATGGCACTTATGTCTAAATCATATTTAAAAATTTTATATTCGACAGCTCGTCTCGACGTGGAACTGGAAATCATGGATCGTAAAATTTTCATATTTGCTTGCAAATAGCTACAAATTGACAGTGTCAACATTTCAACTAACGTGCACCATACATTTTAAAACCAGCCTGATATAACAATACAATCAGC